>JAVLVB010000318.1:1186379-1255907 GCA_032876305.1 Orestias chungarensis | reverse complement strand
CACACACACACACACACACACACACACACACACACACACACACACACACACATACAAGCCAAGAGGGAAAATAAGTTAAAATAAACAAATCAAAGCTTTTTAAAATAATTATAATTAAATGATTAAAAAATTACAACTTTTGCCTCATAAGTATGTTCCAAATTCTTAAGTATATTAAAAAACAAAAATTACTAAAACCAAACACATAAACATGAGTTTTCTGAATTACTTTACTTTAGATTTTAAAGTTGTAATTTCACTTTAACTTCCATATATTAAATTTGTGTATTTAATTATGAAATAAAATAAAAATAAGCCATAAAAAGTTCTTGTTTGTGTGTCCTTGTGAGTGATCTTTGCACATAGAGAATCTTTGTGGAAGAGTTTGGCAATTTGGCACACCTAAGGATGATTCCAGCAATATGAAGTAGAAGTCAGAAGGAGAGGCCGAGCTGTAACTTGACAGACTTTACAGAATTCAAAGGATGGGATTGATAATTACTTTTGCATTTTTACCTTCCCACGTAGGAATAATAATAATTGACAGATAAATGTACAAATGAAGCAAAAAAAAAGAAGTTATGTTCATATTTAGATATTCAATAAAGAACTCCTGAAAGCAGTAAATAAGCAAAAAATCAAGGGAACATGGCAAAAAAAGTGGGACGAAGAAAAATGTTACAGGAGGCTTTATAGCATTCAAAGGAAACATGGTATGAAAAGGAAAACCAGACGAAATGAAAAGGAATAAATAGTAAATAGTTTATTATTTAAAATATTGAAACGTGTTACAGAAGAATGTGATTTTTGCAATCAAGAAGATACAGTGGAACATGTTCTATTATTCTGGTCAAAATATACAATTTAAAGAAGCTTACTTATTCAGAACTTAAAACCTTTTAGATACAAAATTATGTCTATGGTTCTAGTGCATGTCCTTGTTCTGATAAGATACGTAAAGCATACAAAAATAATAGAGAAGATATAATTCTTGTTTTTTTATTTTGTTTAATAAGGTTTTAATGTGTATTTAGCATCCCAGGTCACACTGTATTCCAGTAGGTGGCAGAAATGCACCAAGCTGCTCTTGCCAACTACCTGTGCTTTATTCTTTGAAAGAATTAAAAGTTTTGTCTGATCTCAACTGACCTGGAACCACACACTCCATTCAGTGGTCATCTTAAATTTTGATATTGATTTATTTCTAACTTCCTCGTCCTGAATGGCAATTTTCTTTTACAACACTGCACTTTGTGAAATTTTAAGAACAAGTGTGGTAGAACAAACTTCCCATGCCAATACAAGGAGAAAAATGCAACAAATGTTCATTCCTAAGTGCTTTTCAATTACTTTGTTACTTTGACTAATTAACTCTACATTTTTAAGAACAGTCAGGCTGAATTTGACACAGCGCATGGATGTGCCATAACTTTCTCCAGCTGATCAAAAACAAAACTGAACTAATGTTTGGAACTAAAGAGGAGTGATTAAGAGTCAGTGCACAACATCGCTTATTACAAATAGAAACTACAGGTCAGGCCCAAGATCTGGATGTAAGGATGGACCCAGACCAAAACCGTCAAGGTGACACAAAGAGAGTTAGAGGGTCGGCCTTCTGTCACCTGAAGAACATTTCTAAGATTAAACAACTAAAGTCCCAGCAAAATCTAGAGAAACTTATCCATGCATTTGTCTTTATTCACATTAATTCCTGATCTGGAATGCTGCTGCTCACGTTCTAAATAAACCTACAACAATAGAGCACATAACTGTTCTAAAATCTTTATACTGGCTCCCTGTAGTTCCAAGAATATACCTTAAAATACCCCTTTAGTTTATGACTCACTTAATGGCTTAGCACCAACATACATCAAAGACCTTTGGTCATCGTTCCAAACTTCCTCTGGTTCCAGGTTATCTCTGCATACATTCTTGCTTTGCTCTCGATGAAGGCGGACTCTTCCTTTCTGTCTCCTGACCTTACCCTTATCTGTCCTGCTTCAGCCCTGCGTCTTGTGTCTTTTAATTCTTTTTTGGAGCCTCTCTTTGCATATCTTCCGGAAACCGAAAAATCCATCAGGAAGATGCCTCCTTTTTCTTTTTCTGAGGATGACTACTCTAATCTCCTTCAGAACATGCTGGAAACCAAAATCCAACGACTAGAAAAAAATGTGGAGATAAATGGCGGTTACGATACAACTTGACCTCTTACTGGACTGCTACCCGTCAGCTAATCAACACAGGCAAGGACAACCAGAAAGAAGAGGATGTTGCTTTTAATAGCAAGACAAGTAATATCTGGAATGAGCTCGTCGCTAAACCGAAGAGTAAGTCATCTCAGAGGAAGAAAAGAGAACCAGCCCGGTGATATCTGCGATGCGACTGGCAGGCCTGCACTACCGACGAGACCAAAATCCTCCTCAACTCCAGTTGTTCGCAGGACACAGACTTGGACAGCTGTCAGTGGAAAACCAAAAATGAACTTCCTCCTCCTCAAACAACTATTCCACTACAGAACAGATTTGCACCGCTACAGAAATCTAGTTCTCCACTTGATTACCAGGATGAAGTCTCTTCACACATCAAGGAAAACCGAAAAAGCAAATCAGAAAATAAAAGGCTAAGAAGGAAGCTAATGCCTGGTCCTGAGATTCTGATTGTTAGTGATGTTGCGGTGAAGAATACTGTACAAAAATACTGTACTTTCCAAACGACATGGTATCAGATGTGAGAGACAATATTGTGCAAATTCCGGCCGAACATCCAACTGTTAAGACCCTTGTTTTACACCTGGGATAAAGAGACACTGTGAAAACTGGTTTGGTGTAACAGGACTTCAAGAAGCTATTGGCCTTCAAGAAGCTATTGGATACAGTTAATAATTTGGATGCTGACGTGTTCATCAGTGGCCCTCTACGACCAATGAGAGGAGATGAGAGGTTCAGCAGGCTGTTCAGCCTGAACAAATGGCTGTCAGGTGTGTGTGCCACATACACCTTTAGTTAGATTGACAATTGTATTTTTTCTGGGACCACAGACATTATTTTAAGGCAGATGGTCTCTACCTCAATAAATCTGGAGTCCGGCTGTTTGCAGCTAATCTATTCTATGTTTTGAGTTCCCATTCTGCTCCAGTGGAGAAGGACAGAATGAAGCAAAAACATGAAGATTATGATAAGGATGTGACGCAGCCCAGAGATTACCCGGAGATGGCGGCACCCGAGCCCCCACCTGCGCCTCCAGATGACATCTTCCTGGAGCTCTCTGAGATACCGCCTCCACTAAAAGACTGGACTGAGGACCCGCCCTCATCAAGATCCTCCTCCCCATCTCTTCCTCTTCTGGATTTTAGAGAACACATGAAGGAGCTGGTTACTGTTCCCACCAGGATGACCCCATGCCCCAGTCCTCTCCCACCCTGTTGTCCAGCCGCTCCTTCCCCACCACAAACCCCACTCCGCCGTCCTGCCCCTCCTCCCCCATCACAAACCCCATCCCGTCGTCCTGCACCTCCTCCCCCACCACAAACTTCTTATGTCAACTCCATCTCCAGTGTACAGAGAGTCCTGCATCGTCTGAGTCATTTGGAACTGCTGTTAGATGAATGGTATTTTTGTGGGAAAATTCTTTGTTGCTCTTAACTTATTTCACCCCTCATACCAGTGCTTTCTGAGTTTAGTTATTTAGAGAGGATGGGCTTTAAATTCAGTTTTAGGAGAATTTATGGTTAACCCATCCTGAAACAGTTTTTTTTCCTTAAGGGGATGGTTAAGAGGCGCCCTCATAAATAACTTTGTGATTTCATGTTCATTTAATTAACATTGTTATCTTTGACCCGGGGAGGGGTCAAGGGATTATATTCCCAATCTCTTTGAAGTTGAGGTAACACCCACATACTCGTACTGATACTGCCTTTGAATAAACTTATAAAGACAAAGTCCGGTCTTTCTCTTATTAATGAGTTGTCTTCTCTCCCACTTTAATAAGAAAATCCACAACAATATGCATTGGATCTAGGCAGCAGCACTGTATGTACCTCATGCCTCATTCCAGGATAAGCCGGGCCCGATGTGGAAGTACCTTCTTTCATCTCTGTACTAATACATAACAGAAAATGATTAGTCAACCCTCAAAACAGTCCAAAACAGTCTGTACGCATGTCAAATCTTGTGTTCACTACCCGTCAGCCACAGTCAGCACTCAACAGTAACAGGCTGAAACTCGTTGTACTAAATGTCAGATCTTTGGTAGGGAAAACCTTCACAACTTCACCAGGAGAAGAGCCCCTCAGTGTGACTCCAGCAGAAGTAAGGAGGACGCTGAGGAGGATCAACCCCCGCAAAGCTGCTGGCCCAGACAACATCCCTGGACGGGTGCTGAGAGAGTGCGCGGACCAACTCTCAGACGTGCTGACGGACATCTTCAACGCCTCCCTCATCCAGGCAGCAGTCCCCACCTGCATGAAGACCGCCACCATAATCCCGGTCCCCAAGAGCTCAGCAGTGACAGGTCTGAATGACTATCGGCCAGTAGCCCTCACACCGATAGTCATAAAGTGCCTGGAGAGACTGGTTCAGACCCACACCAAAGCCACCATCAATGTCACTGAGGATCCACACCAGTACGCATACAGGAAAAATAGATCCACAGAGGACGCCATTTCCTCCTTGGTCCACACTGCCCTCGCCCAGGATTCATATGTTCGTATGCTCTTTGTGGACTTCACATCTGCCTTCAACACCATGATTCCTCAGACCCCGATAAACAAACTCTCCTCACTAGGACTGAGCTCTTCCCTCTGCAACTGAGTCCTGGACTTCTTGACCAACAGGCCGCAGTCTGTGAGGATTCACAACATCTCCTCCCCCACCATTAGCACTGGCTCCCCTCAGGGCTGTTTGTTGCGCATCCTCCTGTTCATATTGCTCACATATGACTGCTCACCTATCCATCCAGGCTGTCATATTGTGAAGTTTGCGGAAGACACAGCAGTGGTTGGATGCATCTCAAACACACGCAAGGACAATTACAGATGAAAAACACTTTCTCATTAACCGGCACTGATCACTTTAATATCTCACTTTAATATGTCACTTTATTAACCATCAATGCTGCTTCAGCAAATTTGACACTCCATTCATCTCCAGAAAAAGATGCTCCAAAAGAGAATGAGGGCTGAAGCAGGATAAATAAGGGTAAGGTCGGGAGACAGAGAGAAAAGCGTCCGCCTTCTTCGAGAGCTGAAGTCAGCCATGATGTGTCCTACCACAACTCTGCCGATGACACTCAGATCTACGTGTCGCTGATAGCAGGAGAGCATGGGCTTGTTGATTTATAGTGTCGCTGTATTGAACAGATCAGTCTGTGGATGCAGATCAACTTCAAAACTGAAATATTTGTCTTTGGCCCACAGAAACAAAGAGAAAGTGTCATCAGTTAACTTCTGACGCTCTCTTTGGAACCTTTTGGAATCTAAACATCAGGTAAAAAATCTTTGGGTAATACTGGATTCTGACCTGAACTTCAACAGCCACATTAAATCAGTAGCATCAACAGCCTTTTACCATCTTAAAAACATTGCCAGAATCAGAGGAATAGTCTCTAAACCAGACCTAGAAAGACTTGTCCATGCTTTTATCTCTAGCAGGTTAGACTACTGTTACGGCCTGCTCACTGGGCTTTTTAAACGGGCCTTAATACAGCTTCAGAACATCCAGAATGCTGCTGCTCGGGTTCTGACCAAAACCAGGAAATATGACCACATCAGTCCAGTGCTCAAGTCTCTGCACTGGCTTCCTGATACTCAAAGAATAGACTTTAAAAAAGCCTTGCTTGTGTACAAGTCTCTACATGGTTTAGCCCCTAAGTACATAACTGGCATGTTGGAGCCATATAGAACCAGCCCAGACTCTGAGAACCTCAGGTAGGCCTCCTGCTGATGCCCAGAGTCAAGACCAGTTTTATGCTCCTAAAATCTGGAACAGTCTTTCTGAAGAGGTCAGACAGGTTTCAACTCTGGCGTTGTTTAAATCCAGGCTGAAAACAGCCTAGTTTAACTGTGGATATAGCAACTGAGAATATTATTACTATTATTATCATTATTATTATTTTTTTATTTTATTTGTATTTATTTTTAAATTCAAAGTTGATTTTAATGTTTCATTTTCTGCTCTTTTTTCCTATGTAAAGCACTTTGACTTGTCTTGTACACAAAAATGTGCTATACAAATAAACTTGCCTTGCCTTACCTTATGTACTCGGAACAAAAAATAAACATGAAGAAGCAACGTTCAGGTTCTATGCTCCTATAATTTGAATAGAAGTACTTTATTCATCCCCGCAGGGCAATTACTTTTTGTTTTAGAATAGAATAGAAGTACTAAAATAGAATAGAAGTACTTGAATAGAATAAAAGTACTAACAAACTCCCAGAAAGCAGCAAACTAGCTGAAACACTGAGTTCTTGTAAATCATACCTATACCCCACTTGTTCATGGTTGTCTTTTATTTTTAACATGAACAGTGATTATTAAAAATGTTGTGGTGTTTGTTCCAGTTGATTTCTTAACAAAATACAATGCTTCTCCAAAATGGTAAAAGCTTATCTTTCAGCCTATTTAGAATAATTGAGATAAAACTAGAAGAATTATGCTGCTAATGAAAATGTATATGTAAAAAAATAAACAAAATAAGATCACTAGGTGACGTCATCTCTATGATGTAATTCATATGTGGTCTAGAAGAGTTATATGAACGCGAAAATAACACACATTCACCTTTAGAGACTTAAGGGATGGAGAGCTCATTTGTACTTATTGCCTTAAGACTAGCTTTGGGCATATGTGATGTCTTAGTTGCTGCTGTTGTTCAGTCAGATAGAGTTAAAAATGAAGATTTACCTATCAGTTGTACCTTACAGGGTACAGCTCGTTTACCTGCATTCTCAATGGATGGGGAGTACATAATTGGTGGTGTTTTTTCTATGCACTACAAGGAGCTCATAAACATTGATAACTACACCACTGTGCCAGAACCTTCCACCTGCATAGGGAGGTTGGTAAGAAGGAATATGGGGGAAAAGCAGGGGAAATGAGTGTTATATTGCAAGTTTTGATTATTTGTATGATGTGAAGCTGTAAAAGAGCTGAAAAGTGCAATTATTTGTATGAGGTTATTGTTTAGTTCTGATTTGCAAAACATCTAAGCATCCACATATATATATATATATGTATATATATATTCTGCTAAAATAAAATATAAAGTCAGTGTCATGTTTTAAACCCCACTTCTCTATATATATTTATATATATATATATATATATATGCTGCTAAAATAAATCAAAAAGTAAGTGACATGTTTTAAAGCAGTTTTAAAACATTCTTTTTAAAAGCAGTAACAAGATGTTAATCTTTTATTTTCCGTTTGCAGTATCAATAGTCGCGAACTGCGTTTGAGTCGTGCAATGATCTTTGCTATTGAGGAGATTAACAAAAACACTGAGCTCCTGCCTGGGATTAAATTTGGTTATGAGATCCATGACTCGTGTGCCTCTGTCCCTGTGGCCATGCGTGTGGCATTTCACCTGTCAAACGGGCAGGACACTGTATTTCAGACTGGCAACAACTGTTCTCAAGCAAGCATGATGGTGGGTGTTGTTGGTGAGTCTGGATCCACACCATCCATCAGCATGTCACGCATCTTTGGACCCTTCAACATTCCTCTTGTAAGTTGTCTGAATTTACAATAAACTGTTTTATTAAACTAGCAAAATAATTTTTTTCTTGTTTCAGGTAAGCCACTTTGCTACTTGTGCCTGCCTGACAGACAAGGAGCAGTACCCGACTTTTTTCAGAACAATTCCCAGTGACAATTACCAAGCTGATGCAATGGCCAAACTGGTGAAACACTTTGGATGGACATGGATAGGAGCCATCCACTCTGACACAGATTATGGAAGAAATGGCATGGCGTCTTTTCTTAAAGCAGCAGGCAGAGAAGGGATCTGTGTAGAGTACATTGAATCGTTCTATCGGACTGACCCACAGAGCAAGATACAAAGAGTTGCTGATGTTATTCGCAGGTTTGAACATTTTGATCTTGTTCATGTACTCCGTTTTGATCCGTTTCGTAAGCATTTTTAAGAAGTTAAACATTTGAAGTATGTTATTTTTTTCAATTGAGCAAATCTATATTGTCCTGGAAAACTGTTTAATGTCTAAGTTTCTCTTCAGGTCAACAGCGGTTGCAGTAGTAGCATTCATAGCTGATGGTGATATCAAATTTCTGTTAGAGGAACTAAACCAACATCGTTCTACACCTCGTCAGTGGATTGGGAGTGAGGGCTGGGTAACAGACCCTCAATTAATGGGATTCAGCTTTTGCGCAGGAACCATAGGTGTTGCTATTCAGCAATCCCTGATCCCTGGCTTTAAAGAATATCTTCTAAACCTTTCTCCCACTGAAGTGGCTGCTTCCTCAGTTCTTACCGAATTCTGGGAGGATGCATTCAACTGCAGCTTGAAAAAACGTGAGAACCACATATGATAAATTTCTATTTAAATTTGGATGTTTTTCAAACAATCTTTATAAAAGTTGCAACCTGATTAATCCCTTTATGCAGGTATTAGTATCAAGTAAAAGTTGTAAAAAATATTACATGGTACAGATTATATGGAACTTCTCTGTTGATATACGCTATTTTCGGATATTAGTAGACATTTGACATTAGATTCACATTGCAGGTATTTTAAAACCTTTTATTACTAACTTTAATGAGTGTACCTGCATTAAGATGCTAGACGAATACTGATGTAATATAAACACGCCCATCATTTTGTTTTTGCTTAATTGTAGCTGCCTCAGCAAAAAAGTTGTGTGATGGAACTGAAGACTTAAAGACACTCAAGATCCCGTACACGGAAACATCTAAATTCAGAATTACTAACATGGTGTACAAAGCTGTATATGCCATAGCACACGCTATTCATAATGCAGTGTGTCACGAAGCTAATTTAACCTCTTCCTGTAAGAAACAATCAAGTTTAAACTTAAATCAGGTGAGACTAAGTTAAAGCAATGTAAATATTTTCTTTTCTTGATCAGAGAGAAATACATCTTATTCATTTTAATTGTTGTTGAATAGAACTTTGATCTTTTTTCCATTGTTTACCAATGTTCGGATGCTTTTAGATTATAACAGAGCTAAAGAAAGTCAATTTTACCCAAAATGGTTACCATGTGTCATTTGATGCTAATGGAGATCCTCTGGCTGCTTATGATGTTGTAAATTGGCAGAAGAGAGACAGTGGGATCATTGAGCTGGTAACAGTTGGGTACTATGATGCATCACTTCCCAAAGGCAAGGAGTTTCGTATTTACAAGAACTTGACCTGGCTGAATGGAGACACACAAGTACTGGCAACAGAGGATAATTTTTCTCAGCAACTCGAAAACAGCTACACTGCAAATGTACATAAAAAATACATTATATTAACTATCTCTGTTTCAGGTACCAGTTTCAGTGTGCTCTGAGAACTGCCCTGCAGGAACTCGTAAAGTGTTGCAGAAAGGAAAACCAATCTGCTGCTATGACTGTATACCATGTCCTGAAGGAGAGATCAGTAATGTGAAAGGTGAGTGTAATATAAATAACTCTTGTATTAGTAAACATTTAAGTACTAACAACCCTTTATGATTGCATTTTTAGATTCTTCTAATTGCTTCCCATGTCCTGAAGAATTGTGGCCTAATTCCAAGAGAGATACTTGTTTTCCCAAACCTGTCGAGTTTCTTTCTTTTAATGAAGTGCTGTCAGTCATTCTGGCTGCATTCTCTGTTTGTGGGGCCTGTCTTGCTGTCACAACAGGACTGATATTCTTTCACCACAGAACAACTCCAATAGTCAAAGCAAACAATTCTGAGCTGAGCTTCCTGCTGCTCTTTTCTCTGACTCTGTGTTTTTTGTGTTCATTGACTTTCATCGGAGCACCGTCTGAGTGGTCCTGCATGCTGCGTCATTCAGCGTTTGGCATCACCTTTGTTGTCTGTATTTCATGTGTCCTTGGAAAAACTATAGTGGTTTTAATTGCCTTCAAAGCTACACTTCCAGGAAACAATGTCATAAAATGGTTTGGTCCTCCACAGCAAAGAATAACTGTAGTATCTCTAACCTTTATTCAAGTTATAGTGTGCACTCTTTGGTCAGTTCTGAGTCCTCCTTTCCCAATGAAAAATCTAACCACATACAAGGAGAAGATCATCCTGGAATGTGCATTAGGCTCTGCTGTTGGCTTCTGGGTTGTCCTCGGCTACATCGGCCTATTGGCTGTCTTTTGCTTTGTGCTAGCGGTTTTAGCTCGGAAACTACCTGATAATTTTAATGAAGCTAAGATGATAACCTTCAGCATGTTGATATTCTGTGCAGTCTGGATCACCTTCATCCCAGCCTATGTCAGTTCTCCAGGAAAATTTACTGTGGCTGTGGAGATATTTGCCATTCTGGCCTCAAGTTTTGGACTGATACTGTGTATATTTGCTCCAAAATGTTTCATCATTTTGTTTCACCCAGAGAAAAACACAAAAAAATATTTAATGAACAAAAACCAAATGTAAAAGGTGAATGTCTTATAAAGTAGATTACATGTGTGGACATAATAAATCATGCAAAAAAAAGCACTTAAATTATATTGCACTTTTCTATTGATATAATTGCATTTTTTTCATTATTTAAAAAAAGATTTAGTTTATGTTTTTCTATTCTACATCTACATCTGCTTATCTTTGAGTTTGGAATTCACTTTTGATTTCAAGTTTTGTTTCAGTTATACTAATTGTTTCACTCTTGAATGGGAACCTAATATATTGTTCCTTCTTTAGAATAACGCTCTTATTATATAAAGCAAAGACAAACAGTTTAGAAATTTGTTATTAAATAATCTTTAAACACTTTCTAAATCATGATTAATTGTTTATTTATGAAGGACCCCACACACACGCTCCCCTCAGGCAGGAGGCTGCGGAGCATAAAGCGCAAAACCACCAGACTGAGAAACAGCTTCATTCCTGAAGCTGTGAGACTCTCAAACACACGCAAGGACAATTACAAATTAAAAAAAACAAAAAAACAACAACTTTCTCATTTAACCGGCACTGTTCACTTTAATATTACACTTTAAAATGTCACTTTAAAATGTCACTTTAATATGTCACTTTATTAACCATCCATGCTGCTACAGCAAATTTTGCACTCCGAATTTTCATTGCTGCTATGTCCAAAGTCCCATATTGTAGATTCTGTGTAGTCAAAATTCTATTTCTCTTATATTTATTTATATTTTATTATATTATTTAAAATTGTTCTCAGGGTTTAAACTGGACCGTGGGATTAGAATTTTGTCCCACCTCATGTACCACATGTGATGTGATGACAAATACAATTCCTTGATTCCTTGATTCCTTATCATGCAATAATTTAATTTCAAAAAAAGAAAACAAAAGTTAGTTTTTTTGCCAAATTGCCACCCAAATCGGTTTACCTATTGATTTGCTTAAGGGTTGATGTCCATTTCAGACTAAGTTACCACCTTGTATGCAAATAAGCATTCGTAAACCAAGTTTTTAGCATATAGTATCATGAATTGAAATGAACAGAACTTAACCATCAAACTGAGCCTTATTTCAGTGTAAAACATCACCCCATTTTTAAAGCCTTTTAATCGTTTGTAAAAGCCAAAAAGGGGCCCTATTGAAAAGTTTGACACAAGCTATCACTTCTAAATGACTAATAAACATTTATTGATAACATGTCAGTCACTTTAAAATAGGGCTCTGTCATGGCATGTATACATGTTCATAATTCCTAAATAGTTGGTGTTATGCTGTCCACTTTATATTTAGGTGGCTATTAATAAATAGTGTAATCTGCAAATGTTAAAACCGTTTACAGATTAATTATTAACTAAAACTATTTCTTAGCACTCTCTAAGGAGAGCCTTAGAGTGTTTAATTATTTGTCTACATTTTACATCTTATCAACTGACTGTCACATTTCAAATTTAATTTAGTTCAATTTTATTGTCCACCAAGTCGAAATTTTTAATACATTTTAATACAAAAGTAAGTACACAAAATGAAACAGACATTTCGTCCATAACATCATTCTGCGGAAGGTTTTTTGCAGAGTCTTTACTCGGGGCCCAAGAGCAATTGAAATGTAAAATTAACTAGGTTAGAGACCTCTATGGATTTGTCCCTGGTGAGGGAATAAAGCCATTTCATTCAGATATGTTAGATCAGGGAGAGAGGCTTCCAACTGTTGCAGGACAGTATCTCCTAAAAACTGAACTTGAACTCCCTTTTTACATATGGTCTACCACTGCTGCTTGAAGGCCTTATAATCAAATGTTTTTAAGATTATCAGAATTACATATTATGCAAGCAAATAACAACAATATATAATTTAATTTCTAGATTCTCCTGATTGCTTTCCATCTCCAAGAGAGTTCTGGCCAATTGCCCTAAACCTATAGAGTTTCTACCTTTTGATGATATCCTTTCAATCATCTTGACTATATTCTCTGTGAGTGGTGCCAGTCTGGCTGTCATGACAGCAGCAGTTTTGTTTTTGTTTTTTTTGTTTTTTTCCGCCACAGAATAACTGCAATTGTCAGAGCCAACTACTCAGAGCTGAGCTTCCTGTTGCTCTTCTCGGTTATTGTGTGATTTTTTGTGCTCATAAACTTTTATCGGAGCAGTCTCCTATTGGGTCTGCATGCTAAGGCACAAAGCATTTGGCATCACCTTTGTCCTCTGTTCCTGTGTACTTGGGAACATTTTAGCGGTTCTAATGGCTTTTAAATCTACACTTCCTGGAAGTAATGTTATAAAATGGTTTGGCCCACCATAGCAAAGAATGACTATGGTATAGTTTACAATTGTTCAAGTTGTTATATGTACAGTGTGATTAGTTTTGACTCCTTCCTACCCAATGAAAAATCTGACCTCATACAAAAAGATAATTCTGGAATGTGCATTAGCCTCTGATGTTGGCTTCTGAGCTGTGCTTGGTTACATTGGCCTGCTGGCTGTGTTTTGCTTGTCTTAGTTGTTCTAGCTCATAAATTACCTGATAATTTCAACAAAGCTAAACGGATCTTTCCAGCATGTTGATATTCTGTACTTTATGGGTTTCCTTCATCCCGGCATATGTCAGCTGTCCTGGAAAATGTACTGTAGCTGTGAAGATATTTGCCATTCTGGCCTCTAGTTTGGGACTGATACTCTGTATATTTGCTCCATAATTTAAATAAGTGTTGCAAATAATTGTTTCATCCTTTTATGTCAGCTAGAGAAGAACACAAATAAATATTTGATGCATAAAAGTTTATTAATTCGTTATTTACAAACAATAAAAATAATTTCGTCAAGTAAAGGTAAAAAACAAAAAACACATGTTGTAGTTTTGTGTAAATATGTCAGTTCCTTTACCGGTTGTTGACTTATTTGACAAATAATTGTTTACATTACAAAATAAAAAGTACATGTAAATAATGTTTTCTTTTTCAATATTCCCATCTGTCTATTTTTGTTTTCACTTGTCTTAAATCAATACTATTGACATTTTTATGCTTTGATACAAACCTGTTTCAGGAGAGCAGCTCAATACAAGTCACTTGTGAAGAAAACCTCAATACTTTTTTGGTTGGCTTCTTTAGGTATAATCCCCATTCTTCTTTATTGGCTCCAAAAACCGTGAATTTTTTTAACACAGTCTTAATTTTGCTATTAGGTTTTTAAAATGCTGACATTTTGTATTATACTTAAAGCACATGGTAATATTGCTAATATAGCCTTACTGGAATATATGGAATCCTTTGGGTACCATCTAAGCTGATCATTACTACTTATGTATAATAAGCACTAAATAATATTAACACTTACTATACTAGCTTAGGATGAATCAGCACTAGCTTTACTATTACAATAGAAATTAAATATATATATTTGAGACTTTTTGAGAAACATTCTCACTTTCCAGAGTTTATCATAACCATCTTTCTCATTTTATGTTATGTGTATTTTGTTTTTAAAGCAACAAACGTCAACAACAGTAGCAGTAATGTGGTTCTGTCTGCCTGCCAGAGAGCACCACTCAAACCCAGGTAAACATGTGCATGATATGAGCTGATGAGCTGTTGGCTTGGTATGCAAAGATGGTTAAATTAGACTAATTGCAGCAGGAAAGATACTTAGAGCAGGCCAGAATTACAACAGATGGTACTGGAGAGGAGGGTATGGCAGGTGATGCAAATTATATGGTAGTGGTCTTTATTCTATCATCTCTTTACCAAATTCTGAAAAGAAAAAAAAATGTATCCTATTGCTTCCCTGTTACTATGGTCACAATGGGCTGATGGATGGAGCAACCTAGCCCCGGATTGTTAGTTTTGTTCATTATTCACTTTAAATCATTTTAGAAGTGGAGACAAAAGTAAAACAAATACAAAAAATAATAATAATTATGAAGCATTTGGTATTCAATTGGCAGTTGGAGACCAGACCAAGAAATGGCAAGCAAATTACATTTATCTGAAAAAACAACAACAAACATATATATATATATATATATTTTTTTTACATTCCAAAATAATGAAACCTATCAAAAACAAACTTGCAAGTCGTACATGTGATGAGTAACAAGGTAAAAAAAGACTTTAAATGAAACCATGAAAGATGAAAAAGGAGTTAGTGAAGCAAACAAACAAGAATGTTTTGTTCATCTGTGTAATAGAGAAGGCTTAAAAACCTGTAAAACACACATGTACTCCCACAGACTCTTGAGGAATGGAGATCTGGGCTCCACCTAATGGCCTGAGATTAGCTGTTAGTTTGTTGGAGCTTATGTCAGTGCTAAATCTGGTTGGATCTGCAAATAGCCTCAGAGAAAGGGCAGAACCTGCTCATCCTATGATTAAGGCTGGTATCAGGGATGAGCCTTCATCACTAAAGTGTACCCTGCAGGGTACCCCTCGCGTCTCAGCGTTCTCAAAGGATGGGGACTTTGTTATTGGAGGCCTTTTCTCTATTCATTATCAGCTTAATACAGTGATTTATAACTACACCATCAAGCCTCAGCCTCCAAGATGCACAGGAAGGTTAGTAAGGAGTAGATGTAAGATTAAAATGAAGATGTGCACAAAATATAAAGATTTTGTTGCAACTTCTGCTATCATATTTATTATACTAGGAAATGATGTTTATAAATTTGTTATGAAAAGTTGTCTCATCACCATCAGCTGGAGCACTGATTTGTTACCTCAAACAAAACCAATAAAACAAACCGACATTTATGTAATTTTTTCAAAGATTCTAAAACAATTTTTTTATGTATTATTTTGCAGATGAATTGCATAATCAGTTGTTTATTTTTTGATTTGCTTCATTTTCTTGTCAAATCAAGATGTCTTTACAATTTTATGTGAAGTTTTATTATGTTGTCTCCACCTCCACAATCTGATTCTGTGCAGCTTGAACCCTCGAGTTCTGCGCTTCACTCGCACTATGATCTTTGCAATCGATGAGATAAATAACAGTTCCCAGCTGCTTCCCGGCGTCAAACTCGGATATCAGATACATGATTCCTGTATTGCAGTGCCTGTTGCTGCGCATGTTGCCTTTCAGTTGTCAAATGGTCAGGATCCTACGTTTTACCAAGGCAGTAACTGTTCTCACACTGGAATGGTGATGGCTTCTGTTGGAGACTCTGGATCAACTCCATCCATTACTATTTCGCGCATCTTCCGGTCCTTCAGCATTCCTCTGGTAAGACATACATTCTTTTGTGCTTGACAAAAAGTTAGACTGGTTTCTTTTCTTAAATTATCAAATTTCAAATTCAGGTAAGTCCATTTGCCACTTGTGCCTGTCTATCAGACAAGCAGCAGCATCCAACATTTTTCAGAACAATTCCAAGTGACCAGTTTCAAGCTGACGCACTCGCCAAGCTTGTGAAACACTTCGGCTGGACTTGGATAGGAGCAGTGCGCTCCGACTCAGATTATGGCAATTTTGGAATGGCGTCTTTTCTCGACGCAGCGCTCAAAGAGGGGATCTGTGTGGAGTACTCTGAGGCTTTCTATCGAACTGACCCACCCAGCAAGATCAAAAGAGTTGCTGATGTGATAAGAAGGTTTATTGATGTTTAAATGTTGCTTCTGCGTTTTTGTTTTTCTTTGTTTTTCTTTTTTAACTCTCAGCAAAGCCAGTTTAGGGAAAATATGTTTGATTACACTGTGTGTTTGTCCTAAGTCAATGACTTTGTCAGTTTAATTACATTTATTCAATACTTAGAGATAAGGTTTGTTTTTTTATGTAATCATGAACATAGAAATAAAAATGAATATTTGAAATACATAAAATCTAATTTTTTGTAAACACAGGTCAACAGCCGTTGTCGTTGTGGCTTTTGCAGCCTCTGGAGATATGAAAGTCTTGCTAGAGGAACTGGCCCACAACCCTCCTGCACCTCGCCAGTGGATAGGAAGTGAAGGCTGGGTTACTGATCCACACTTAATGAGCTTCAGTTTCTGTGCAGGAGCCATTGGAGTTGCCATTCAACGATCTGTGATCCCACGTTTAAGAGATTTCCTTCTGGATCTCTCTCCTAATGAAGTGGCTTCCTCTTTGATACTGACTAAGTTCTGGGAAGATGCATTCAACTGCATCTTGAGAGAAAGTGAGCAAAATAAAATATTTTTAGTTGGGACTTTATAATTTGGCAAAGATCAGTGATTGGTTTTGTCATTGAGTCTATCCTTAGACTTTTGCCTTTTTTTGTTGGTATTGAATTTGCATTTAACTGAAAAGTTCACTGCATCATTTTTTGAAACTTTTAACTTATTCTCTGCAAAAAGAAAAAAACATGAATGTGAAGCAGCAGTACTTCTCCGACTCTTAAGACACTAGAATTAAATCCTACACCCATAGAAACATCAGCATTACTTAGAGTTGTACAATAGCAAACATATGAACCTAAAGCCTCATGCTTTCAATCCCAAAAAGTTCTCTTTTACTGATAAAATAAATGCACATGTTTTCAGATGCAGATTCGAATAAAAGAAAGTGTGATGGATCAGAAGACATTAAAAGGCTTGAAAATCCATACACTGAAACATCCCAGTTAAGAGCAACTAACATGGTTTATAAGGCTGTTTATGCAATAGCACATGCCATTCATAATGCAGTGTGTGAGGAAAGACATTCAACCATTCAGTGTGATAAACTAATCAGATTAGAGCCCAAACAGGTCAGTTTAAGTAAAACATTGAGCCGACAGATTTTTTGTTTTTCTGTGGATGAATTTCTCTGTACTTCTTTCTGACTTTGCAGGTTTTTACTAAATTAAAAGAAGTGAACTTTTCCAGAAATGGTTATCATGTCTCTTTTGATGCTAAAGGTGACCCGGTTGCTTTTTATGAATTAGTGAACTGGCAAAAAAGTGAGAGTGGAGCTATTGAGCTGGTAACAGTGGGGTACTATGACGCATCACTGCCGATGGGAGAGCAGTTCCGTATCAATGGGAACTTTACCTGGCTGGATGGAGGCACACAAGTGATGAGCCTAATATTAAGAACTGTTTAGATGACTAATTGTTTGCAATGGTGGTTAAGCTGATATTTTGACATTCTCTCTTGTAGGTGCCCTTGTCGGTTTGTTCTCAGAGCTGTCCTCCAGGAAGTCGTAAAGTGTTGAAAAAAGGAAAGCCGAAATGCTGCTATGACTGTATACCATGTCCTGAAGGAAAGATAAGTAATATCACAGGTAAGCTCTTATTCTTTTCATACATATTTTTACAGTAAAACCTAACTTTTTGTTATATATTTTAGATTCTCCTGATTGCTCCTTGTGCAATGAAGAATTCTGGCCGAATCCAAAGAAAGATGCTTGTCTTCTCAAACCTGTAGAGTTTCTTTCTTTTAATGAAGACCTTGGAATCATCCTGGTTGTATTTTCTGTTACTGGGGCATGTCTGGCAGTTACAGTGGCGACTGTTTTCTTTCACCACAGAACAACTCCAATAGTCAGAGCCAACAACTCTGAGCTGAGCTTCCTGCTGCTCGTCTCTCTGACTCTGTGTTTCTTGTGTTCATTAACATTCATTGGAGCACCCTCCCTCTGGTCCTGCATGCTGCGACATACAGCATTTGGCATCACGTTTGTTCTTTGTATCTCATGTCTTCTTGGAAAAACAATACTAGTTTTAATTGCCTTTAAAGCTACACTTCCTGGAAACAATGCAATGAAATGGTTTGGTCCTCTACAACAGAGAATGACTGTAGTCTGTCTTGCTTTTATTCAAGTTATTATATGCACTTTGTGGTTGGTTCTAGATCCTCCTTTCCCAGTAAAAAATCTAACCACATACAAGGATAAGATCATCCTGGAATGTGCATTAGGCTCTGCTGTTGGATTCTGGGCTGTGCTGGGCTACATTGGTCTGCTGGCTGTCTTTTGCTTTGTGTTAGCCTTTCTTGCTCGGAAACTACCTGATAATTTTAATGAAGCCAAACTAATAACCTTCAGCATGTTGATATTCTGTGCAGTCTGGATTACTTTCATCCCAGCATATGTCAGCTCTCCTGGAAAATTTACTGTGGCTGTGGAGATATTTGCTATTCTGGCCTCCAGTTTTGGATTAATACTGTGTATATTTGCCCCAAAATGTTTCATCATATTGTTACAGCCAGAGAAAAACTCCAAGAAGTATGTAATGAACAAAAGCTGACTTAAAGGGGCAGATCTTTCAAAATAAAATGGTATTTTGGACTGTGATTACAGTTGCTAACTTCTTGTTCACACCCACCACAAGCTTGAAAACACAAGAACAAAGTTTGGTTAGTGAAGATCATTTAAATACGTATGTCATCCACTGATGTAACTCTTACAAAATGATCTCATTGTGGTCTTTTTTTATGATAGTTGTTAATGTGCTCACAGTAGATTATATAATATAAACAAATAAAATGAAAAACTACAGTAAATATTTATTTTGAAAACGTTATCTGTAATATCACTATTTCATCATGTATCATCACTTCTGTTAATAAATAAAAATCTAATCATAAACAAAACTTTTAATTTACTATTAGTGTAAAGCAGATTATCCATATTTTCCTACTTTGTCTCATTACACCCACAAACATAATTGCATTCAGAAGTGGCCTGATTGTTGCTAATGACTAAATAGAGTCCTGTTTGAAATCTAACCTCAGACCAAATACAGCTGCTCTATAACAGCCCAAGAGGTTGTTTAAGAGACTATTGGGAAGCAAACAACATCATGAAGTCAAAGTAACACACGAGACAGATCAGGGATAATGTTGTGGAGAAGTTTAAAGCACACATAGCCAATTAAAAGATCCCCAAATTGTTGAACATCTCACAGACCACATTTCAATCCATCATATGAAAATTAAAACAGTTTGGCACAACTGTAAACCTACTAAGTCCTGGCCATCCATCTAAACTTACAGGCCAGAGAAGGAGAGCCTGGGTTACAGATGCAAGAACCACATGGTGACTCTGGACGAAATTATAAAACATTCACATTTTGGCTGAGCGAACAACAATTAGTCTTTAGACAACAAATATGGTCTTCATGGAAGAATGGAAAGAATAAAACAATAAGAACATCACAGGAAGTGCCATTTGCAGTCTGCTGGAAGCCATGTTGGTGACACAGCAAACACGTGAAAGAAGTAGCTTTTCTCAGAGAGACCATAACTAAATGCCAATTGGTATACTGTAAATGTCGGAGAACAAAAACTAAATGCTCTGGGGGTACTTCTCTTCAGCAGGGACATGGAAGCATATTAGAATTGAAGAGAAGATGGATGGAGCAAATACAGGGCAATCTTCGAAGAAACTTTGTGGGTATCCTTCCAATGTATTTCAAATGAGTAAAATAGATTGTATGGAAATATTGAGTTTCAACTGTGATAATCATTCTGAGAATTAATACAAATATGCATATACATGTTATCTCTGATGGAAAGTGGGCAGGATCAAAGGCTGAAGGCTGTTTTTTTTTAAATATATGACGTGTAACAAAATGCATTTATAAATCTGTAAACACACAACCAATCACAGACATTTAAATTATGAAGAACTTGGCAGCCTTTATCAGATTGGCATTAGCTCTTAGACTGGTGGATCTATTCTCACTCATATGCCTGGGTGTGACTGTAAATAGTCCACTGACAACAGCTGTGATCAGTGCTAATAATTCACTAGAACAGTGTACACTGCAGAGTACTTCTCTTTTGCCTGCATTCTCAAAGGATGGGGACTTTGTTATTGGAGGTGCTTCTCAATTCACTTTAAACTTTATACAGTGATTTATAACTACACCACCAAGCCTGAGCCTCTGAGATGCACAGGGAGGTCAGTGAAACAAGGCAGTAAAAATATTTTTAGTTAACAGGTGCAGAAGTGATTTAATGAAAAGTTTTGTAATTTTACAAAATATAAACAAACACAAAAGAATAAAAGTCAGAAGTTCTTACAAGATGTTTGTAAAATTCTAGATTTTGCAATCTTATGCAGTGTTTTAACCACAAACAAATATTCCACCAACGCTTAACTATTGACTTTAATTTACAAGATCCAGTGTAAGCAGAGAAAAACTAATTTAGGACATCTTTAACTATAAACTGATTTCCTATAATATTGTTAAAATACATGCAAGACTTCCAAACTTAAAACTTCTTCATACATTTTTTGTTTTGTTTAGTTAGTCATGTATCGTTTAGGATATAATTTGACATTCATTGACTCTATGTCAGCTTTTACTGGACTGATTCCTTGGAGTGTAAATCCTCGAGTAATGCGTTTCCTTTGCACAAAGATCTTTGCCATCTAGGAGATAAATAACAGCACAGAGCTGCTGGCAGGCATCTAGCTGGGATACCAGATCCATGCTTCGTCCATCGCAGTGCCAGTGTCAGTGCACATTGCATTTCAGCTCTCCAACAGTCAGGACCCTGTGTTCAACAAAGCAAGTAACTGTACCCAATCTGGAGTCATAGCTGTGGTTGGCTCAACACCATCCATCAGCATTTTTCGTATATTCCGTCCCTTCAACATTCCTCTGGTAAGAATGTGTTGCAAACCTACATTCTTGAGTGTATTTGTTCTCATATTAAATTGAAAATTACAAATATTTTACTTATTGATCTATTCAGGTGAGCCCATTTGCCACTTGTGCCTGTCTGTCAGACAAACAGCAATATCCGACCTTTTTCAGAACAATTCCCAGTGACCAGTTTCAAGCTGACGCACTGGCCAAGGTTGTCAAACACTTTGGCTTGACTTGGATAGGAGCGGTTCGCTCTGACTCAGATTATGGCAATTTTGGCATGGCGTCCTTTCTCGAGGCAGCGCTCAGAGAGGGAATCTGTGTGGAGTACTCTGAGGCTTTCTATCAAACCGACCCACCCAACAAGATCAAAAAAGTTGCTGATCTGATCCGAAGGTTTTCTTATCAAATTTTCAATCTTTTTATTAGACAGTTGCTGTGTTTTCTAAGCATATTTAAATATAATATTCCATAAAGCTTTGTATTTAGCATATCAAAAGCCACCAGTGTTCAGACCTTGCTATAATTTCACAATTAGGTTAAACTTTATAAAATCTGGTGTTTATTCTTCTCTTCAGAATGACTGCTGTTGTCTTCGTGTCTTTTGCATCCTCCGGAGATATGAAGTTCCTCATGGAGGAGCTGGCCAGAGACCCTCCCACATCCCGTCAGTGGATTGGAAGCGAAGGCTGGGTTGGTGACCCATACTGGCTGAGTTTTAGCTTCTGTGCAGAGACCATTGGAGTTGCCATTCAGCAATCTGTCACTCCCGGCCTGAGAGACTTCCTTCTGGATTTCTCTCCCTCTGAAATGACAGCCTCAGCTGTGCTGACTGAGTTCTGGGAGAATGCTTTCAACTGCACTCTGAAAAAAAGTACGAAAGTGTTCATATCTTGCAAGAAACGCAGGCATCACCCTTAATTTATATAGTAAGATTTTTTTAACATTGACTCCACTGTCCTTAGTGTATTTTAACAACCTTTTTAAATACGTATTATTTTAATTATATTTTATATATATCTAAGGAAAATTTATGTATGTAATTATTGTCGTTCACACAAACTCAAAAAACAAGTGAAGGGACATATTCAAGGAATAAAGACATAATCTTTCAAAATAGTAATTATATGAGTGTTTAAATTTAGACAGCATACAAAAAGTAGGAAACACAATTCAACTATATACATGGAAAGGCGTAATAGCATTTTCTTATAAGGCAGTCTCTGACTAGTTCGGAAAATTTAGTACACAGTAAAATTAAACTCTTGATATAAAGAAGTCTTAAGTTTCTTCTTGTTTTTCAGGTTTTTTAGTTACCGTAGATCCAGAGCTGAGGACATTTTTAAGTTTGTGATCATGGAAAATTTATATAATTATGTTGTGATATTTAATTAATGTCTTGATATTTATTTCAGAAATTGAAAAATAAAACAAAAAGATGGTCCAAATAATGATACTAAAAATAACCTTTTTTGAATCAAAACACGGCATTTTGTAAATCCAGCATGTAACACTACAATATGGTACGCAAAATTTACTGACAGACTTTCAACGTAATGATGTATTAATGAGTAGTTAAGCATATTTTGTGTAGCTTCTTCTAAAGTGTTAACATTGAGCAAAACACATTTATATTGTTTATTACCATGTTTTTTTGTGACACAGTACAGATTTTAGGTGATAAAGAAAAAACAAAACATAAAAAAACAAGAAAAACAAAACAATTATTTATAAAAGTTGAACGTAAGATTGCCTGCCCTTGGATAGATAGGTGAGCTGTTGTTTTATTCATAACATTTTAGGATTTAGGTAAAATAAAAGTCCAGAGCAGCAAGTTATTTATTTTTTCGTATACGAGGCAAGCATGCACTAAGGAAGTAGGTTTTAAAATGCTCTATTGGTTTTGCTTAGGGTCCTCAAATCTAACCAACATTACCTTAAATCTTCATTCGGATTTTCTAATGATTAATTTGGACATCTTAAGGCTTCATATGCAGTAAATTTGAGATATTATAATGCTTGTGATATAAAAGATTTTTTCTGTTATTGTTTTCAGATACTGATCTGAGCAAAAAAACGTGTGATTGAACTGAGGACATTAAAAAGCTGAAGAGTCCGTACAACGGAAACATCACAGCTAAGAATTAATAACATGGTGTACAAGGCTGTTTATGCAATAGCAAACGCCATTCACAATGCAGTGTGTGAGGAAAAAAATGGTAACACTCAGTGTGACAAAAATATTGTATTAAAGCCTGAACAGGTCAGTTAAATTAATAATATAATCCCAATTTTTTTTTTCTCTAACGCTGCAGTAGGAAACCTTTATAACAAATATGTTTTTTACAAGTGTGTTAAAACTGTCACTATGTTGTGACAGAACAGCATTGGGTAAAAATTAAGTGAACATTTCAAGCCGTTTAAGTCCATCCTTGTGTTTCTGCTGCCATCTACAAACCTACATGAGTAGTTTGTATATTAGTTGACACTAACAAGACCGACCATCCTTTTGTCTCGGTTGTTTTTGACCTAGAGTGACAAATTAAATGGAGATCCAATGGCTTTTTATGAGCTGGTCAACTGGCAAAGGAGTGAGAGTGGTGTTTCTTGAACCAGTAACAGTTGGGTACTATGATGCATTGTTTCCAGTGGGCCAGCATTTCCATATCAGAGGAAACATAACTTGGATAGGGAGTGACAGCAAAGTAATTATATCAATATTAATAAATTACCAAACTTGAAAAAAATCACAAATTCATATTCATATTATTAAGAAACAATGAGAATGAATAAAAATATAGCTTTGTTTTTACTGTGCTTCTTTAAGGTACCAGTGTCTGTTTGCTCAGAGAGTTGTCGTCCAGGAACTCGTAAAGTGTTGCAGAAAGGAAGACCCATCTGCTGCTATGACTGTATTGCATGTCCTGAAGGAGATATTAGTAATATTACAGGTTAAATTTAACATCTTCATTCTTATTTGCATTAAAAAACATTGAAACAAAAATAACACAAGTTTTAAGGTATTCTATAAAGGTTTTTAGTTGTTCTTTGTTGTTGTTGTTTTTTTCAGATTCTTCTGATTGCTTCCCATGCCCTGACAAGTTCTGGCCAAATTCACAAAGCAATGCTTGTTTCCCCAAACCTGTTGCGTTTATTTCCTTTGAATAAGTTCTAGGAATCATCCTGGCAACCTTTTCTTTTAGTGGTGCATCTTTGGCAGTTACAGCAGCTGCTGTTTTTATTCATCACAGAACAACTCCAATAGTCAGAGCCAACAACCCTGAGCTGAGCTTTCTCCTGCTCTTCTTTCTCACTCTTTGTTTCTTGTGTTCATTAACATTTATTGGAGCACCATCTAAGTGGTCCTGTATGTTGCAACATACAGCATTTGGCATCACGTTTGTTCTTTGCATATCATGTGTTCTTGGAAAAACTATAGTGGTTCTAATGGCCTTCAAAGCTACACTTCGTGGAAACAATGTCATGAAATGGTTTGGTCCTCTACAACAGAGAATGACTGTAGTGTGTCTTGCTTTTATTCAAGTTATTATATGCACTTTGTGGTTGGTTTTAGATCCTCCTTTCCCAGTAAAAAATCTGACCACATACAAGGATAAGATCGTCCTGGAATATGCATTAGGTTCTGCAGTTGGATTCTGGGCTGTGCTCGGCTACATTGGCTTGCTGGCTGTCTTTTGCTTTGTGTTAGCTTTCCTAGCACGGAAATTACCTGACAAATTCAATGAAGCCAAACTAATAAGATTCAGCATGTTGATATTCTGTTCAGTCTGGATCACCTTCATCCCAGCATATATCAGCTCTCCAGGAAAATTTACCGTGGCTGTGGAGATATTTGTGATTCTGGCATACAGTTTTGGACTCATACTGTGTATATTTACCCCAAAATGTTTCATCATATTGTTTCAACCAGAGAAAAACACTAAGAAATTTTTTATGAAAAAAAATAATTTCACATTTAAAAGACAGAATAAATTTGTTATTTGTTGAATAGATTTTTTTAAAGCAATAAATTAGAGCAAGAGAGAAAATATTAAGCTGTTGTTGATAGTACAAGAATACTTTCATTATCCACAGAAATAACTAAAAATTTAGCCCAACCAAAGTAAATTTAGTCAATTAAAGACAGTTCTTTTGAACCCATTTTATTCAAGGAGAGTTTTTATAAAAAAAATATTACTGATGATGTCAAGCTTTTTGGGATGAATGATCACCTGATCTATTATGCAAGCTAAAAGACAATAAGAACACACATGCACCCACACACGCGTGAAGAATGAAGATTGGCCTCAGATTAGCACTAGGTTTGTTCAACCTGATGACAGTTGTTGGTGGGTCTCTGGATAATGTGAAAAGAAGCATTCAACTTCAGGAAATTTTAGCAGGTGTGGGTGTAAGTACTGAGGCTTCATTGGGGAAATGTAATCTGCTGGGTACGCCTCGTCTACCTGCCTTTTCCTTGAATGGCAACTTTGTAATTGGTGGTGCTTTCTTCATTCACTACCAAATGCAAACAGTGGTATACAATTACACTTTAAAACCTGAGCTTCCAAGATGCACAGGAAGGTTAGTAATATTGAGAAAAGTCTTTTGAACTGTATGTCATTATGCTATGATCTTTATGTTCTTCTCTTCTTTCATTATTGAGGTTAATCACAAACCTGGATATACATTAAATTTATGTCCACATTTTGAATCTCAATAAATCTTTAAAATAATTGGATGTATTCTGTTTTTGAAGTGTTTAATATCCTATTTGGCTTTTTTTGCCCAATCTATTGTAGTTACATGCTCATATTGTATTTTAATATTTTATTAGGAATATATTTAGGCTGGGTTAACATTACCACCCTTGTAATTTAATTATTTGCAGCTTCAATGCAAGAGACCTACGCTTCTCCCGAACAATGATCTTTGCAATTGAAGAGATAAACAACAGCACAAATCTGCTTCCTGGAATCAGACTTGGCTATCAGATCTATGACACATGCTCCGCTGTACCTGTAGCTGTGCACGTGGCTTTTCAGCTGTCGAATGGCCGGGACCCTGGGTTTTACAAAGTCAGTAACTGTTCTCAGTCTGGTGAAGTGATAGCTGCTGTCGGTGACTCTGGGTCCACTCCATCTATCAGCATGTCACGCATCATCGGATCCTTCAACATCCCTCTGGTACGACAGAAGACTTCATTACAAACTGAAACTCAGACATACCTAGCCTGTGTTTATTTTGTTTGCTGCAGGTGAGCCACTTTGCCACATGTGCCTGCCTCTCAGATAAACACGAGTACCCAACTTTTTTTAGAACAATTCCGAGTGACCATTACCAAGCTGCTGCACTTGCCAAACTGGTGAAACACTTTGGCTGGACTTGGATTGGAGCTATCCATTCAGATTCAGATTATGGGAATTATGGCATAGCAACTTTTCTTAAAACGGCGCAAAGAGAAGGGATCTGTGTGGAGTACACTGAATCCTTCGATTGGACCTATCCACAAAGCAAAATCCAAAGAGTTGCTGATGTTATTCGAAGGTTTCTGTATCACCTACATATGTACTTTTTATAAATGTGAATCAGAAAAAAGAAATCTCGAATCACTGTCATATAGATATGTGTATACATATTTGAAAAGAATATAATAATCTTTCTTCAGGTCAACAGCAACGGTTGTTGTAGCATTTGCAGCTCCTGGAGACATGAAGATTCTTTTGGAAGAGCTGGCATGGCAACCTGGTCCAGCTCGTCAGTGGATTGGAAGCGAAGCTTGGATAACCGACCCAAACCTGATGAGCTTCAGTTTCTGTGCAGGCGCCATTGGAGTTGCAATTCAGCAATCTGTGATCCCAGGTCTGAGAGACTTTCTACTAGATCTCTCTCCGTCTGAAGTGGCTTCCTCCTCTATTCTTACTGAGTTCTGGGAGGATGCATTTAACTGCAGTCTGACCGAAGGTGAGACAGTTTTATTTTTTATGTCTCCCACTTAGTTTTTTTATGTAACCACAAATTAGAAATTTTCCGCTCCGAATTAAACAATTGCCTTTACTTAATGATAATTGTCACAAATGTTATAAGATACTGTTTTCATGCATTCTTTTTTGTTTGAAAAATATATTATCTAAATTAGAAATTTTATAAAAAATTATGATGTAAATCAATGGGTTTTGCTGTTATCACATAGCCCAATCCTTTTTTTAAAATAAAGAAATTAAATCAAACAGAGAGAACCTGTCGCCTTCTGTGTCTATGAGTTCGTAGGACTAAGCGTTTTTATGACTGAAACTGCGATGGACTGACAACCTGTCCAGGGTGTAACCCCTGCCTCTCGCCCGTTGTAAGCTGGAGATAGGCGCCAGCAGACCCACCCAACCCCAATAGTGACAAGGGTGTACAGAAAATGGATGGATGGAACTTTTGTCAATAATTAAATTAGGAAGTTATATAAACCTTCTGAATTGTTTGTAAAACTCAAAAATGGTGAACCCAAAACCATTAAGATAATACTGTTATTTTTATCCTTAAACGTCTTGGTTTTTGGGAATCTATGCTTATTCATTTTTGAGAAAAATATTAAACATATACAATGGTTACCTTGCAATAACCTGGGAATATGTACATACAATCTGAATAACTACTCCAATGATATATGTCTCCTAAGCTTCTAATCTATTCAAGAGAGAATGTGATGGGACACAAGATATCAGAACTCTTAAAAGCCCATACACTGAAACATCTCAGTTAAGAGTTTCCAACATGGTGTACAAGGCTGTTTATTCAATAGCACATGCTATTCACAAAGCAGTATGTCTAGAAACAAATGCAACAACAAAGTGTGACAAAAATATCAGACTGGAGCCGAAACAGGTCAGCGAGAATATTTCTGTAAATTCTATATTGTTGTAGATTAAACTTCTAACCTAGGGATTATTGATTTATTTCTCTCTCTGTTTCCCGCTTTATAGGTTTTAAATGAACTAAAGAAAGTAAGCTTTTCCCAGAATGGCTACCATGTGTCATTTGATGTTAATGGAGACCCTATAGCTTTTTATGAGCTGGTAAACTGGCAGAACAGTAGAAATATTGTCATTGAGCTGGTAACAGTGGGTTACTATGATGCATCACTGCCAATTATGGAACAGTTTCGTATCAGTGGGAACCTAACCTGGCTGGAAGATCGCACACAAGTATTTTACTTAATGATGGTTTTATCCAATGCAACGTTTAGCCAGACAAGGATTTTACATATATATGGTTTAAATGCTGCCTCTGACTCTATGACAGATACCAGTGTCAATATGCTCTGAGAGTTGCCCTCCAGGAACTCGAAAGGTGTTACAGAAAGGAAAACCCATCTGTTGCTACGACTGTATACCCTGTCCTGAAGGAGAGATTGGTAATATGACAGGTAAATATTATACAAAAATCATTAAAATAATCATGACTTGGGAGGTGGTTTTGCTTATTTTTTGTTGTTGTTTTTTAGATGCTCCCGATTGCTTTCCATGTCCCACAGAGTTCTGGCCTAACGAGGAGAAGAATGCTTGCTTCCCCAAAGCTGTGGAATTTCTGTCTTTTGATGAAATCCTGACAATCATCCTAACTCTATTTTCCATTAGTGGGGCCTGTCTGGCTATCATTACAACTGTGATTTTCTTTTGTCACAGGGCAACTCCAATTGTCAAAGCAAACAACTCCGAGCTGAGCTTTCTGCTGCTCTTCTCTCTTACTCTTTGCTTCTTGTGTTCATTAACATTCATGGGAGCACCCTCTAAGTGGTCCTGCATGCTACGACACACATTGTTTGGCATCACCTTTGTCCTTTGTATCTCATGTGTTCTTGGGAAAACCATAGTGGTTCTAATGGCTTTCAAAGCTACGTTTCCAGGTAATAATGCCATGAAGTGGTTTGGTCTTCCACAACAAAGAATGACTGTTGTGTCTGTTACCTTTATTCAAGTTGTAATATGTACTTTGTGGCTGATTATGAGTCCTCCTTTCCCAAAGAAAAATGTAACTACATACAAGGAGAAGATAATCCTGGAATGTGCATTAGGTTCTCCTGTTGGCTTCTGGGCTGTGCTCGGCTACATTTTCCTGCTTGCTGTCTTTTGCTTTGTGTTAGCTGTTCTAGCTCGAAAACTACCTGATAACTTTAATGAAGCTAAGATGATCACCTTTAGCATGTTGATATTCTGCGCAGTGTGGATCACATTCATCCCAGCATATGTGAGTTCACCTGGAAGGTTCACTGTGGCTGTGGAGATATTTGCAATTCTGGCCTCCAGCTTTGGACTGATACTGTGTATATTTGCACCAAAATGTTTCATTATTTTGTTTCAGCCAGAGAGAAACACTAAGAAATACTTAATGAATAAAACACATTAGTAAACATATTATCTGTTTAGCAATATTGCAATATTAAGACAATTGCTAAAAATCTGGAACTGCTTTATTTCAGTTTAGGATGTTTTGTTAAATTTACATTTGGAATAATACTTTGGAGCCACAATATCAACAGCATAATGTTTTACTGATGTGAGTTTCTTTGAAAGTACCTTAAACATGTGTACTTAAGGCCCATGTGAATACCCAACTCATTATCCTGAATAAAATCTAAAACAGATTAAGTTTTTCTGCATGTTTTCAGCCTTTGCTCCTATATTTATGAATAATAATAGAATTTTTTAGAAGATACTACATGATGTTAAATGACTAAATCCAAATAAAACTGTATTGGGAAAAAAATTATTTTGGTTTCAACTTCTTTTAAATTTACCAGTGTCAATGCAACCATTACAGAGCATTACAAATAGGGTTACAAATGGGTATTTAGATGTTTACAGCAATCAATGTGAATGCGTCACACTTTGTCACAATTTATGTGGAAGAGTTAACCCTGAAGGTCATCAAGGATAGGAAGATGATGTTGATAAAATGTTTAAATATTCCACGGACTGTCTTTCATTTAGGATTGAGGCTAGGTATTGTAATGGCTCACCAGCACAAGCAAATGTCAAATGGTGGGTCTAAAAGCTTATGATAAACCTTAGTTATGGTTCAAGTTCGATATGGAATTCAATTAAACCTATAAGGAAATCATGATGCAATGTGACAAAACGTTAAGCTAAACTATTGTAACCAGTAACAAATATGACATATACAAATCTCAACCAGATTAATAAATTTAAAATAAACTAGTAAAAAAAGCAAAATAAATAATAACTAATAAATAAATCTCTCTCTGTCTCTCTCATTCTATATACAGAAAGGTTTGCTGTGATTTTTGAAAATGTGTTCTTTTTTTTTTGTCTGTTTGAAAAGCAATATTTTAGAAAAAAGGCAACATAATACCTGACATTGATATTGGACCAGTTTAGGATATCAGTTGTGAATTTTGAAACTTCAGAAAATGTTATATTGTTTATGTATACAGAATTAAGTGTGTTGATAGCCAATGTCCACGACATCCTGTAGTGTGTAGTTTGCTTGCAAATGCTACTGCATAAAAACCGACAAATAGAAAATACAAAAAAAGAGGACTGATCGAGAGAGCTGTGGGCCACTGCGTCTGTGCGCTTTTACTCAATAATATCTCAATCGATGTCAATAGAAGTAATTTTGGTAGTAATATTATAAGACTCTGCTGACATCAGATAATGGTGTTTGCGTGTGTGCGGACGCGTGCAGATGTGTACGAGTATGAGAGATGCGCTTCATGCGGTAGGGCGCAAGGGCGCAAGTACTGGGGTACTTGCGCCCTAATCACTCACTTAAAACGGAGGTTTGAATGATAGTAATGATTCAAGGAGATCGATAGAGAGAAAAGGTATTGTACTTATGCATTCTTCACTGTGCGCATACATCGTTTTTTATCCAGACCATGTTGATCGGGATCTGAACTTGGTGTTGGTGTTCAGTGGGGCAATTGAACTAAACTGAACTTTAGCTGTGCAATACCCTCATGTCTGTGCAATACAATGCCATTATGAGAATATCTGGGCAGTACTTTATATTTATACAATATTTATTTATCACCCCCACTGTCTAATTTACTACACAGGTAGTGTCATCTATTTTGTAATTTTTTTCTGTATATATTTCATATTCTTATACATTGTTTATTTTCTGCAAATTTTTACAAATTGTTTATTTTCTGTATACATTTTTAACGGCACTGAAAGGAGTGGGGTTCTACAATCTCGTTGTACAATGTGTATAATGACAACTAAAGGCATTCTATTCTATTCTCAGATTTTTTCCTACAACATGAACATTTTTCAACATGGCAGTGGAACATTACCAACTTAGCTGGCTATTTTAAATAGCTAATTTATCATCAGATGCTTCCCTCCCCTTCCATGCAATATTGTTCAAGTTAGTATAATGTCATCCATCCATCAATCCATCCATCCATCATCTAACCCACTTATCCTTGTGGGGTCACAGGGGTGTGCTGGCGCCTATCTCCAGCTTACAATGGGCAAGAGGCAGGGGTAAACCCTGGACAGGTTGCCAGTCCATTGCAGGGCAACACAGAGACATACAGGACAAACAACCACTCATACACACTCACACCTAAGGACAATTTAGAGTGCCCAATCAGCCTAACTTCATATTTTCGGACTATGTGAGAAAACTGGAGTACCCGGAGAGAACCCACACATGCACAGGGAGAACATGCAAACTCCATGCAGAAAGTATAAGATCATTTGGTTTCAAAAATAATAAAACTGGCAGGTGTGAATGTTACCAGAACTCAAACAATTGCTACTCTTGAGTAGAAATATACAGTTTGTTTCATAACAGATCACTGCTATTTGCATTAAAACTTGTCAACAGACTAATGTGAAAAAGTTTAAGGATATCATTCTTTACGATGATTCTATTGTCTAATGCTTATTTATAACAACTTGTATTGTGGGTTAAACTGTAGGTTAAGAGCAAATCTATCAAAGACAAAGCCATGTTTATTGTTAATTTCCTCACATGTAGTACACATATAAAGGAATTATAAATATGTTTCTCCTTGTGCCAGGTGTAGACAAAGACATGACAAAGTAGAGGGCACTCAAACACACAGAAATGGGGTTATTGTAAAGCTGCAGATGGCGTATTGTGAAGTAATGTAAAATGAATGGTGCAAAAAGGTATAGTCCACGTAATGTGTCAGACATATGGATAGAGGTTTGAGACCAAGTTTTCAGTATTGGGCAGATTCCTGGCTTAATGACAACATAGTGATGGAGATTTGTAGAGTTCACCATCCTGATAGCCTGGTTTATGAAGATGTTGGTGAGTCTGGTGGTTAGAAAACAGAGTATTTTGTAGAATGTTTCCATGATGAGTTGGTAAGTACTCTTCCTCTTCAGTTGCATGTAGGAATGCATGGCACCTACCATTGTTTTTTCTTTGTATTTTAGTACATTTTAGCTAATGTAGTTTAGCTGGTGAAGTAACTTTAGCCAGCAATTAAATAATAAAAGTTATTTTTAAATGGAATAGAAATGGTGGGAAGTGTGTCCTCAAGGTGTGATGCTCTAAAAATAATGAATTGATTAACAAGCCTTAGTAGGTGCTTTGAAAAATCTTTTGCGCATTTTATGTGTGTGCAATGTCTTACCTCATCTGGGGGTAAAGCTACCCCTGTCTCTTAAACCAAGTAACGCCCCTGGTGCTATTTACTATTAAACTAAACTGAATTGAATTGAACTACAAGAAAGATGAATAAACCCACTGATTTTCTCTAAACCAGCTAAATTGTACTTCCAGTAACAGGTCACCAACACATTGCCAATATATATTCAGACTAAATAAAAATAACTGAATTGTATAAACATCTACAGTTTCGATAAAACAAATACAGAGGCACTTTATCAATCTTGACAAATACAGCTTTTATGCAATGCTTTTAACTTATTTATTAAACTCTTTTAAGCAATGCTGAAAGTTTGATGTTATTTTGATATTTTTCCTTTAACATATTTAATTGCTTTAGTATTTAACAGGGATATATATAAGTGGTCTTGCGTTGTCTTGAAACGAGGCTGGAGACATTGGAATAGAGCAAGCATATTTGTAAAGAAGAAAAACAATATGGGTTGTTGTAAAGCTGCAACTTGAGTAGATTTGCCTATTTGAAAAAAGCCACTGTATAAACGGGGTAAAGTCAGTCACAACATGATTTTCTTCCTTATAATCGCAGTTCATTCATAATATTGTATATACAGGCTTATCATTCATGCACGTTTTTGTTTAAATGAGTTGTAAAAATGGTCAAATAACAACAAGTAACACAAAGCGATTAGGTGAATTGGTTTAGTCTTGACTTCTGATAATGAGTGTCAGTGTTGGGGGGTGGAAAATCTGTTGGTCATCGAGTGCCAAACAGAGAGATTGACAGAAAACAATCAGGTGCCCAATTTAGAGAGAAAAAAAGAAAGAAGATAAACAAAGATAAAGGTATGTTTTGTTCTCATGAATCTTCATTCATTCCTTGATGATGTTAACAAGTTGTATACCTCTGTTAGCTGGGCCGGCTATAAGCTGGGACAAGAGCGGCTTAAACTGTTGCCTTGCTCCCTCAATCGAACCTTTTTTCGCACAGCATTGCTGTTATTTTTTAAAACCTAAAACAAAAGAGCCCCCCCCCCCCCTTAACTGCTGTTGGACACTTCTGGTAGGTAATTCACATATAGACTTGTTCCTTTGTGCTTTGGTTCATCTTCCACTCCTTTCCCCAGTCTCCTTGATTTAGATCATTTTTCCTAAGGCATTTAATGGCATTTAGCAAATATTTATGGCAAATTACCACTAATACTACTTTCTTCAGATGTTCATCAGACATCCTTTGAGACCTTTAACTTTAAAAAACGTGTCTTTTCTCTTCAATAATATTTAACAAAGCATATATATGCAGGGTTTGTTTGGATAGGTCTTGGATTTGCACATCTGAATGATATGATTTTTCTCCTTTCTTCCCTTCAAAACTGTTAAGGCTTTGTAAGCATGCACTCAGACTGGTTGTGAGCAGCCCTTTTTAGATCCACCTCAAATTGGTTTATTGGATTTAAGTCCAGACTTGTCCCAGCCATTACCATTTTTCCCCAAATAATTTTTGTGTGGGTGAAGCTGGTTCCTTTGGCCATTGTCTTGTCAGGAAATGGGTTTCTCATAGCTTGTGTGGCTGTCTTCCTTGTTGTTTTTCACCACGGGACGTCTTGTATCCGCTGAGCTGGCAGCCCTGTGGTCACAGGTGCTGCCATTTTCCTTAATTAGGCAATAGAGAATAAAGGGAGCGGCTCGGGAGTAATTTAGCAGCTGGTTGTTAATCTCTGATGGTACCTCCAAAAATAATCAGTCGGTCCGACTGATTATTTTGCAAACTTTCCAAAGATGAACTTCAATCTGAGCAAATGATTGATTTTAATGGTCTAATGTCTTCCACCCACTGAACTGCTAAAAGTAAAGCGAGCATTTCATCCATAAACTGATAAACCATCACTTACCGTTTTCCCTACTTTAATGTTGAATTGTGGAACAATAATAGCTATCCCTATCCTATTAATTATATTTTTGATGCATCTGTATATATCTGTACATAATTATAATATTGGTTTAGGTGTTCTTGTACAATATATTTATTCATCATAAAACAAATTATTTGTATTCTTCTTCTCCAATAACAAAAAATCTATTTTAACTTCTGGTATTATCCAAGGTGGTACTGTGTATAATTTCACCTATATTTAATGTATCTAACTGAAACTCATTCACTTTAGAAGTTATTGACCATCCAAAACGTTTTATTTTCTCCTTTTCCCTTTGTATTGTAATTACTTTTAATGTTGGATGATAATTTCTTTGTCCTTGTAAATTTGCCCAATAATTTAAAGATAGCTGTTCCCTTCTAAGGTTAAGAGGCATTTCTCCCATCTCCACCTGTATAGCTGCTATTGAGGATGTTTTAAAAGTGCCTGTACAAATTCTTAAAGCCTGATATTGTATACAATTTAGATTTTGTAGATTTGTATCAGCTGCTGAGTTATATATTGTACATCCATAATCTAAAATGGAGCTAATTAATCCAATGTCAATAGCCTTCAATCTCTATCTCTTCTAAAACTTTCATATCCTTTAATAACAAAATCAAGCTTTGGTTTAAGCCGAGTTTTCTGAACACAAATAATATCAATATCTTCCTTAAAATCTTTAATAAATCCCTTAAACTTTTGTCCATTTGCAATCAGGCTTCTAGCATTCCACTGTAAGATAATCAAGTTGTTCTCTCTTCCTGTCCTCCTACCTTTCCTTCTTCCATTAATTTCTTGTTTATTTGCTCCCAGGATATATTCTTTGTACCAAAAAACCTTTCTGCTCCTTTCACGATAATTTTTATTTTTTCTGTTTTCTGTTTAACTTGATCTGTGAAATTAATTACATAAGCAATGAACAACATAATCTTCTCAACCGTCACCTCTGTGTCTGTTTTAGTCTGTCTTTGCTCTGGAGTTTGACTCATTTGAACTTTTGATGTCACATCATTTGGCTTCTTCACTCTCTTTGCTGCTTCTGCATAACTTATATTATTCTTCACTTTTACTTTTTCGATTTCTACAGCTTTTTTCCTTACTTCACATCCTCCATAAGTCACCCTGTGTTGTCCTCCACAGTTACAACATGTATCCTTTCCATTTTTGCATTCATCAAATCTATGCTCATCTCCATACTTTGGACATCTTTGTTTCCCCTTGCATACTGCTGCTATATGTCCATATCTCTGGCATTTGTAACATCTTAGTGGAGGAGGGACATATGGCCTGACAGGAAAACACATACACCCTACTTTTATTCTTTCTGGAGGAACCGCAGCTTGAAACTCCAACATCACTGAAAGACTTTCCATTCTTCTACCTTCAAATGTTGTCATCCATCTTTTGATTTTGCTAACTTCACCCCCATATATGCTGCGTCTGAACTTTTCCAGATCTTCACCCACCGGAATACCTGAAACAACTCCTCGAACTACAGCTGACTCTCCCCAAAACTTTATTTCTTTCACCATCTGTTTACAAATGCTCAGTGTTCATCGCTTTATTCTTCTGCTCTTCACTTCCGTCTATAATCAATATATTTCCATTTCTAAGAACTTTAGGAAGTATCAGCTCTCCAAACTTTTTATTTAACTCTCTTGAGAGAGCTAATCTAACCCTTTACTCCTCATTTCTAAAATTTACAATCATTTTGTACTCCTGTATAACGATCCTCTTACTAATAGCAGGGTTTTCATCAGAGCAAATTTCTTCAAGGCTTCTTTTACTGCATTGCGTCCCTTTCACAAAATCTTCTTTTTTACTTCCCTCTTTTCTCGACCCTTTACGACTCCGCACAGGAGTCCAATCCCCAAAATCCATCTCATCATCTCCCTCATCCTCAACCTGAGATGCCATAATGATCCAGTCACAAACCAGTTTATGCCAAAACCGCCTCAACTCATTGACATTCCAACAGGTCTGTTCGCGCTCAGTCCAACTTCCACCTCCTCTATCGTCCCTCTCTACCTCTCTAGATTCATCCGAGCCTTTAGTCAGCATTCTAGCCAAACCCGACAGCCTCCATCTATTCACCAATGCTGCTCTGGATTTATCAGCTTAAGAGCAACTCCCCAAAATCCAGGAAGACGGTCCTCTCTCCCTGGCAGTAACAACTTTCAACCAAAGTAAGACTGCGACCAAAGATCACTCACTCACCCTTGAACCCATTCACTCACCAATCGGCTTCCCTCGAGAGCTCCCGGTTCAACGCACCGCTGCTGAATGTCTTCCTGACATTTTGATTTCTTAACCTGACTCTCAGATTGTTCTAAATTTTATTTTGTTTTCCTGTCTCTTCTTTTTAATAAAGAAGTTATTGTTCTCTGGTTTGTGGTCAAGTTTTGATTTAGCTTGAATGAACAATTTGATAGTTGTTTGTGTTTTTTATTTAAGCCTCTAAGCGCCAAAGTCGCAAAATTGCGACATGCAACATTGCTGAATAAAACAGGCTGTATCAATAAATGTTGTGTCAAATCTTGTTACTACTTTTCCCCAGGAGTTAGGGGAAATGTGTGTCTGCAATCTGAGCAGCATTTGAGGACATGGTTCTCTTCAAAGTTTTTGAGTAAAGAGAGTATGTAAAACACCCTCCCGCACAGAGAGTTGCGGCGGCAAAGAAGTGGTAGCATTGAGTGCGTAACGAGAGCAGAGCAGAGCGAAAATGTGTTTTTCCTTTTACTCACAATGCTGAGACGTTGGTTTACTGTTGACCAAGTTCTTCGTCAGGTACAGGCTGGCTCTGATTCGGAGGAGGAAGACATGCTGTTGTCCAGTGAAGAAAAAACTGACGTTAGCAGTGATGGCGAGTCTGCGAGCCATAGTCCACAATGACAACATGTCAGGGTTAGGGTTAGGGTTAGGGTTATACAAACAGCGTGGCTGGGGTGGAAGCATCCTGCAAACGCCAAGCAGGGGACGTGGTTGGGTGGCAGAAGGGCTCATAACACTGCAAACAGGGCTGAATAAAGTGGGGATAAACCAAACGCGGTTTTTGTGGAGCTTGATTTTTACTTTACTGGAGAGGAAAATAGAACAAAAGAAAAACACAATGCTAACACAAATAATAAATATACAAACAATGGACGTTCAAGATAAACGAGACAAACCTAATAAAACTAGAAACAATAAAGAGAATGACAACTAATAACCACAGAACAACAAAACAACATGGATCATGACAGATTCCCACTGACTAGTTCCAAGCTGATGCTCTAGCCAAGCTGGTGAAATATTTTGGTTGGACTTGGATAGGAGCTATGCATTCAGACTCACATTATGGAAATAATGGCATCATTCCTTAAAGGAGAAAAAACTGAGGGGATCTGTGTTGAGTGCATTGAATTATTTTATCGGACTGACCAACACAGCAAGATCAGAAGAGTTAATGATGTTATCCGCAGGTTTATTCATATTTCTTCCATGTAATTATGCTGACACTCTACATTGCTTTGTAGTGATCACTGGGCTCTGCATACTGGATACAATCTGCTGGAACAGACTGTTTCTGTTGGAGTACTGATATCTGAGATTTAAATGCAATATTAGATACAATCCTAAATTTCTGATTTGTGCACAGCCTCGACACTACCTTCCAAGGACTAGTTAGTTATGCCTGGTCCTTCCATTCACCTTACCATTCCTTTGAAATAATTTGTAACCACCAAACTCTCAAATGCTTGCTTTAACCCTCGTGGCTGTAATGGGATAACTAAGACTAACATGGAAATCATACAGAATGTCCAGAAACCTGCACAGACCATGACAAATTGTTGTGTACATTTGTACATGGATTTCTTACATTGATTTACAACTTTACAATATGATTCAAAACCTTTAAATACCAATATATTTAAAAAGCTTTGATTCATAAGTGAAATAAAGGGTTTTCTTTTGCAACAACTGATCCGTTTTGATTTGATTAGGGATTGTTTAATGTTTTTTTTATTTTTTATTCCTTCACACAGAACTGTTTTTCTCTTTAGCTTTAATGCTTAAGGGGTGCACTTTCTGCGGACAATGATATTTGTCATTGTGGAAATGAATGAAATGACAAAGTAGTAAATATCCAGATAAAGACATTTATGCAAAAGACATCTGCAGTTGTGTTTTTCCTAGAGTATAAGAATTTATCAACCAAATAACTCAACCTTATAGCTAAAACATTTTGACAATAAATTATATATTTTAAACTAGTAACATGTAACTAAACTGCTAAGCAAAAATAAAATTGAATAAAAAATCTAAACAACTGAGAGTTTTTGGTTAAACTAAAAAAAGCTATGAACTTACTCCAATATTTTGAGGAAAATAACCTCAAACACAGTTTTGGCAGCTGACATGTGAACCAAGTGGAGGTGGTCCTGGTTTGCATCTCATTAGGGTGATTCCACCCTTTCTCTAATGAACTCCCAAGTCAATATAGGTGTTAATAAGCCTGTCAACACTTACCCAAACTAAAGAAGCTTGACAGATGGAAATGTGGACTGTCTTTATTGGTCCAAGATGCCTAATATTCACATTGGAGCTGATGTTATTGGTTCTTTTGGCTCAATTTGTAACTTGTCTGAAAGAGAGGAATGAGCCTTTAGATGCTTTTAGTGTTGCTGGAGTCAGTACTGAAAGTTTATCTGTCAAATGCAATCTGCTGAGTGAACCTCGTATACCTGCATTTTCAAAAGATGGGGACTTTATCATTGGTGGTGTTTCCTCCATTCATTACCAACTTTATACAGTGATTTATAATTACACAATCAAGCCCAATCCTCCAAGATGCTCAGGGAGGTTTGTAAGAAGAATAAGTGAAAAATAATGCTCAATGTTTGTGGTATGTTTGCTGCACTGCTCAATGATGTTGGGGTAAATATAGTTTTTAGAACCTCCAAGTTGCACAGGAAAAAATATGGTTATTCAATTTATTATTTTCCCAAACAGTAATATTATTGATATTGTGCTGTGATGTGAGCTGAGGATGTGCATCATTTAAATGTAAATGTAAATTTTCTTCAGCTTGAATGGCCGGGGACTCCGCTTCTTTCGGACAATGATCTTTGCCATTGAGGAAATAAGTAACAGCACAGAGCTGCTGCCTGGTGTCAAACTCGGATACCGCCTGTATGATTCCTGCGTCTCAGTTCCTGTCTCAGTGCATGTTGCATTTCAGCTGTCAAATGCCCAAGATCCTGTTCTTTACAAACCAGATAACTGTTCACACACTGGAGTGGTGATGGCTGCAGTTGGAGACTCTGGATCCACTCCATCTATCAGCATGTCACGCATCATGGGGCTCTTCAACATTCCCTTGGTGAGTAGTGTAAATCCACAAGAGCAATGTGAAAATGTATACAACCCCTGCTAAAATTTATTTTTTTTCTTTTTTGATTTTGCTTTAGGTTAGCCACTTTGCGACTTGTGCTTGTCTTTCAGATAAGCAGCAATTCCCCACTTTTTTCAGAACAATTCCCAGCGACCATTTCCAAGCTGATGCACTTGCTAAGCTGGTGAAACACTTTGGTTGGACGTGGATAGGGGCCATCCACTCAGACTCAGATTATGGAAATGATGGCATGACGTCTTTTCTAAAGGCAGCAATGAGAGAGGGAATATGTGTGGAGTACATTGAATCCTTCTTTAGAACTAATCCAAGGAGCAAGATTCAACGAGTTGCAGATGTTATCCGTAGGTTTGTGCATTTTTAGATTCAGTTTTAAAGTACCGCATTTGTATTTAATAAACTCAAAATAAAGATAATAGTTTATTACTGAAACTTTAGAATTGTATTAATTATGTGTGAAAGAAATGTTCACAGTTGTTAAGTACCATTATCTAAATATTTCTGTTTAAAATAAGTACAAGTTCCTTAAATGCTTGTAGCTGAAGCCAGCAAATTTAACTGTTTGTCCAGATCAACAGCGATGGTTGTAGTGGCCTTTACAGCCTCAGGTGATATGAAGGTATTATTAGAAGAGCTTGCTCGGGACCCTCCTCCACCTCGTCAGTGGATCGGGAGTGAATCTTGGATAACTGAACCTCTCTTTATGAGCTTCAGTTTCTGTGCTGGAGCCATTGGAGTTGCCATTCAGCAGTCTGTCATCCCAGGTCTGCGAGACTTCTTACTAGATCTCCCTCTCGCAGAAGTGGCTGCCTCCCCACTGCTTACCGAGTTCTGGGAGGAAGCATTTAATTGCAGCCTGATAACAAGTGAGATAATTTTATATATGTTTACAGTAGGATTTGCTTTATTTACAGAACAATATGCATGAGGAAACCAATAACAAATGTTCATGCTAAATATTTTGACAGTTAAATATAACATTTTCTATTTGTTAGGTTTTATTCTAACAGCATCTCACAATTTAAGATTTTTTTTAACTTATTTCTTATTCAAACTTTACAAGATGTGCAATTTCTTTTTTATCAAGACTTCCAACATAGTAGCACTGTTTGTGTTGATTTGGTCAGTTGCATAATAATGTATATTGAACCTTAACATATTTTTTCCCAGTGTTTTATGCACAATGTGAATGCCTCTTAAAATAGTTTTTAAGTTCGATATTGCCTTAAAAATGCTAAAAGTGTAATTATTTTTATTTTATATGTGTTAGAATTTATCCTTCTTTAATTGTAAACCTCTGTAGGCAGATATAGAGTGAAAACAATGGTTGTGTTTACATATGACGTCATATAATTAAACACAAACTTTTTTTTTTTTTTAAATGTTAAACAGCAGAACTAGCATTTTTGGTATGTTACAGCGTAAATAATTTAATTTGAAAACAAAATCTCTTTGTCTTCAGCTGCTGATCCAAATACAAAGAGAGAGTGTAATGGAACTGAAGACATTAAGACCCTTAAAAGCCCTTATACTGAAACATCCCAATTAAGAGTTTCAAACATGGTGTACAAGGCTGTTTATGCCATAGCACATGCTATTCATAGTGTAGTTTGTCAGAAATCTAATGCAACCACACAGTGTGACAAATACATCGGACTGGAGCCGAAACAGGTCAGTTCATGGATACAGGTTAAAAAAATCACTGCAGTTTTATTGAACTTTTAAAGAGTTGTAATTTCCTTTAAAATGTATTTTAAAGACTGCTGGTTTTATGTGTTCTTTAAAGGTGTTTGTTGAATTAAAGAAAGTAAACTTCTCCAGGAATGGTTACCATGTGTCATTTGATGCAAATGGGGATCCTGCAGCTTTTTATGAACTGGTCAACTGGCAGAAAAGTGAGAGTGGAACTATTGAACTGGTAACTCTAGGGTACTATGATGCATCGCTTCCCAATGGCCAGGAGTTTCACATTAATAGGAATATAACCTGGCTTGAAGAAAGAACAGAAGTAATAAGCCAAAAGACATTCATTTAGTAGATGATCAGTTTAGCAGTGATCAATTGCAATATCAAAACTAATCTACAAATATTAATGCTATATATTATTGTTCTGTCCTTAAAAGGTTCCTATATCAGTGTGCTCTAAGAGTTGTTCTCCAGGAACTCGTAAGGTCTTGCAGAAAGGAAAACCCATCTGTTGCTACGATTGCATACCGTGTCCTGAAGGGGAGATTAGCAATATGACAGGTAAAGTAAAATTTGTTCTTACATGTATTCAAAAATAACATAAATACCTATGTGACAGATTCCTAAATGTTTGTCGTTGTTCTTGTTGTTATTTGTGTGTGTTTTTAGATTCTCCTAATTGCTTCCCGTGTCCCAGGGAATTATGGCAAAATGTGAAAAAAGATGCTTGTTTTCCTAAACCTGTAGATTTTCTTTCCTATGAAGAAGTACTAGCAATTATCCTGGCAGCATTTTCTGTTACTGGGGCCTCTATTGCAATCTTTATAGCAGTAATTTTCTTTCATCACAGAACAACTCCAATTGTCAGAGCCAATAACTCTGAGCTAAGCTTCCTGTTGCTCTTCTCCCTGAGTTTGTGTTTCTTGTGTTCCTTAACTTTCATCGGAGCGCCGTCTCAGTGGTCTTGCATGCTTCGGCACACAGCATTTGGCATTACATTTGTTCTCTGTATCTCCTGTGTTCTTGGGAAAACTATTGTGGTTTTGATGGCATTTAAAGCTACACTTCCAGGTAGTAATACCATGAAATGGTTTGCACCCCCACAGCAAAGAATAACTGTTGTTTCCATCACATTTTTTCAAATTGTAATATGCACCGCGTGGTTGGCTGTAAGCCCTCCCTTTCCAGTGAAAAATCTGACCATGTACAAGGAGAAGATAATCCTTGAATGTGCATTAGGCTCTGCTGTTGGCTTCTGGGTGATGCTGGGCTACATTTTCCTTCTTGCTGTCTTTTGCTTTGTGTTAGCTGTTCTAGCTAGGAAACTACCTGATAACTTTAATGAAGCTAAGATGATAACATTTAGTATGCTGATATTCTGTGCTGTCTGGATCACCTTTATCCCAGCGTATGTCAGCTCTCCTGGAAAATTTTCTGTGGCTGTGGAGATATTTGCCATTCTGGCCTCCAGTTTTGGACTAATACTGTGCATATTTGTCCCAAAGTGTTTCATTATTTTGTTTCAACCAGAGAAAAACACTAAACGATATTTGATGGACAAAAGTAGATTTTAAATTTCAATATGTCTGCAGCAACATTACAGAAAAATTATATTATTTGTGAAATTCCTTAAAATCGTAGTATTTCAGAAATTTCTGGAATCTTTAATTAATTTCAGTTTAATCAAGTTTATTTATTTAGCACAAATTTACATCATATCTCATCTCAATTGGGCATTTCATAAAAATAAATAAAAAATTTCAATCCATTTATACATCCATTCAACCAATCCATTTATACATCCTAGTTATTAAAATGTGCATCATTTTCGTTTTTTACATTTTTTTTAAATTAAAATCAGTTTAAAAATGCTCCAATAATAGGAAAACTAGCAGAGTTAAATTAATCATTGACTTGCCACAATCACTCTTCCTGGATCATCACACAGATATGGCTTTGATTTTATTTCTGTCCTTCCCTGTCATTGGTCAGTTTTGAAGTTGTATTTCAAAATAGAACTGTAGAGATGAGTCAATGCAATCTGCTATTTTCTTATAAGTGCATGTAAAAACATTGACTCTATTTTAATACGTCTTTAAATCTTTAGATGTGTTGCAAGTTATTCAGACAAGGAGCTTCCTTGGAGTGGGTACTATTTTCTTCAGTGAGTGTATATATGTGTGTGGTTATGCTTTTGTAACACCATCTGATCAGCTTACAAACTGTTTTTGGTTGCACTGTACATTAAATGAGTTTAACAAATTGCTCTTACCAGTAAAGATTGATCTTTATATTTTTTGTCTGTTAACTATAACCATATTTAAACACTTGGAGTCTGTACAAGCAAACATTAATGAACTAATGGGTCAAAGCCCTTCCTGGCATTTATGATGTAAATGTGAAAATCCTTGTTAGTTACTTTTTAAACATATTACATTTCTTTTTATTAAATACTGGCATTTCATAAAAATTAATGTAATATGTTTGAAAACCCAGTACCTTTCAAATAATTTAATACATCACAAAATAATAATGAAAACCTCACCATAACTATATACAATGGGACTGTACACAGATTAAAAAAAATGTAATTAAAGTGGTTTAGGCCACACGGACGTTCATATGTGGCAATTTTTTTTTTTTAATACAGGAAGACACAGGCTTCAAACAGTTAAGCTCTTTATTGAGCATAAATTGTTGCTCCCAACCAGAAGGGTCCATCAAATCCCAATTTAAAAAGTGTGGGATGTGGTGGCTCTTCTTGCTGTGAAGGAGCATCAACTTTAATCTAAGCTCCTCCAGGTTGACCGTGCACCCCACTCTTATCTCTAAGGTACAGTACCTTAAAATGGGGAGTAAACCCATTTTGCCAGTTGTATCTGTGATCCCTTTCTTTAGCTCCCCACCAAAAAGCTTGTGACCAAAGATTATGGTAAGAACAAAGATTGACAATTACATTTAGAACCTCTCCTTTCGGCTCAGGTCTCTCCTTACCACACAGTCATGTACAGGGCACTGTACCAATCCATCTGTCGATTTCCCAATTAATTTTTCCCTTAAATGGAGGTGCTGATTTTCATACTAGCCACTTAGTACCCAGGTGCGAACTGCTCCAGCGATAGTTTATGATCATGGTCTAATGCAAAAGGTCAAGACCTAAACCTTAAACTTAATTAACAGAATTTATAGATTCAGGGACAAATGGGAACCTTGGCTGAGTCGAACTCTCACTATCAACAAATTTCTTGGTGAGCCTTACCACGAAATAAACTTTTTAACAACCTGAGTGATATTGGAGATCCAAGCCCTTGGTTCCTACACTCCATTTCATTACTGGAAGATCTGCTGGTGGAGTTGAGGGGGTGTTTAAAGTACTCTGTCCACGATCCAACGATTTACCAAGTTATTGTCAGCAGTGCACAATCCCCATCATACACAGTGTTGTTGTTGCACCTCTTACAACCTTCTCAAATGCCGAATTGTGGAATATTAAAGCAGAATTCATTCTCCTTGGCCTTATCAAAGCTCTTTTCACACCTAGGTTTTTGTTGCAGCAACTTCCCAAACAGTGTTCCAGTTGGACGCCTGACCCATCAGATGCTCCTAGGGCATCATGTATAAACATTAGGTAGGCACAAAAAATTGTGCAGCACGAAAATTTCATACACAGTCAATCATGTATAGAAATTAATGTGATGTTTTCAGTAGAGAATATACCACACAGCATCAAATCTTACATTGAATACATTAAAATATCACTTGAATCAGTGTTATTTATCTCAAAGAGCACCAACTCCAATGTTTATTCATGATTTAAATATTTTATTGTTCTAAGTTAAATTATTAAATTAATCCACAATTATCCTTATTCAATAAGGTAACACACACACACAAGCTGAAAACTGGTGCAAAATTCTTTGTTGCGTTTGTTTTATGACATGATCCCACCTAAATCAACAAGTTTGGTTTTACAGTATAAGGTTGAAGCGGGTCTTTCTCATCTGCATTTTACACACATAAATGATAAACACCTTAATGAACATAAATTCTCACTTTGCCAGAATATTTCTGACAAACTTTTTTTTTTCAATTCTCCTAAAATAACTGCTGTTCAGTATAAATTAAACAGGAGAAACGTTTAAACACAGACCACACACAATAAAGCTTCAAAAATACACAGTGCACACAGTTTGAAGTAAAAAAAAAAAAAGTATGTATTTAAGAGACATAATAGTATTTAACAGGAATCTACTAATCTAATGACATAATGAGACAGCAGTCTGTTGCAGGGAGTGTTATAAGTAGATTTGTTTGGACACCTGAGGTGAATCAAAGTAGGAATGTGTCCAAATCAACGTATACTTACATTTAAGTTTATTACACATCAATGTAAATATCTGAAAGTTATGCTAAAAAGTTAATTTATCTATATTCATGCAGTGAAGTTGGAGATTGTTAAGTAAATATCTTACTAAGCACACAATGCAGGGGTAATAACACTATTTAAAAAAAATGTCTTAATATATATATTTTCCATCATGTTCAAATCTTTAATGTATGTTTATCTGAAGGGCGAATTCTCCTTTTCATAGAAAAATGGATAGGAGCACTATTTTATTGAACCATACTTTTTCTCAGACAGAACTACAATACGTAAAATGTATATTTAATGCTTATTTTGCCTTTTGAGAGACAATTTCAATGTTTTTGTTTTTTATTATTAGGAGATAAGTAACTATACACAAAAAAATCTAATAAATATCTCACCAGCATGATGAAATAAAATATTGATTAAACACATAATTTTTATTTTCTAAATAATTATAAGTATTTATCTTAAGAGTTACTTACTTTGAAAAGAGTAAATGAAGACTAAATTAAGGGTGTGCATGTATTTGTTTAATGCCTTGTTCTGCTTTTCAACTCTGAGATTGTATGTTCTCAGAATGAAACCTCTTAAGACAGAAAAGTAATGCATGTAATTAAATGTTTTAAAATAACAAATTATTCAAAAAAAAAAGTAGATTAGCAACCAAACGTCTGATGTCATCAATGTTTGCTCATTAAGTATTTCTTGTTGTTCTTCTCTGGTTGAAACAAAATAATGAAACACTTGGGAGCAAATATGCAGAGTATCAGTGCAAAACTAGATGCCAGAATGGCAAATATCTCCACAGCCACAGTAAATTTTCCTGGAGAACTGACATAGGCTGGGATGAAGGTGATCCAGACTGCACAGAATATCAACATGCTAAAGGTTATCATCTTGGCTTCATTAAAATTATCAGGTAGTTTCCGAGCTAGAACAGCTAACACAAAGCAAAAGACAGCGAGCAGGAAAATGTAGCCGAGCACAGCCCAGAAGCCAACAGCAGAGCCTAATGCACATTCCAGGATGATCTTGTCCTTGTATGTAGATAAGTTTTTCATTGGGAATGGAGGGCTAACAAGTAACCACACTGTGCATATCAAAACTTGAATAAAGGTGAGAACCACTACAGTCATTCTTTGTTGAAACGGACCAAACCATTTCATGACATTACTACCAGGAAGTGTAGCTTTAAAAGCCATTAAAACAACTATAGTTTTCCCAAGAACACAGGAAATACAGAGGACAAATGTGATTCCAAAGGCTGTGTGGCGCAGCATGCAGGACCATTCAGATGGTGCTCCAATGAACGTTAATGAACACAAGAAACAGAGAGTCAGAGAGAAGAGCAGCAGAAAACTCAGCTCTGAGTTGTTGGCTCTGACAATTGGAGTTGTTCTATGATGAAAGAAAATCCCCATTGTAATGATGGCAAGACAGGCCCCACTAATAGAGAAAGTAGCCAAGATGATTGACAGGACTTCTGTAAAAGAAAGAAATTCAAGTGGTTTGGGGAAACAAGCATCTTTCTTTGAAATAGGCCAGAAGTCTTTAGGGCATGGGAAGCAATCAGGAGAATCTGTAAAAATTAAAAGTATATTTTTAAACATAAAGGCTTTTGAGGATGTAAATATAATAAAACACGTTTGAATGTACCGTTTCTGTTGCTAAACTCTCCCTCAGGACATGGTATACAGTCATAGCAGCAGATGGGTTTTCCTTTCTGCAACACTTTATGAGTTCCTGGAGGACAAATCTCAGAGCACACGGACACTGGTACCTTCAACACAGATCGATAAAAATGTAGTTTGCAAACAACAGCTTTGAAAAAATTTAATTTGCTACATTAAGGTTCCTAGGCTTATTACTTGTTTTTTTCCTTCCATCCAGGTTAAGTTCCTTTTGATATGAACTTCCTGACCCTCAGGCAAAGATGTATCATAGTACCCAACTGTTACCAGTTCAATAAATCCACTCTGAGTTTTCTGCCAATTGACCAGTTCATAAAAAGCAACAGGGTCGCCATTTGAATCAAATGACACATGGTAACCATTCCTTGAGAAGTTCACTTTCTTTAATTTCAAGAAAACCTAAAAATTTAAAAAATGAAAATTAACTCTTATTTTAAATGAATGTTAAAAGGCAGTTACCTTTTTCTATGGACTGACCTGCTTAGGCTCCAGTCTGTTGTGTTTGTCACATTGAATGTTTCCTTCTTTTTCTTCACATGCAGCATTGTGAATGGCATGTGCTACTGCATAAACAGCCTTGTACATCATGTTAGTAATTCTTAACTGAGATGTTTCAGTGAATGGGCTTTTAAGTTTCTTAATATCTTCAGTTCCATCACAATCCCTCTTAACTGAGGAGGCAGCTAAAGACAAATTTATAATTTAAAGTAAAAATAGGACAAAACGTTTTGTTTCTGTAACTGTAAACTATATATTGAAAGAAAAGCTGGTTTAAACATATGCTCAAATAGAGTAGAATAATGTTCAGTTCTAATAATGTTTAAATTATAATTAACAAAAAAAAACAACAACAAAAAAAAACACACACACACACATGAGGTCCACATGTTTGTAAAAGGGCAAATCATTAACAAACAATTGATTGTGTCAACAAATGTTTGCATTAAAATGTTTAGCTATGTCTTTAAATAAACAAACAGAAATGAACAGAAAAGTTGGTGATGAACATGATTGAATTTAATTGTACTTCAATATTCGATAGCTAAATAAAGAAAGCCTTCTCACTTTTTGTCAAGCTGCAGTTAAATGCATCCTCCCAGAACTCAGTGAGCAGTGGGGAGGCAGCCACTTCAGGGGGAGAGAGATCCAGGAGGAATTCTCTTAGACCTGGAATGACAGATTGCTGAATGGCTACTCCAATGGCCCCTGCACAGAAACTGAAGCTCATTAGATTTGGGTCAGTTATCCAGGCCTCGCTTGCGATCCATTGACGAGGTGGAGGAGGGTCTCGGGCCAGCTCCTCTAACAACACTTTCATTTCACCAATAGCTGTAAATGCTACAACAACCACCGCCGTTGAACTGAAAACACATCAGCTAGAGTTTAGTACAGGGATTGAACAATTTAGTATTAAAGCATATTTTACTCATATTGTTCACACGTTGAGGTAATCTTGAATATTATCATCAAAACAACAAAGCATACTTATGAAAATACACGTACAAACCTTCTTATTACATCTGCAACTTTTTGGATCTTGCTTTTTGGGTTGCTTCTAAAGAAAGATTCAATGTACTCCACACAAATCCCCTCTCTCAGTGCAGCCTAGAGAAAAGATGCCATGCCATTATTACCATAGTCTGAGTCTGAGTGGACAGCACCTATCCAAGTCCAACCAAAGTGTTTCACTAGCTTAGCCAGTGCGTCAGCTTGGAAATGGTCACTGGGAATTGTTCTAAAAAAAGTTGGGAAATTCTGCTTATCTGACAGGCAAGCGCAAGTTGCGAAGTGGCTTACCTATGAATAAAACAAAAATATAGATTTAACAATCTTAAAACAAGTTAAAAAGGTTCATACTTGTTTAGAACTTGGAATTTAAACTACTTACTAGAGGGATGTTGAATGGCCCCATGATACGTGACATGCTGATGGACGGAGTAGATCCAGAGTCTCCAATTGCAGCTACCACCAAACCAGACTTTGAACAGTTATCTCCTTTATTGTAAACAGGATCCTGACCATTTGATAGCTGAAATGCAATGTGCACTGAGACAGGCACTGAGACGCAGGAATCATAAATCTGATATCCCAGTTTGATTCCAGGCAGCAGTTGAGAATTGTTGTTTATCTCCTCAACTGCAAAGATCATTGTGCGAAAGAAGCGCAACCCCCGGGAATTAAGGCTAAAGAAAATTATTAATATGAATAAATCTTTAAGGTAAAATCGTTAAACAAAATATAAAAAAAAAAAAAGAGGCTAGTAAAACTGTATTTAGTACCGAATCTGAGAATTAAATTTATAAAAAAATGTTAATACCTAAACAGGTAAACATTTTTATATCAAATCAAAATTAAATTTTACCTTTCTAAAATAATTTATAAAAAACATTAAAACATTTTAATGTAAGAATTTTAGGTTTTTTTAAACAGACATTTACAAAATATATATTTTTCCAAATATCATTAAACATTTCACAAAAAAACCAACAACAACAAAACAAACACTAACCTCCCTGTGCATCTTGGAGGCTCAGGTTTGGTTGTATAATTATAAATCACAGTATAAATTTGGTAATGAATGGACGAAACGCCTCCAATGATAAAGTCCCCATCCTTTGAAAATGCGGGCAAGCGAGGTGTGCCCAGCCGAGTACACTTCATGGAGGAACCTTCAGCCCTGGCTCCAGCAACGGTAAAAGCCTCTGAAGGCTCAGTCCTCTGTTTAAGAACATTTACAAACCCACCCAGGAGAACCAGTGACATCAGCTCCAACAAACTGACAATTAATCTTGGATCTATGAGGAAAGTCCACATCTTCCTCAACCTTCTTCAGATAAGGGTAAATGTGCTTTTAAAGCTTCACAAAAATCAATGTCATGTCTGTTGTAAGAAAGAGGGCGTACTCACGCCTATCAATGAATTTGTTGTTCTCTCTGTCCATCCATCCATATTCCATTCATTCATCCATCCATCCATGGATTTAAATGGGCATATATAAAAAAAGACTTAGTCTTCAATGTATAATCTTCATCAATATGTTATTTAGGGATAAAGAACATCTGTTAAATACAATTAATTCCTGCAAAAAAGTTTAATTCGTAACATGTCACATAAAAAAATATTATTAAAACACAGAAAAATGTTTTTACATTTGTGTAGCACTGACAGAAATGGGACTCTAGCCATATATAACTGAACAGGTGGAAAAAAAGTAGTTTATTCCAGTAGCGTGTCATTTAGATAACTTCTGAATAGTTTAGTTACTTGCCACCATTTTCCTGTTGTTGATATACAGTACTACAAATCACTGAGTTATCAAAGGTATTGATATTTTTATTTGAGAATCAATTTTATAGCATTAATATCCGGTATTGAAAGTATCAATATTTTATCAATCCGCACATTACATCCATAGTCTGAGTGGAGTGGGGCTTGATACAAAGCAGAACAGCAAGCATTCAGTAAGCAGGAGCACAGCACACAATCATGTGAGGGGTACTTGGCAAGGAGACCTGGAGAGCTTCTGACCAAGCTTTCCCAAAATTAAAGTTTGAACTTCTGAAACTAATGCTAAATGATTGGCTCATGACGGTAGCTGATTCAGCCCAGCAATTACATGTCACTACGTTGACAGGCCAGCTTGTGAAGAAAATGGGTTTAAGATTTGAGCAGAACCACATAAGAGACTGGGAGACAAATCCAATTCATATAAAAACAGGAGTGGCAATAAAAATAATTGAAAACACACTGTTTACTGTTAGGAAGTGCATCAAGGATGTGCAGAGAAGGTATATACTTGTTATAGGATTATTATTTGGAGAATCTATACTGATACAGACCAGAATACCTTGGCTAAGAAATAAAGAGAGACCACAGAGGAAATGTTCCAAGCTCAGCAATTACTTGATATATGTAAAACCCTGTCCACAAAGGACATGGATTATACTATACATATCACAAGAGTCCACATAAAAGTTTGTCTTGTATTGATTAGGGTGCTGTCATGCAACTTAGCGAGTTATACTTACAGATGATGCACATAATTATTTTACCATCTAGCATGCCTTCAATAAGCTCTCAGCTTAATGCATGCCTTTTAAATAACTTATAATTTCGGTCCTTTTTAAAAAAATCGAATTGAACAAAAATGACAATACAAATCCAGGTACACTTTAGGAGACTTCATTGGGAAATCCTCCTCAAGAGGGACCATAACCTCATATAGTGCTTGTAGCAAAAATTTAGTTTCTTAGACAGCAGCTTAAACATGGCAGAGAGTTGGTTGAAATCGAGAAACAGTTAAAGGCTAATTTTACAAAGACAAAAAAATCTACACTTATGGAAATAGAAGCTCAGTGATCCCATCTCCCGAAGAGCATATACTTTTTATTCCAGAAATAAGTTGTTTTTTAATAGATGTCATGGCTTTGAGTAGCTCTGACCCACAAACGGGAAGAACTCTGTGTCATGATCTGTGTTTTTGGTTTGGTTCAGTTCATTATTTATATTATTAGTTATTGTTTTCTTTAGGTTATTTTCTAGTTTGGTTAAGTTTTGTTAGTGTTCTCTGGTTTGTTCCTTCGCTCTCTGGAGGAGCAAGCGGCAGAGCCCCAGGAGGAGCCAGCGGCAGAGCCCGAGCTCCGGGAAGAGCCTGCTACACGGCCAGAGCCTCAGGAGAAGCTAGTATCTGAGCCCCTGTCCAAGGGGAAACTAGCTGAGGAGCTCCAGCCTCAGAAAAATACTGGTCTCCAGAGACAGCTGTGTATTAGCTGCCTCCTGACTGACGATATGAGCCGTTAACGGAGGGGGTCCAGCACGGCCCGCCTCCAGCTCCTGGGATTACGGAGGAGGTCCGGCTTGACCCGCCTCTAGCTCCTGCAATTACGGAGGGGGTCCGTCGAGGACTCTCCACTGTCCTCAACCTCCGTCAAGGATCCTACGACGTCGACGACCTTCGCCGAGGACTTTCCGCTGTCAGCGGTCTCCTGGGAGCTTCTCATGTCTCCTGCCTTTGCCAGGCACGGGGACTGTGGTCCGCCGCAGAGGACCGTCCGCAGTTGAGACTCTGCTTTGGCGCCGTCCTGCCGGTCGGCCTCCGGATTTTCGTGCTTCCTGTCGTCGTCCTGTTGGGCGACTTCCAGGTCTTCGTGGTTCCTGCCACCGTTGTCCTGTCGGATGATCTCCTCTTCGTTGTTCCGTCACTCTCTGCTCTCTCTTTCTCCCTGTGTGTGTGTGTGTGTGTGTTCCCTCATCTGTTCTCAATCATCTAATCATCTTCTCCACCAATCCAACCCCTGCTCCTCAATACTTAAGCCTCATTCACTCACTGACACTCCGCTGGATCGTCCGCTTCTCTCCTCGTCTCTCTGCGCCTTCTCCTGCTTGTTCCTCCACATCTCCCAGTAAGCCTTCCCCTCTTGCTCGCTGATTCTCTGTCCTGGTTCTCTCTCCCCATCTTTATTCTTCCCTGGTCCCATCCTGGTATTTACTTTGGTTTTTGTTTTCCTGTAGTCTCCGGTTTCCCGTACTTCCTTCCCCATCTCTTCTCCCCTGTTCCCTGTCTTAGTTTATTTCCTCATGGTTCCTAATGATTAGTATTATTTTTACTACGTCTGTTAAGTTTATTTCCCCTTCCCGTGTTCTTATGTTGGTTTGTTTAGTTCGATTGTTTTGTTTCTTCACGTTTCTAGTTCCCGCGTCTCGTTCCAGTTCGGCGTTGTTCCTGTTCCGCTTCCACTTGCCCTGGTTTTATGTTCATCACTCTTCCCCACAATAAATTATTCTTAATCACAATTCCACCTCTGCTCGAGTCATTGATCGCATTACCTGACACTCTGTAGACCGATGCAAGTAAAAGATTTTTTTTAATTTAGGAGATGACTGCGGGAGGAGTTCTCTGTTCCAGAGGAGGAAGGAGGGCAATGGCTTGGGGAATCGGGAGCTCTGGAGGGAGACAGAGAGGTGAGTGTGGTTCCGTCTTGAGTGTCTGAAGTAACCGGAACAGTCTTTCGTTTAGTGAGCTGATGGGACCGACAGAGAGAGGTTCGGAGGTCTGGTGATTGTGCGGTGGCGCGAGAAGGTGAGCAAGAGGGGTGTGGCTGGAAGATGGAGACTGAGACTGGAGGAGGACGCACAGGCAGCATGAGACTGTGGTTTAGTGGGTCCAGTCGTGATTCTTTCTGGTTGAAGATAGTAAGGGATCTTGAGATTACTGCTAGAGAAGAGTACCTGGGTTGAGCAAACACGATGGAGATTACTAGGGACGGGGGAGAGCACAAGGAACACAGAATCACACAAAAGATTTGCATGAGGAAGTCGCAATAGGGCTAGAGAGTACCATGAGAAGATAATAATCTGACTGAGAATGACTGGAAATCCACTCTTCTTATGCTGCGGGGATAATCAGCAACTTTATCCTCACCTGTGATGTATCACAGGTGTGCAGGGAACAGCAAACCTGAACTCAGCCTCCAGACGCCCCCCTGCTGAGAATCAGAGAGGAAAAACACAACCACCAGAAGAATAGCTTCCTGACGATAGGTAATAAACCAGGATCACTTCTACACTGCAAAGTGGGAAAAAGATGTGAGGTTCAAATTATTTTCATCTCTTAAGGACAAAAATTGTCAAAATTACTATTACTGTACTACCTCTTCGTTCTTTTTACCACAAGTTGAGCTCTGAGCAGTTCAACTTAAGGGGACACTCTTTGCGTATCCTTAATCCTTTTTAACCTGCTGGTCGGGAAAAGGAAACCTAAAACCTTTGAAGTGATTTTTGCAGAAGTTCTGTACTTGGCGCAGATTTCAGCAAATTCCGACTCTGAACGGCAGAGTCCTCGCCGTCAGACTACAGCAGAAGCCTGTACGAATCGTGTCTTCTAAACTCTATTTTTAAAGACCGGCAGCTCCACTAAGGATATCCGACAACCCAAAGACAGAGTTTTCCAAGCCTCAATTTCCGAACCGTGCCCGGCATAAGTTCAAACCCCAAGAAAAATTCAGCTCACAGTAAGGCAAGGCGGGTTTTTTTGTATAGCACATTTTCGTGTACAAGACAATTCAAAGTGCTTTACATAGGAAAAAAGAGCAGAAAAAGAAACATAAAATAAAATAAAAAATATATAATTAGAGTAATACTCTCAGTTGCTAAATGCACAGTTAAACAAGGCTGTTTTCAGCCTGGATTTAAACATCGCCAGAGTTGAAACCTGTCTCACCTCTTCAGGAAGACTGTTCCAGATTTTAGGAGCATAAAACTAGAGTCAGTAAGACAGACTCTAATCAAAGCCAGGTCTGGGTAAAAGTTAGAAGTAGTTAAACAATTTTATATATATATATATATATATATATATATATATATATATATATATAGTATAGATACATGCTGTTTCATTGTTTTGTAACTTTGGCTTGTAAACTGCTTTGTAAAGTCCTGATTTTTGGATGTTGTACAGTGTTCTCCTAAATGAGCCAAGCTGACTGTGATTAGCTTGCATCACCGTGATCACACCCTCCTCTTGTCCAATTCCTTCACTCCTAGACACACATAACTACACACGCGATTTTTGCCAGTGTATCGGCTCTTTGCTGGGTAACGTAGGCTACAATGAGGTTCTCCACTCGCTCTATTGTCTAGCTTCCCTGCTATATTAGCCTTTTGTTAGATAGCTAGGAAGCTCACAGGACCTTCTGTAGTTTTACGGCCCTTTCTTCTATCCTCTGACCTTCCCCCAGCAAACGCCTTAATCAAGCACATGTACAATATTTGTGTCGCCCCCTACTCTATTAACTGACCGCAAGAACCTACATTTTTATTTTTATCTTTTCTTTAATATGTTTTTGATTATTTTCTCCTATTGTTATTTTACTGCCATTTACATTGAATGACAATTACATTTTTTTCATGTTTATTTATAAATGGCAGAAGTAGTGTAGTAGTATTCGGTAAAACTGTTTTTTAACTGGAGGTTTGGAGTTAAAGTTAACCCATTTTGTGTAACTTCAAAGAGCAGATTTTGTGTTTATTACAATATATGAACCAGTGTCTACCACTTATGTTATGAATGAACCCCTTTTGAGAGACTGAACAGGTTTGGCTAATTATTTCCTGATTATCAGGTGGTGCCCCGTTTATCAAATAAAAATACTAATTATTAATAATTTTTATAAACTTAGAATTTCAAATCCAAAATACAATCTTTCCCAGATCAAAGTAATTTACGACTTTTTTGTCATAAAATGCAGCCATTACTTCGGCCGTTCTTCATATACAGCTACTTTACAAAACAATGTAATGTCTCACAAATATGTAAAAAAAAAACAATTTTAAAACTTAGGATGCAAATAGAAATAGTAAATTTCAAAACCTATGTACACCCTTATCACACAATAAAGAAATTTAACTCTATCTACATAAAATGCAGCCAGAGTTCATGCTTGGCTCTGCTGCCTGAGCCAGAGGAGATAGTTTGTAGAAGTGCTTTGGATTTAGTAATCCTGCCAGATCCTTTTCAGGTCCTGTTAGGCCGCCTGTGATGACATAATTAACTGCAGGTGTTCGAAAGCACCCTCCAGTGGACTCCTGCGGATTTAACAAAAGACAGACAGACACAAACCCACTTCTTTACATGATAGAGAGTCTATTATGCAGGTTAGGCAGAATTTTCCTGGGTTGTGTAAAATGATAACAAAATTTTTGTTATACTGATATCAGGGCATTTATGCTCCTGCAGCCAAAAGGCCTGAGCTGTTCTACATGCAGATCCAGAAGCAGCCACAACCACCTTACTCCAGGAGAAGCATGCTATACTGTGGGGGTGTTGAGCACAAGAATCAGAATCAGAATCAGGCTTTATTGGCCAAGTATGCTCACACATACAAGGAATTTGTTTTTGGTTACACAGATGCTTGCATACCACCAGAGCGACTCCTCATTAATTTGCCTACTTTGGTAAAAGGAAAGGAAAATGACAACATGAAAAAAGATTTCATATGATTATAACAAAATACAGAAATCTTTTCATAAAGAAATGCTACAGCTGCAGACAAGGGATTTTAAAGCTTTTAAGAGAGCTATGATTCAAAGTACAAATTCCATAGTGGATGCCATCATAAAAGCTGTACAATAATTAAACACTAAGACTACACAGGAAATAATGTACGTGATTTAAAAGGCTTTAGCAAAACTATGTAATCTAGTTGTGTATCCACTCCAGAAGACATGCATAAACTGGCTAAATTAAGATGGATGTTCTCGATACTCAAGCCAGACCAAGAAAATTTAAAATTGATGAGATAAGAAGTAAGACAAAAATGAAATTATTTCTGAAATAAGTCTTTATATAAAGAGAGAAATAGATCAGGATCCCAGTAGTTTGGGACATTGAAAAAGTATGTATTGGAAAACAAGATAAAAAGGCAAGTTCAAAGTCCTCACCTCAACCTCTGGTGGTATATTTTTAAGGTTCAAGAACAGAAAAAGTATGTTACACAGCTTAAAGAAGCTGAAAGGATCAAACTACTTTATATATGAACAATATCCATACTCAATCTGCCAGAAAAGGAAAGTGTTTCTTTTATCAGTAGAATAAGTTAGTCCCTTCAAAAATAGACTAATATTGAAGGAAATTTAAAATTGAGAGAAATGTATGTATGGTAAAAATAGTTGTTGAAAATAATGTTGATCACATGTTGAAAGTGTCACATGTGGGATGAACAAACTGCTGACGTCTAATAAAGAAGGTTTATAAACCCAGAAAAAACACAGTTCCATTCAAAAGGAAAACTTTGTGGGATGGAGCTTCGGATAATTTATACTGTTTTGACTTTTTCATTTACTTTGTCGGAGCTGATGTCAGTAGTTAATATGAATGGGTTTATAGATGGTTTCGGTCGGAAGTTTGAGCCTGTAGGGGTTGGCGTCTTTAGTGAGACTTCATCTGTAAAATGCACACTACAGGGTGCCACTCGTTTACCTGAATTCTCACAGGATGGAGACTTTGTTATTGGAGGTGTTTTCTCAATTCATTACCAGCACAACACAATGGTTTATAATTACACTTCCAAGCCTGAGCCTTTAATGTGCATTGGCAGGTCAGTAGGAGGGAAAGGTACAAATCAACAATACATCTATGTTGCATGTTTTCCTGCAAGATTTGCTGTTATGTTAGGTAAAAGTAATTTTAAGATTTACAACAGAAATTCTGTCTCATGCATTCAATCCATAATTTGTAGATACTATAAAAAATATTTACTTGGAGTATATATTTAAATCTCCAAATAAATCTTTACATCTTCAGATCATTTACAGTTTTAACATAGACGATGATTTGATTTATAATTTCTGCTGTACATTTGCAACTGTATGAATGTGTATTTTACATTATATATACGTTTACCTTTTTATGAGGTATTTGGTTTTGAGTTACATGTAAATATTTGCATTTACATTCTTGATTCTGTTCAGCTTAAATGTCCGAAGTCTACGCTTTTCTCGTGCTATGGTCTTTGCCATTGACGAGATCAACAACAGCACAGAGCTGCTGCCTGGCATCAGACTTGGATATCAGATCTATGATTCTTGTGTCTCAGTACCTGTTGCAGTGCACATTGCATTTCAGCTATTAAACCGACAGGATCATGTGTTTTACAAAGGCAGTAACTGTTCACAGTCTGGAGTGGTGTTGGCTGCAGTGGGAGACTCTGCATCCACTCCATCTATTGGAATAGCAAGCGTTATTGGGTCCTTCAATATCCCTCTGGTGAGCAGTCAGACTTCAGGGAACATTAGGATATTACAATGTTCTTGTGTTGATGTTTGATTTTTATTGTAGGTGAGCTACTTTGCAACTTGTGCCTGCCTTTCAGACAAAAAGCAATTCCCAACTTTTTTTAGAACAGTTCCCAGTGACCATTACCAAGCTGACGCTCTGGCTAAACTTGTGAAACACTTTGGATGGACTTGGATAGGGGCTGTCCACTCAGACTCAGATTATGGAAATAATGGCATGGCATCTTTTCTCGAGGCAGCGACTAGAGAGGGGATCTGTGTGGAGTACATTGAATCCTTCTTTAGAACCGACCCCCAGAGTAAGATCCGAAGAGTCGCAGAAGCTGTCCGTAGGTTGGTACATATCATTTACTTTTACTTGTGCTTTTCACAAATAAAGGTAATATTGGAGATAACATGTAAACAATTTATTATTCAAACTTAAGATGTCCAATAACAATATCAATGAGACATCAGTTAGTTTAAGAGAATGTATTAATGTGTCTTTACAGATCAACAGCAGTAGTTGTTTTAGCGTTTACAGCTATTGGTGAAATGAAAGTTCTATTGGAAGAGTTATCCCGGGACCCTCCACCTCCTCGTCAGTGGATAGCAAGTGAGGCCTGGATAACTGACCCAAACTTGATGGGCTTTAGTTTCTGTGCAGGGGCCATTGGAGTAGCCATTCAGCAATCTGTCATTCCAGGGTTCAGAAACTTCCTTCTAGCTCTATCTCCCTCTGAAGTGGCAGCCTCCGCTGTGCTGACTAAGTTCTGGGAAGATGCATTTAACTGCAGCTTGACAGAAAGTAACAATGTTTTCTTTCTTTAAAAATATACAATATAGTTTAACCCCTATATAAACAGAGCTTTACATGTATATTATATGTAATTAAGAAGCTACAGAACCAATTATTGCTTTCTAAAAAGATCCATTTCTTTGCAAAAATATTTGTTCTACCAAGAGATTGTATTATTTAAAACAATATTTTTACCTAGTTACTTTGAGTAATTGCTGTCATCATGCTGAACTTATTCATTGGTTTAACAGATTTAGACAAGAGACCATGTGATGGAACTGAAGATATTAGATCCGTTAAGACTCCATTTACTGAAACATCTCAGTTGCGAATCACAAACATGGTGTACAAGGCTGTGTATGCAACAGCGAAGGCCATCCACAATGCAGTGTGTAAAAGACATAATGAAAAAATGCATTGTGACAAAAGTATTAGACTGCAGCCCGAACAGGTCAGCCCATACCTAAATCTGCAAATTTTTCATTAGCCTTAAGAGATTAGTAACTTAAAACATTATTGTAAGAAACTTTTATATTGTTCACTTTGTTTTTTTTACCATAAAGGTTTTTAAAGAATTAAAAGAAGTAAACTTTTCAAAGAATGGTTACCATGTGTCATTTGATGCTAATGGGGATCCTGTGGCCTTTTATGAATTAATAAACTGGCAGAAGAGTGAGAGAGGAGATATTGAACTGGTAACGGTGGGTCACTATGATGCAGCAATGCCTAAGGGTGAGGAGTTTCTCATTACCAAGAACTTAACCTGGATAGATGGTGGGACACAAGTAAGCCTAAAACAAGCAATCATTTCATGAACAAAGAGTTGACACATTGATTTATCAAAGCCTCTTGTAAACTTTAATATTTCGCCTAACATAAATGCCTATGTCTCAATATCAGGTACCTGTGTCTGTTTGTTCTGAGAGCTGTCATCCAGGAACTCGTAAAGTGTTGCAAAAAGGAAAGCCAATTTGCTGCTATGATTGTGTACCCTGTCCGGAAGAAGAGATCAGTAACATGACAGGTAAAATCAAATTATTTAATGCACATCCATACCTTTAAATATTCACATCCTAACAATGTTTTATTAATTTTGTGTTTAGATTCTCCTGATTGTTTCCTATGCCCTGACGAGTTCTGGCCTAATACAAAGAGGGATGCATGTCTTCTCAAACCTGTAGAATTCCTTTCCTTTGACGAAGTCCTTGCAATTATCTTGGCTGCATTCTCTGTTACTGGGGCCTGTTTGGCCATCACAACAGCAGTCATTTTCTTTTATCACCGAACAACTCCAATTGTTAGAGCTAATAACTCTGAGCTGAGCTTCCTTTTGCTCTTTTCTCTGATCCTGTGCTTTTTATGTTCTTTAACGTTCATTGGAACACCGACTGAGTGGTCTTGCATGCTGAGACACACAGCGTTTAGCATCACATTTGTCCTCTGTATTTCCTGTGTTCTTGGAAAAACTATAGTAGTTTTAATGGCCTTTAAAGCTACACTTCCAGATAGTAATGTCATGAAATGGTTTGGTCCACTTCAGCAAAGAATGACTGTAGTGGTTCTCACCTTTATTCAAGTTTTGATATGCACAGTGTGGTTAATTGTTAGCCCTCCATTGCCAATCAAAAATCTAACTACATACAAGGAGAAGATCATTCTGGAATGTGCATTAGGCTCTGCTGTTGGCTTCTGGGCTGCGCTTGGCTACATTTTCCTGCTTGCTCTCTTTTGCTTTGTGTTAGCTGTTCTAGCTCGGAAACTACCTGATAACTTCAATGAAGCTAAGATGATAACCTTTAGCATGTTCATATTCTGTGCAGTCTGGATCACCTTCATCCCAGCCTATGTCAGCTCTCCTGGAAAGTTCACTGTGGCTGTGGAGATATTTGCTATTTTGGCCTCCACTTTTGGATTGATACTCTGTATATTTGCTCCAAAATGTTTCATCCTTCTGTTTCAGCCAGAGAAGAACACCAAAAGATATTTAATGAGCAAAAAGTAAATTGTCATAAGTTTGCAAATACATATATATATATATATATATATATATATATATATATTATATAAAAAAGTTGACAACCAGAATGAAATTACCCTTCTCACATTTATTCAAGCTATTTGATTTTAAATTTGGAACAGAAATAAATAGAAACATATCTTATTCTGTTGCATTCATTCTAATCTACTAGTAATAAAATTACAAATTCTGTACAATGTTCTGTTCATTTTTAACAATTTTTGTTTAAATTCTTGATTTAATTACATTTGTCTTGACACAAAGAAAAAAGAAGACTCATGTAGCACAAGCGGAAATGCTTTTACACCAACTTTATTCTTACATTTCAGGTAAAAATGCTACCTGCTTTTTAATACCAGTAATTTATATTTTATAGTATTTAAATGATGATGAAGTACCTAATATTTGAGTTAACAAATAGGACTGTTGCAATTCTGCAATACAATGTTATGAAAGTGTTGTATTGCAAAGCATGTAAAACAATAAAACTGATAATTTTCTTCTTTCAAACAGCACCAATAAAGGATATTATAAAGGAACAATAAAGGAACAAAAACAAAAATTTTAAAAAATATAAAAATAATGAAAAAGTTCAACTTATTATTAACTGCATAGAAGCTGTCTACCCGTTCATTTAAATTAACCACAAAATATATCTGAGACAATTAGCGCTTTTAGATATTTGTTTTGCAATAACTTTATCTATGCATTACAGCTGATGCAACTTAAAAACAAGCAAGATATATTGCTACCTTATCCTTCACACTTTACATGAAAGTTTAGTTTTTTCACAAGCAGTTTTTTATGGATTTTAGTAATTAAAACAAGAACAAAGCAACAAGAAACAAGTCACCTTTTAATTTTTTTGTGACATTGCCAATTAAAGACCAAAGGAATTGGTGCTCCCTGTTCTATGGTGTAACAAGGAGTTACCGTGTTTGAGAGTCAGGATTGATTTCTTAATTTTTTTTTCATCCTTGCGATTGCAATTGCAAATGGTATTCACTTCTTCATTCATCAGGCTACAGCTTTATGCAACAATCCAAATACATAAACCCATTATTACCTTTAAGGTCCCATAAGAATATTACCATTAAACTTACATAACTTGTAAAAATAAAATACAGTTGGCTTTCTTTTTCTCTATATTAATTTCCTAAAACGTAGCCCTGGTTATATTAAAAAAGAATTCATGTTTTAAAAAGTCAAGACAATATTATTGATGTGGATTGTTCAGGTGCAAACATTGTAATAAACATAAGGCGGAAATTATGCACATTCATCTATATTTAATTAACAATCTCAAAGGGAGGGCTTCTTGATCATCTGATAAAAAGGAGGATGGGATGTAGAAAGGAGAGGAAATTATATTTAAAGGACAATTCACATTTATATAGAAATGCTGGGCAGATGGAGATTAGTGCTTGGTTTATTGGCTTGCTGGAGTTCATGTCATTACTTCACCTTGTAGATGGGTTGAAACAAAATATTTCTCATGCAGAAGCTTTAAATATTTCTGGTTTTACCACTGAGGCTTCACCTGTAAAATGTAGTCTGCTGGTTACCCCTCGTTTACCTGCTTTCTCAACGGATGGTGATTTTGTTATCGGAGGCTTTTCCTCCATTCATTACCAACATCATGCAGTCACTTATAATTACACCGCAAAGCCTGAGTCTACAAGATGCATAGGGAGGTTAGTCAGAGGGAATGGGTGAAAAGTATTTTTCACGTGTAATTTGTATTTCTGTAAAATGTTGCTCTGATGTTGCAGAAAAAATTATCTAAAGTTTGTTTTTCAAAAGAAAGAAAAATACTTTGGCTCACAGACTTAAAATAATTTACTGACTTGTGTATTGCTTTTAGAAAAACTAGGTAAGGGTTTAATAAAAAATTTTTGTAACAATATAGAAGACGTTTAGGTGGATTGTTTTGCTAGAAATTTCTGAAACTGGCTAGACAAACAAAACAAAACAAAAAAAGCTCTATGTTTATGTACAAATAAATTGTTTAAAATACAGCATTCATTCTCCTCAGTAAGATGCATTGCTTTATGTTTGGTACTTTAAATTATTTTTTTTGTTTATATAAATAACACTAATAACCTGATTGATTTTCTTCAGCTTTAATGACAGGGGTCTTCGTTTCTCTCGCACTATTATGTTTGCCATTGAGGAGATAAATAACAGCACAGAGCTGCTTCCTGGAATCCAACTTGGATATCGGATCTATGATTCATGTGTCTCAGTCCCTGTATCAGTGCATATTGCATTTCAGCTATCAAATGGCAAAGACCCTATTTTCTACAAAAAAAGCAACTGTTCCCAGTCTGGTGTCGTGTTGGCTGCTGTTGAAGACGCTGGATCTTCTCCTTCCATCAGCATATCACGTATTATGGGATCTTTCAAAATTCCTCTGGTAACAAGTGTAAATTTATTGGTAACTAAAATGTAACCATATTTCTGACCTTTATTTGTTTGGCCATGTTTCTCCTGTTGTATCTTTACAGGTCAGCAACTTCGCCACTTGTGCTTGCCTGTCAGATAAGCAGCAGTTCCCAACTTTTTTCAGGACAATTCCCAGTGACCATTACCAAGCTGACGCCCTGGCCAAGCTGGTGAAACACTTTGGCTGGACTTGGATAGGGGCTGTTTACTCTGACTCAGATTATGGAAATAATGGCATAGCATCTTTTTTTCAAGCAGCGTTGAGAGAGGGGATCTGTGTTGAGTACACTGAATCCTTTTATAGAACGGATCCAGGGACCAAGATCCAAAGAGTTGCTGATGTTATCCGTAGGTTTGTATGTTTACATTTTCTGTCTTGGAAACCTGAAATTTGAAGGTAATATGGAAAGGTGTCTCAAGGCATAAGTACTTGTATAATGTCAATATTGGGATGTTTTTCCCTATGTAGAATAAACCATAAAGTTGATGCACAGATGCTTTGAGATTTAAAGGCAAAAATTAAATCAATGTATTTCGATGTCTCTTCAGATCAACAGCGAAGGTTGTTGTGGCATTTACAGCTGTTGGTGATATGAAAGTGCTTTTAGAGGAGCTTGCTTGGGACCCTCCTCCACCCCGTCAGTGGATTGGAAGCGAGGCCTGGATAACAGACTCAAACTTGATGAGCTTCAGTTTCTGTAGAGGAGCCATTGGAGTTGCCATTCAGAAATCTGTCATTCCAGGCTTGAGAAATTTCCTTCTGGATCTGCCCCCCTCTGAAGTGGCTGCATCTTCAGTACTCACTGAGTTCTGGGAGAATGCTTTTAATTGCAGCCTGACAAAAAGTGAGGACCATATGAAAAAAAAAATAGTATTTATCTTCAGTACATATATATATATATATATATATATATATATATATATATATATATTGATTTATTTATTAACTTATTTATTTTCATTTAGATATTCTATATATATTATACATTACATATTAAAAAAAATATTATGGATTTATTTAGTAGTATTTCTTTTTTGTGGCATTTTTACCATAGTAAAATATTTTTTTTTCAAAAAATTTTCTTTTTTTACAAGCTTGTATTTTTGTTTTCAATTTAGTCTCCATGTACATATATCCAACTATAAATTGTATTAATTTAAAGGAGTTTTAGTTTACTTTGAAGTCCGTTAAATTATATCCTAGAATATTGTACAGCTACTGGGATGAACACTACTGCATATCTTTAAGATTTTCTAAGAAACTGTCCTTACTTTTTTTGTTTTTGTAGGGGTCCTCGGTTTTAGACAAGCTTCTTTCAGACTATAACAATAAAACAACAAATCCTAAGCAAAGCAAACTTTACCTTTTTTATGAAAATGTAAAAAGAAAAAGGAGCACTTTGAAATAACAACTATACTCATCCACAACAAAGTTCCAGATTCTGGAATAAAAAATAATAATAATCAAAACAATTAAAATCTGCCTGTTTATCTGTTTTTGTTTATTTTTTAGCTGCTGATTCAGAAAAAAGGATGTGTGACGGAAATGAAGATCTTAAAACCCTTGAAAGCCCATACACTGAAACATCTCAGTTGAGAGTTACTAACATGATGTACAAGGCTGTTTATGCAGTAGCACATGCCATTCATAATGCAGTGTGTCAGAAAACAAAGGCGACGATTCAGTGTGACAAACACATTGTATTGGAACCCAAACAGGTCAGTCCATACATCGTAAATACACAAACTTTTTATTATCCATTTTGGAGTAGCAAATTATTTTGAATATTAATTTAGAAGGCTCTTTTTTTACCTCAAAGGTTTTTAAACAATTAAAGAAAGTAAACTTTTCAAAGAATGGTTACCATGTGTCATTTGATGCTAATGGGGATCCTATGGCTTTTTATGAACTGGTCAACTGGCAAAAGAGTGAGAGAGGAGTTACTGAATTGGTAACAGTTGGGTACTATGATGCATCACTGCCCAATGGTCGCGAGTTTTGTATAAACAGGAACTTAACCTGGGTGGAAGGTGGTACACAAGTAATAACCCTAAATGCATAAATTTAATAGACTAGGAGTTTGTAAATGGTTTTCTCAAAGACGCTTTCAGAAAAATCCGAAATATGTTCTTTTGCTTTTTATTGCAGGTTCCAGTGTCTGTGTGCTCAGAGAGTTGTCCGCCAGGAACACGTAAAGGGTTGCAAAAGGGAAAGCCCATTTGCTGCTATGACTGTATTGCATGTCCTGAAGGGGAGATGAGTAATATAACAGGTAAAGTTTGTTTTATGTACATCCATATTGTAAAAACACGCATTGTGAATTGTTTTTTTATTATAATATTTATTTCAGATTCTTCTGAATGTTTTCCATGCCCCAGAGACTTCTGGCCAAACGCAAGAAAAGATATCTGTTCCCCCAAAGCTGTGGAGTTTCTTTCGTTTTATGAAGTCCTCTCAATCTTCTTTGCTGCATTCTCTGTTGTTGGGGCCTGTCTGGCCATCATTACTGTAGTAATTTTCCTTTATCATAGAACAACTCCAATTGTCAGAGCCAACAACTCAGAGCTGAGTTTCCTGCTGCTCTTCTCTCTGTCTCTCTGTTTCTTGTGTTCAATAACTTTCATCGGAGAACCTTCCGAGTGGTCCTGCATGCTGCGGCACACAGCGTTTGGCATCACATTTGTCCTTTGTATTGCCTGCGTTCTTGGGAAAACTATAGTTGTTTTAATGGCTTTTAAAGCTACAGTTCCTGGTAGTAATGTCATGAAATGGTTTGGTCCGTTTCAACAAAGAATGACTGTAGTGGTTCTCACCTTTATTCAAGTTTTGATATGCACAGTGTGGTTACTTGTTAGCCCTCCATTCCCAAAGAAAAACTTAACTGCATACAAGGAGAAGATCATTCTGGAATGTGCACTAGGCTCTGCTGTTGGCTTCTGGGCTGCGCTTGGCTACATTTTCCTGCTCGCTGTCTTTTGCTTTGTGTTAGCTGTTCTAGCTCGGAAACTACCTGATAATTTTAATGAAGCCAAGATGATAACCTTTAGCATGTTGATATTCTGTGCAGTCTGGATCACCTTCATCCCAGCCTATGTCAGCTCTCCTGGTAAATATACTGTGGCTGTAGAGATATTTGCGATCTTGGCCTCCAGCTTTGGACTGTTACTGTGTATATTTGCTCCAAAATGTTTCATCATTTTGTTTCAGCCATACAAGAATAAAAAGACATTTTTAATGAACAAAATCTAAATAAATAAATAAATAAATCTAAAGCTAATATCTGTACAAAATCTTTTTTCTATGACAGCAACTATATTTCATTGCAATTTCTTCTTTTATTCCAGAGTTTTTTCTTTTTTAGCAATAAATACCAAGGAGCACAGATAAGCAAATTTGAAGGTGTCACTATTTTATTATATTTTATTTAACAAACATTTCTTGTTCACGTTCTTCTTTTTAATACATTGAATGTATTTTTTTTTCTTTTTGCATTACATTTCCTGAAATAAAAGCTTTAAAATGAACACCAATGTATTTGCAGAAGTGGCTCTTGACTTACATTTTTCCACATAAATTTAGTTACTTGATTTACACACAAATGTAACTATTCTATAATCCTAATTTATAACTAAATTCACTTTATGGGAGCATACATGGTTTAAATATACTGCTTTTACAAAAAAAAATTTTTTTAACAAATGTATATACGAGGAAATAAAGGTTTAAGATACATTGTTGAATGTTGTGATTTGTTTTATATATATTTTTTTCTTTATCTCTTGTAAAATATCAGTAACTTAATAATTCATATAATTCACATGGGTTTTTTACAAAATCCAAAGTTTCTGCACAGTAGCTACTTATTCCACCATCAGTGGCATGTGAGAAACTGGTATTAACTTTCAATGAACATGCTAAAGCCACCAATATACTTACAGAAGCAATCTACTTGTACATGGCCAGATTTCCTAATTAGATTTTTACAGTCCTACAATTTTTATCCTATTTCAGATACCTAATCCACTGCATGTTAACTTAAAGGCCAGCCACCTGTGTGGTTGTATAGAAATCTGAACTTCAGTTATAAAGGGATAAACTGTGGTCTACCTTGGTTACGATTGAATGAAATAGCCAAATTAAATCAAATAACATTTTACTTATAAAGCTGTTTTCCTGCATTAGAACAACACAAAGTGCTTTACTGGAATAAAAACTATCCCTCCATTTTTTATGCACCCTTGTCCCTATTGGGGATAAAAAAATATTCTACATACATCATTAATATTATATGTACAAACAATACATTTTGAAGCACTAAAGAAAAAATGTGTTAATACCTTTTTGAAAAGAAAATATTGTACTGAATAACCATTTAACTATGGTAGGAAGCTGTAGGAAAGTGAAAATAAAACAGGTGGTAAAGATAATGAGGGAACTGAAGCTGAGGGGACACACACAGGGAGAAAGACAGAGAGCAGGGGTAACTGAAGAACACATAAAACAAAACAAAACAAAGACTCAACCAAAATAGAAAATAACCTAAACAAAACAATAACTGATAATAATAAAGTAAAACAAGACAACAACAGCAAACTAAACAGAACAAAAAGACAGATCATGACAACCAGAGCTGAAAGAAAGTAGGTTGCTGAGGTATAGTCAACAGGTTTTATAGATAAAAACATATATTTGATGTTGTCTATGGATTGCTAAAGATATTCAAGTTAAATCATGGAGAATGCAGCTTGTGGCCCATGGGTGACATGTAGATGTGATTAGTGGAAAAGCTGGACCCTTAAATGGGATGGAAGTTGTTGAAGGTCACCAAGACACTCGCCATGCAGGATGCCTGGAAGTTGGCATAGAAAGAAGAAGCTGGTGGCTAAAAAAGACAACCCACAGAAGACCTTGTCAGGAAGAAGTTGGGGAGGATCGTGTCAAGCCAACTAATCAGCCAACGAACAAGAGGTCAACCACGCCCTATAGTTTAAGAACTCACAAAGAACCTTGCCAGGTCAAGCCTTAGAGAATTCCTGCGCAATTCTGCAAAGTGATGCTGCGGGATTGCTTGAGGTACCTAAGAGATTGGTACTGGTGTCATTGAAAACTTCAGATGAACCCTAAGGGGCACTGTGGACACTAGGAAAACTCTCAACAAAGCTTAGAGACAAGGAATGTGAGACAGAATTTAGCCTGAACAACCTTGCAAGAGAACTTGGGAACAGAATCTTGTAGGAAAACATTGGATCATTTCATCAGTGGCGTTGTCTGCAATAGACAAAAATGTGACAGTAGGTTGAGATGATTAGAATTTACTGGAAGATGTAACAATGGATGATAGAAAAACGATACCGGAAGTGACTTTTGTAAAACTTCAACTAATGCTGCATGGTAGTTCCATTCTGACATATCCAGCAACCAAACTACCCTTAGGAATGGAAATAGTGTAATCAACTCTGAAAACAGAAACTTACCCTTCACTGCTAAAATCAAACACTTCCTTGCACAAGTGTAATTAGTACACTAATTATTGCAACTTAAGTGTAAATTCTCATAAGATAATGGTAACACTTTTTGAAGTGCTATACTTTCAATTTGTTGTTAGAGTGCAATAAACAACGTTAATAGAAGTTGCAGAACTCAAACAGAAAAGTAAAATACATATATAAATATATATATATAT
>JAVLVB010000318.1:1150155-1186279 GCA_032876305.1 Orestias chungarensis | reverse complement strand
CCAGGTGGGTGAGGGCAGTGTGGACCACGGAGGAGATGGCGTCCTCTGTGGATCGATTTTCCCTATATGCATACTGGTGTGGATCCACAGTGACATTGATGTTCGCTTTGATGTGGGTCTGAACCAGTCTCTCGAGGCACTTTGTGACTATCGGTGTGAGGGCTACTGGCCGATAGTCATTCAGACCTGTCACTGCGGATACAGTTGTATTATCATTGAATTACGACACGAAATGAGTAAAGTGTATCAATGCATAACCTTTAACTTTGTGTGACTTGTTTCGAATGCATTTTAAATATTTTTTTGTGATGATGCATATCTAAATCTGATACGTATGTAATTATAATTATGGAAAACAATACAAAGGCAAGGATAGAAACACATTTTTAAGAGTTATTCTTCTGGAATTTATTTTTTATTTTTTAGGTAATAATACATCCAAAAGAATTTGTAATGGAAAAGAAGACTTAAAGACGCTTCAGAGTCCCTATACTGAAACATCTCAGCTAAGAAGTATTAACATGATGTACAAGGCTGTTTATGCAATAGCAAATGGTATTCATAATGCATTGTTTAAAAAAGCAAATACCACACTTCTTACAACAACCAGGCTGGAGACAAAAGAGGTTTGGGTATCAAGCAATGTTCTGAAATGTTATTCTAATGTAATATATTTTATTTTTGATGTTCTGATCTTTGTTACTTTACATCTCATTTACAGATTTCACATGAACTTAAGCATGTGAACTTTTCTCAAAATGGTTATCATGTTTCATTTGATGCCAATGGGGATCCAGTGGCTTTTTATGAACTAGTAAACTGGCAGAAAAACAAGAGTGGGGAAATTATGCTTTTAACAGTGGGATATTATGATGCATTACTTCCAGAAGGCCAGAAATTCCATATTAACAGGAAAATAACTTGGGTCAACGGTGGCACACAAGTAATGATAAATGCCCAAGAAAATAAAATGCATTCATCTGCTTCATTAAATTATAAAAAAGGATATTGTGTCTTACTTTAACTTCTCTGTTGTGCATGTAAAAGGTTCCAGTGTCTGTTTGCTCAAAGAGTTGTCCTCCAGGAACTCGTAAAGTGTTGCAAAAAGGAAAACCCATCTGCTGCTATGATTGTATTCCATGTCCAGAAGGAGAGATCAGTAATATCACAGGTAAAAATATTTTGTTGTACATTCAAAGCTTAATCATCATACAATTAAGTAATAATAACACTTTTAAATCTACTTTGTAGATTCTCCTGATTGCTTCCCATGCTCTAGTGAGTTCTGGCCAAATACAAATAAAGATGCTTGTTCCCACAAACCTGTGGAGTTTCTTTCCTTTGGTGAAGTCCTGGCAATCATCCTGGCAGCCTTCTCCATCAGTGGGGCCTGTCTGGCCATCATTACAGCAGTTTTTTTTTTTTCATCACAGAAGAACTCCAATTGTCAGAGCCAACAACTCAGAACTGAGTTTCCTGCTGCTGTTCTCTCTGTCTCTGTGTTTCTTAAGTTCGTTAACATTCATAGGAGAACCTTCTGAGTGGTCTTGCATGCTTCAACACACAGGGTTTGGAATCACCTTTGTCCTCTGTATCTCATGTGTTCTGGGGAAAACCATATTGGTTTTAATGGCCTTCAAAGCTACACTTCCAGGCAGTAATTTCATGAAATGGTTTGGTGCTCCACAACAAAGAATGACTGTAGTTTTTTTTTTAACATTTTTTCAGGTTATAATATGTATAATTTGGTTGATTGTTAATCCTCCCTTCCCAATAAAAAACCTAACTACATACAATGAGAAGATAATCCTGGAATGTGGCTTAGGCTCTGCTGTTGGATTCTGGGCTGTTCTTCGTTACATTGGCCTGTTAGCGGCACTTTGCTTTGTGTTAGCTGTGTTAGCTCGAAAACTTCCTTATAATTTCAATGAAGGGAAACTGATTACGTTCAGCATGTTGATATTCTGTGCAATCTGGATCACCTTTATCCCAGCATATGTCAGCTCTCCTGGAAAATTTACTGTGGCTGTGGAGATATTTGCCATTCTGGCTTCCAGCTATCGACTGATACTGTGCATATTTGCTCCAAAATGTTTTATCATTTTGTTTCACCCAGAGAAAAACACCAAAAAATATTTAATGAACAAAACCGTCAGTAACTTTTAGGATGGCTGGAAATCAATTACATAAAAAGTGATTTTTAAGACCTGAAATTTACGTTTTACACATAGTAAGACCGCTTTGAAAATATATTTGTATTATAATAGCTTTTGATGCCTTTGCTTATTTTATACTAAGATTTTTTAGACTAGACCAAAAATTCTTATATCAAACAAAGATAACAGAACTATATTAAAGTGCAGTTTTTAATGAGAATTTTATTAATTTAGTTAAAAAATTTGTAAAAACAATACCATGTCTATATACAACAATAAAGATGTAACTGCATAACTCATTTAGTGTTAATAGAGAAACATGTTTTAGACAAGTTATTTTCTGCTGTTTTTTGTAAATACTTTGAGTTGCTGTATTTGAAACTTCTTGATATTTTACCGTATATGTTTTTGTGAAGTGAAAAAATAAATAAAGTCAACATTGAAAACAAATAACTTTTAGACGTATTTCTGTGAAATTTCAAAGAGGTAAGGCTGTTAATATCAGATTAAATAGAGGGTGTGTTTATCTACATATTCAGACTAAGGATACATTTATGCTTTAAAATGCTGTTCAGCTAAAATTGTTGCACATTGTAAAATCCCATTGTTTAGTTATTTACATTATTTAAGTATTCAGAAGTTTACCAAGAAGTGTAATGGTTTTAGCTAAACCTCTGAGGTTGAGGGTTATAGGAGCTGTTGGCATTTACTATCGTGGTGGATCCAAAAAGTGTTGGAGGCACAGGTGGGGAGCTGCTGGAACGTTGGGGCATACAGGTCTTATGGAGCACAAATGGAGTTGTGAGACAAAGAAAGGGAGCTGTTGCCAGTCCTTGTAGCTAAACCAGAGTTATATGCCGTCACGAGGAAACAACAAGTAAGATTCAACAAAGGATCATCAACTGGGAACAGGTCAGTACAGGAAGATCCTGCAGAAAAGGAGGCATAGGTTATTTGGAAACACAAGGACTCTCACGGGAAAAACCTCACCACTTAGGTTAACACTGAGGAGACAAATGACTGGTTCCTGTTGTGCTCCATGAGTATCTTTATGACTTGCGTGTATGTGGAAACACACCTGAAACAAATTGCCCCTCTGATGGTTCCCTTAGGATGATGATTGAAAACCACATCAAAAACAGAAGAACTATACTATATGCATTGTCCTCCTAATGTACATTTAAGCATTGTTAGGATTAGTCAAGTTTATATCTGCTTGCTTATTAAAACTCATTTATATAGTTGTTTTACTATATGCATTGCTTCAGACTGATTCAGTTTCAGCTTTGATCTTTGGAGACTTGTTGTATCCTTCCTGAGGAACACCAGATTAGTGTTTTTCTCATGACATGGATTCCAGAGAGGTTTTATGATTTGGTTTCAATGGCAATGACATTGCAACTGGCCAACCGATAGGGTAGGGTTGGAATGTGTGTAAGAAACATTTATTGGTAAAAGCGGGCGGACAGAACTTTGGGGTTTGTTACGGTGTTTGGTTTTGGTTTGGGTGAGTGTTCCCTTTTTTTCTGTCTCCGTTCAGCCGAATGAAATACATTTTTTGTTTTAACTTTACACCTCTGCCTTGGTCTCTTATTGATTAGTCCTTAATAAATCACACATCAATGATCCGTGAGTAAGGTGAAGAGGTGAAGAGCGGGGTACTGTCTCAGAATAGGAAAACCTGGTACCCTCAACACCATATATCTGACGTAACTATCCATATGACTTAAAAAGTCCCATTACGTAAAAAATCCTGGCAAAGTTTGTAAAAGTTTCTTATATGCTTGTGCCTTAATAAAAATAGGTCAGTTATGATTACCAAATATTGCATATTTTCTTAGTAAAACTGATAAGAGAGATTCATTAATGTTTTTATTACCTTTTCAAAATCCAACATTTACATATCTTGTACTACTGGCTTAAAACTATAATTCTGCATTCACACCAAAAGCATCTGGAGCGTCAAAAGCGTCCAGTTTACAGGCAAAGTCTATGTAAACGCGTGTCTTGGAGCGTTGAAAAGTCTTGCGGCGCGTTACGTGCGAGACCAGAGCGTTTGGAGGGCTTTGGGCGTCTAGACAACTGTAATGCCAAAAACGCTCCAAACCCTCAAGTTCGGAAAATTTTACTTTGACGCTGGAGGCTTGAGCGTAGACAAATCAGAGAGCGCCTTCTACGAGACAAACTTTCCAACGGGGCGGAAGATTTGGAAGTGATAATTGCGGATAGATTTATTTTAGCTGTTTTTGGTAATTCAAGTGATCTCAAGCTAGAGCCGAATTCGACAGGCTCGTCAGCGCAGCCCCTGAAGTAGGTGGAAGAAATCACTGAACTCCGAACACTGCTGAATTTTTCCGGTAAAGATATGACACCGAGGCAGCCAGCAGTGACATTAGTTGCTTTTTTAAATAAATAAAGCCGAGTCGCTCTCTCAGTTTCGTCCAACCTGAGAAAACTCGAAGTGGGGACGCGTCTGACCCTAAAAAGTGCACAAAATGTACACGCGTCCAACTTCAAGCGTTAGACGCATTTTGGACACTTCAGATGCATTTGGTGTGAACGCAGCATAAGAGTTGGGTTAAATATTTTGGGTAACAATTTTCTTGATCTCTGGCAAAATCCTGCAATCAAAACTGTTGGGTTTGAGGAAGGGTTGTAAGCTGCATTGTTTGTATAGATCTTTTTAGCTCTTAATGTTTCTGAGATTAAGATAAAACCTTTTTTAAATTTCCAATCCCAAAAATTTTTTTTTATGTTCTACTATATTTAGAATTAAATAACAGGTTAGGAAAATAGTTTATTATTATTGTTAAAAAAAGAAAAAGAAACCCAACAACCTATATTTAGTAAAATACATATAGAAAGAGTGGACACTATGCCTACAAACATAAACAGATCTTAATTTATGCTTGGTTACCATGGCAAAATGTTAAAAACTGACTTTGAATACAAACATGACATGGACACATTGTGGACTATTTTTAACAGAGAAAAACTGAATTTCTGATGCCTCATTGCAGTAGTTTTTTTCTTGTGTCTATAATTATAAATTGTCTAAAGGGGAAGATCAAGAGAGAAATAGTTTCTAAATTTTTCCTATTGAACAAGGAATTAGTCATTAAAGACAAAAAAATATATAACAAAAAACCAAAAGAAATTTTTATTCATACAGAAATACTATAGAAGATTTTGCTCTCTTTCTTTTACTGTTTTTTTCAGTATAAATGCCCATTAATGTTTTTAAGGCAACCGTTAAAAAAATAAACAATGTAACCCAGGCAGTGTTTTGCACTGTGAATTAAATGTTAAAAAACTTAAGATAGCTGTTTATAAAAATTAAGATATTGGAGGATAATAATCAAATGGCCATATGTCAGTGAGGCTTAAGGAGATTGTACAAGTTTGAAATTCTAACCTTCAGTGATGCTTTATGTATGGCGTGCATCCTGCATTTTTGAATAAATTATCCCTGTTCATCAAAGTTACATAGGAAAATGTACCCAGCAAACTGTAACAACTAAATACCCGCCTCTGAATACAGATAATTTCATTTATCCAATCCTTCCTGTATAAGGTTAATTCTTTACAGCTATATTCTCAATATTCACAGCAACATTAGAATCTTTAGCAGCTTAAAAAGCGAACAGGCCGTCATTTATTTAAACAAATATTTGAATCTAAAATTCACAAAACAGAGTTCAAAAGGCAAAGGCGCAATAGCAAAGGTTTATTGCATTCTGGAGAAAAAGCTAATCTGTTATAATTAACAATAAATATTTCCTGTGGTTTTACTGGAAGTTTTCAAAGGAGATAAAAGTACATGTACCTGGGAAAGTAAACACAGGAAGTTCATCCAATTAAAAAGCTTGTTCTCTACCCACTTTGTGACATCATTTGCGTAAAGAAGCTATATAGAAAAGGTGAAACAAATCTTCCTGCACTTAAGGGATGGGGATCTCCGATATGTTTGTTGTTCTGACACTTGGTCTAGGTCTGTTTGAGGTGAAAACAATATTTTCTCAGAAACAATCAGCTGGTCTTATAGAGAAATGTAATCTGCAGGGTACTGCTCGTTTACCAGCATTCTCTATGGATGGGGACTACATTATTGGGGGTGTTTTCTCCATCCACAACAGCATGCACACAGTGCAAAATAACTACAGAACAGCACCTGAGCCTCCTAAGTGCTCAGGGAGGTTAGTATTTTACAAGAGGGCGATTCTGAAATTAAGTTCTTGGCGAACTAAAATGATAAGAATATTTCAGCGTTCAAGTACTTTGATAATGCTTTCAAATAATGTGAAAATAAATCACTTGGAAAATACTTTTACATCAGAAACACAATTTGTATGTATGTATGTATGTATGTATGTATGTATGTATGCATGCATGCATGCATGTATGTATGTATGTATGCATGTATGTATGTATGTATGTTCATCAACATAGTTAAAGTGACTAAAACATAAAACACATTAAAGCTAGACTGCAGATATAAATTATGTTTTTTATGTTTGTATTGAGCATGGTTTTGTCCTAAATTGTGTTATATGACTTAGAACTTAGATTATCAGACATTGTTTAATCTGTGGATTTTTTAATATGTCTTTTTATTCTATCATGTAATTTTTTTCTGAGCAGAGTAGACCCTCGTGAAGTGCGGTTTGCTCGTGCAATGATCTTTGCAGTTGAGGAGATAAATAACAGCACAAAGCTGCTTCCAGATATCAAACTTGGATATCAGATCCTCGACTCATGTGCTTCTGTGCCTGTGGCTGTGCATGCAGCATTTCAGCTGACAAATGGCCAGGATTCTGTGTCCAAGGGAGGGGGGAATTGTTCTCAGTCTGGAGTGGTTATGGCTGTTGTGGGTGAGTCTGGTTCGACTCCATCCATCAGCATATCACGAATTATTGGGTCTTTTAACATTCCCCAGGTAAATTTTTGTAGTGTTGACTCATAATGAAAGCTTGTACAGCTTCAATTTGGTACATTTCAAAGCTTGCTTGACATTTTTTTAGGTGAGCCACTATGCCACTTGTGCCTGCCTGTCAAATAAGAAGCAGTATCCAACTTTTTTCAGAACAATTCCAAGTGATCAGTTTCAAGCTGATGCACTTGCCAAGCTGGTGAAACACTTTGGCTGGACTTGGATAGGTGCTGTTCGTTCGGACTCAGATTATGGAAATAATGGCATGACAGCTTTTCTTGAAGTAGCACTGAGAGAGGGAATCTGTGTGGAGTACTCTGAGGCCTTTTATCGGACCAACCCACGCAGCAAAATCCAAAGAGTCGCCGATGTTATCCGAAGGTTTCTGTATTTTTTCCATGTATACCTTGCATTATTGGCCATCAGCAAGTTTTATTTATTTACTTTAAAATTTATGAGTGTGATATGCTAGTTTGAGATAATGCATTTAATGTTTTTCCAGGTCAACAGCAACAGTTGTAGTGGCATTTGCAGCAATTGGAGAGATGAAGATTCTTTTAGAAGAGCTGGCTCGCGATCCTTCTCCCCCTCGTCAGTGGATTGGAAGCGAGGCCTGGTTTACTGACACAGATATGTTAAGTTTTACATTCTGTGCAGGGGCCATTGGTGTAGCAATTCAGCAATCTGTCATCCCTGGCTTTAAAAATTTTCTTCTAAATCTGTCTCCCTTCGAAGTAGCTGCTTCGTCTGTGCTCACTGAGTTTTGGGAGGATGCATTTAACTGTACTATTACAAAAGGTGAGGTTTTTCAAGTTAATTGCTATTTTAATACACCTGACTCTTCATCACAGGCTTCTGGTACTATGTTTATAAGATCTTGGTTAAATGTAACATTTCATCTTAGAAACTGCATGCCTGCTGTAAGACAATACATATTTCTACATTAAGTATCTTTACTGAAGCAGCAAGAAGCATAGGGTGTATCACTTAATAGATTTTAACATAACTGGATGTTTTGACTTAAGTTAAAATACTTCCAGGTCATAAATCATAATTCTTATTTAGCAAAAAAAGTCAATAACAATATATATATATATATATATTTTTTTAAAATATATATATATATATATATATATATATATATATATATATATATATATATATATATATATATATATATATATATATATTATTATTATTATTATTATTATTTTTTTATTTATTATTATTTATTTATTTATTATAATTCTTATTTTCCTACTGTACTGTACACTACGATGCAACACTGCAATTTCCCCACTGTGGGAAAAATAAAGGAATATCTTATTTTATCTTATATGCAAGAATGAAAAAAACTGATTAAACTAAGCTTTACCATTTTTTATTTTTAGGTGGTGATACTCAAAAGAGAGTTTGTAATGGAAAAGAGGACCTAAGGACACTTAAAAGCCCATACACTGAAACATCACAACTGAGAATTACTAACATGGTGTATAAGGCCGTTCATGCAATAGCACATGCTATTCAAAATACACTGTATCGAAAATCAAATTTTACTAATTCCAAAACCCTCAGGCTAGAAACAGAAGAGGTCATTCATTATTTTTTTAGCTGGAATTTGCATGAGCTGAAGTTAAATTAAAATTTAACATGGTACATTTTGTCTCCGTTTTCCGTCTTTATTGACTGTACTCACAGGTTAATGCTGAACTGAAGAAAGTAAACTTTTTCCAAAATGGTTATCATGTGTCATTTGATGCAAACGGAGACCCAGTGGCTTTTTATGAACTGGTAAACTGGCAGAAGAATGAGAAAGGAGCTATTGAGCCGGTTACAGTAGGGTATTATGATGCATCACTGCCAGAAGGCCAGAAGTTTCGTATCAACAAAAACTTAACTTGGGTGGAAGGTCGTTTAGAAGTAAGGAGCATAGTCCAGTTTATAAAAATGTAACAAAGATGTCAAAAGTTGCATTATAAAAACATGTTGCTTTAAAATACGATTTTTCCTCTATCCTTGTGACAGGTACCAGAGTCAGTTTGCTCACGGAGTTGTCCAGCAGGAACTCGTAAGGTGTTGCAAAAAGGAAAACCCATCTGTTGCTATGACTGTATATCATGTCCTGAGGGAGAGATTAGTAATGTGACAGGTAAAATATACTGGCTAAATGAAAAGCTGCATCATTCCTAAATACTTTGGTAATTAAATGATTGCAAATATATCTTTCAGACTCTCCTAACTGCTTCCCTTGCCCGAGAGATTTCTGGCCAATAGCAGAAAAAAATGCTTGTTTCCCCAAACCTGTGGAGTTTCTTTCCTTTGATGAAGTACTGGGAATTATTCTGATAGTATTCTCCACCATTGGGGCCTGTCTGGCCATCATTACAGCAGTAATTTTTTTTCATCACAGGACAACGCCAATTGTCAGAGCCAATAACTCTGAGCTGAGCTTCCTGCTGCTGTTCTCTCTGACTCTGTGTTTCCTGTGTTCATTAACATTCATTGGAGCACCATCTGAGTGGTCCTGCATGCTGCGGCATACAGCATTTGGCATCACATTTGTCCTCTGCATCTCTTGTGTTCTTGGTAAAACTATAGTGGTTTTAATGGCCTTTAAAGCTACACTTCCTGGTAATAATGTAATGAAGTGGTTTGGTCCTCCACAGCAAAGAATGACTGTAGTGTCGTTTACATGTATTCAGATTATAATATGTATTATTTGGTTGATTGTGAGTCCTCCCTTCCCAATGAAAAACCTAACCACATACAAAGATAAGATTATCCTGGAATGCGCATTAGGCTCGGCTGTTGGCTTCTGGGCTGTGCTTGGTTACATTGGCCTACTGGCTGTTTTTTGCTTTGTGTTAGCTGTTTTAGCTAGAAAACTACCTGATAACTTTAATGAAGCTAAAATGATAACCTTCAGCATGTTGATATTCTGTGCAGTCTGGATCACATTCATTCCGGCATATATCAGCTCCCCTGGAAAATTTACTGTGGCTGTGGAGATATTTGCTATTCTGGCCTCTAGCTTTGGGTTGATACTGTGTATATTTGCTCCAAAGTGCTTTATAATTTTGCTCAAGCCAGATAAAAACACAAAGAAATATTTAATGAACAAAAACTAATAGTAACATATCTTAAACAACATAGAAAAGACAATTATTTAGCCAAGCTGTCTTCGTCAGTAAAAACTATAACTGGCTGTTTTTTTTTAAATCCATTTCTACATTTCTGGCTATTATTTGTAAGTAGCCTTTCAAACCATTAGGTTTTGCTCAGTCATTTTCCTTTATCTGTTTATGATTTTGAAATTTGTAAAACATATTTAGCAAACATCATGTTTCAGATAATTAAGGGAATATATTTTTAGTATTTAACAAAACATTAAATCTTGTCCTTTAATGTTAACTAAATAAATAAATAAAAAGCATGGTCATGAACTGGATCGCACAACACCGAATACAAGGTTACTAGTCTTAGTTAAAAAATATATATCCAAAAATATTAAATCCAATGTACATGTTCCTTATAAGTTACTAAAACCTTTAATTCGTTAGGCAATGTGCTGTGTAATTGTCCGCCTTTGATACAAAAGATGTTGAAATTCTTTTTAGGACTCAATGACAGGCTCTAAAGTTTCTATAAATGCATTTTTGTATGACCTGAAAACAAAATCTCTATATACATGTAGACAGAAAAGCCTGAGTGACGTTAAATGATTTTGTGGCAAAGCTTGACCACTCATTCTGACTTGCTGCCAGATCAGGTCTGGTTATATGTATATGAAACTGTTTTTGACTAGTAGTAATATTGTTTGGGGCTATATTTTGCAAAGCGGTCACCAATAAACACTTATTCACTGTATAATCATGTTCTGCTGTGTTTAGTAGCTGCAATGCTGAGCTTCAGCTGAATAGCTAAATGACCATACCTGCTAAATATCCAGTTAAGCTATTTCTAAAGTCTCTCTTAACTTCCAATCTATATATTAATTAGCTCTCTCTACTGTACCACCCATGCAGTTATAATTCATAGTGGCATCCTTTTGGCACCCTCACAAGAAGGAGCGGCACTTCGAATGATTGTAACATTTGTATCACCTTTGGAAGAAGATTGATAAGAATGTGAATTTTACCTAGGAATTCAGTTGCAGAACTGAAGTCAGTCTCTGACACAAACCTTCTCAAACACCTTTTGCAATAAACTTTCTAAACCTTCCTCTGATCGAGAAGTACTCATTGGGTTTAAGTAAACAAACTTGGTGGACAACATTTTTTATATGGCAAATGATTTACAAACATATACAATCATATTACTCAACACATGTGGAGTAAATGAAAAGAACCTCTCATTATCGCAGCATATTGCACAGCTGACTAAAGAGATGGTAAAAGACCAAACAAGGAAAACCAATGAAAAAATGACTATGACAAAATAAAACGGACTATCTATTAAAATTTTCTATTAAAATTTATTTATTTATTTGCATTTTGTTCGCGGGGATGCGCTGCCGTTTAAATTATCCTGAGGATCTGCCGTTTTCCTCTTCGACCGAAAGCATTTTGCTGTGACGTGCACAGTGTTGGAGGCTTCGCGTGGCTCAAACACCTTTATGTCATCCAAAAAAGATGTCATGAACTTGTTAGTTCCTCTGTCCATTGTTGTAGATTATATTTTATGAAAATCCAGCAGAAAAATGCTGCCCTAATAAACTCTGAAATGCTCAGCAGAGAATCAGTGGAAGTGGAAGACGCCATGTTTACATAAAAACCGACAGTGCCGCGAGGCTTTGTTTGTGAGACTTGCGACCAAGTGGTATTTTTTAGGTCGGTTGTGGGCAGAGCTTGGTAAGGTCCATGGTCTTTGATTTGGACGTGCAGATTTTCAGCATGACTGCTTAATAATGGGCTGCAAACTGCTTAAGCTCTTGGTAAGTGTTGCCAGATAGAGTCAAAGTTTTCCGGCCCAAAAATCTGATAAAAACTGTCACATCACACAAAAACCCGCCCAATTAAAATATTGTTATATTTACAGTGTGAACAAGTTAATTTAACACTACATGTCAAAATGCTAAAATCCAACAAAATCTGCCTAGAGTTGTTCTCGATAAATAACTCTGACCCAGCCACATATGTTTTTTTTTTATTTTTTTCTCTCCTCACATTGCTCTGTGAGCAGAGCGCACATTCTTCCCAGGTGGGAATAAACCGGAGGGCACTGAGGGCAACGACGGATGGCTTCAGCACCGGACAACCTCTTCCTGGTTCTGGACCAACCAGGCCAGAGAGGACGGGTTAAACGACGACAGGAATCCAATGAAAGCCTTCGGTCTGGCTCCGAAGCCCCATGTTCTCAATGCTTCGGCGGTCCGCCACCTTGATTGGGGCAGTTAACAGGCGTGGCGACCAATCAAAATGAAGTATGCACCAACGGCTCTGATGTTAGCCAATGGTTAGATGGGGTAATCGAGGTTACGCTTAACTGACTTTAGAGGTTAACCAATCGGAGTGTTGCCGTAGGCAAGCGCAGCAGGTGCTGTGCAGCGCTCTCGCTAATCAGTGATGGAGAAAGGTCAGGGAGGCTTCGCTATGAACCAGTAATGGGTGGATATGTGTTTTAATAAATTAACAAAAAAACCACCAATCTGACTTCAAACCAGCCCAAATTATCTCCACCCGCCCAAAGCAATTTTTACCCTCAAAATCAAAATGAAAACCGCCCAATTGGGCAGTAAACCGCCCAATCTGGCAACACTGCTCTTGGTCTGATGAAGCCAGTAGGAGCACCTTATCTGAAAAAAGATCTGCCACCGAAACAAAATTCTGTCAATAAATATTTTTAAAATGAATCTGGAAAAAAAGGGAAAAAAAATTATCTGGAACAAAGTGGCCTGAGTGACCAAAACACAGCCGGAGACAACAAAGTTGATCATGAAATTATGAACTGATGCCAAGAACATCTGCACAGCTGAACCTTATGACCACCACCCTACAGGTCTCACTGTTATTGTGTCTATGAGCAATCAAGTATTCCAGCATATAAAGAGAGATGTCCAAGAGTGCTATATATATAATACATATATAGTATATATAATAATAATAATGCATTTCATTTGACAGTGCCTTTCAAAACACCCAAGGACACTTAACAACATTAAAAACACAAATAAAACATGGGGGGGTTACATAAGAACACAAGACCACAAATAACCATTAAAGTGAGAATGGCTTACTTGAACAGATGAGTTTTAAGTTGTGTTTTGAAGAAGAGAAGAGAGTTGATTTTACGGATGCCATGAGGAAGAGTATGAGGCCATATTAGTCTCAAAAAGAATTAAGAATCACAAATGTACACTCCATTTCACTAATGAGCACACTCCATTTTACAAATATATTTTTTATGCAAACTTGAAATATAAATTCGGAAATGCACACGACTTGTTTCACAAATGCACACATTCTGGTTCACAAATATAACTTTTACTTCTTTTAATCTATATCCACAGGTCACACGAATCGCTGAATTTCAATTAGAAACTTGTTTCTCATTTGTGAAACTCGCTGCATTCGTGAGAGAATCCGCTGTGGTGAATTTTGAGACTCATTGGACGGCACAGGTCAACAAATGTCACCATTGGCTGATGAATCTGTCAATCAAATTCACACAGGCCAATTGAATAGCTCATTACATTTTACCGACAATCGCATAATGTCAAGGGGAAAACCATTAAATTACTCCTTCTCCACAACTCTCATCGGTTCTTTGGATACTTTATGCCAAAAAGGAAGAGAAGCAGTGGTGGATTTCTGAATGCAGCTTTAATAATACAAAATTAACGTTTAAATTGGGCGAACACATCAAACTGCATAATACCCCAAGTGTCTGGGCGCAGAAAAGAATGCTGTCTTGTTTTATACCCCCCTCGTTTTACAACAGTTAAAACCTAGTTCAGTCTGGCTGTGAGTGCCTCCCAACAGATGTTCACATCAAGGACACATACATCTTGTGAACCATCCACCCCGACATATCTTGATGAAACCCAGGATTTCTCTTACTCCCCCTCTATCTATCTCAGGCAGTTCCGTTTCAACTCCCACTGTCCTTATCAGACAGGAGGTCCCTGGGTCACTTCTGCACAACACTTTCATGCAGCTTTGCACAAACACTTCTTACTTAACTTTAGCTCATATTTTCCAAGTTAAGTTTCCAAATAATTGATTATAAAATATGCATGTATTCAAAGGTATAGTTGCTTAAAAAATACTAATAAACACAACAATGATTATAGTCAGGAGTATATGAGTAAAGATAATTCAAACATAATTTCCACAAGTCCCATATCCCCCCGCTGGAACTGGAAATGTAGAACGGATGAATCAGACTCTCTTGAATATGTTGCGGTCTCTGGGGGCAGTACCTTCCTTAACTGTTGCAGGCCTAGAACAATACTATTCATAGTTCCACAGGTTATGCCCCTTCATTCTTGATGTTTGGTAGACACTTGAGGCAACGAGTGGACATGGGCTTGGGAATGGGACAACCTGAGCCAAATTATGAAATGGTAGGATGTGTTAGAGACCATCATGTAAAACTGTCCTTTGCTTATTGTCTTGCTAGGCAATACATGACAAAGGCTGCTTTTCATACCAAGAAGGTGTGCGACAGGAGGGGGCAGGCACTGTCTTTGGTACCTGGTGAGCGAGTGTGGGTGAAGGACCGAAATAGGAAGGGACAGGGTAAATTCTCCCAGTGATTTATTTATTAAAATCAAGCAAGATGGCGGAAAACAAGATGGCGGCGCACAGTAGTGAAGCGGCTTCTCACGCTCCTAGTGAACACCCTGAGTTAAGTAGATTTTACGTTGGTTCCGAGCCCAAACTTATGCACCGCATGCGTATGAGTTATGGACAGACTGAACTTTGTAGGTTTAAGGACAGTTTGATCAGCAAAAACCTAGACAATATCATCCGAGCAAAGCTGGGCAGACTACAGCTCCTCCGGACTTCGGCATGGGGGAGCAGAGCGCTGCAGATAAAGGGCCGGCGGAGGCGATGCAAGCGGCGGCAGAAGACGGGGAAGCGCGGCGGAGTGCTAGCAAGGCTAAAGGTTAATGCTAACCGACCCCCGATTCCGTCACTTTTCCTGTCCAACGTCCGCTCTCTGGACAACAAGCTGGACCTGCTGCGGCTGAGGATCAGTGCTTGTGAGGACATTAGGAACTGCGCGGTGATCTGTCTCACAGAAACCTGGCTGAACGACACCATGCCTTCCAGCCTTCCAGCTCGCCGGCCGGCAGCTCTTCCGGGCGGACCGCAACCAGCTCTCCGGGAAAGCCCGCGGGGGCCGACAATGCCTCTATATCAACAAAGGTTGGTGCACAAACTGCATGTTGGTAAACAGCCACTGCTCCGAGGCGACAGAACAGCTGACTGTGAAGTGCAGACCTCACTATCTGCCTCGGGAGTTTACGGCTGTTTTCGTTGTTGCTGTTTACATAGCGCAGGATGCTAATGCTAACATCGCGCTGAAGGAGCTACATGACAACATCAGCTCGCTTCAGAACAAGCACCCGGAGGCTTTCTACGTGGTAGCGGGGGACTTTAACCACGTAGAACTGACGAACTGCCTGCCGAAGTTTAAGCAGCTTGTGAACATTCCAACACGTGGAAATAACACGCTCGACCGTGTTTACACCAACCTAAGAAACGCATACAGAGCCTTCCCCCGACCCCACCTCGGGCTCTCCGACCACATCTCCGTCATGCTGGTGCCTGCATACCATCCCCGGCTGCGACGCTACAGACCCACACAGAGGACCTTCAGGGAGGCTGCTGAGTACGAGGGGGAGCTGGACATGGAGGACTACACATCTGCTGTTCTGGGGTACATCAGCAAGTGTGTGGAGGATGTCACCACCACCAAGACTGTGACTTGCTACCCGAACCAGAAACCCTGGCTGAATGCAGAGGCACGTTCTCTGCTGAAAACCAGGGATGCTGCGTTTAGGTCTGGTGACTAACAAGAGTTCAGGAGGGCAAGAAGAGAGCTGACTGCAGGAGTTAAGAGGGCAAAAGCTGCATATGCTCAGAAAATCCAGGGACACTTTTCCTCCCAGGATCCACAGAGCATGTGGAAGTGCATCAAGTGCATGACAGACTATAAACCTAAAACTGCACAATGCCCCAAAGACCCCTCCCTGCCTGAGGCTCTCAACAAATTCTACGCCCGGTTTGAGAACCCTGACACCATCCCCAGCACCAGAATAACGACTTCACCAGGAGAATAACCCATCAGTGTGACTCCAGCAGAAGTAAGGAGGACGCTGAGGAGGATTAACCCCTGGAAAGCTGCTGGCCCAGACAACATCCCCGGACGGGTGCTGAGAGAGTGCGCAGACCAGCTCTCAGACGTGCTGGCGGACATCTTCAACGCCTCCCTCATCCAGGCAGCTGTCCCCACCTGCATGAAGACCGCCACCATCATCCCGGTCCCAAAGAGCGAAGCAGCGACAGGTCTGAATGACTATCGGCCAGTAGCACTCACACTGATAGTCACAAAGTGCTTAGAGAGACTGGTTCAGACCCACATCAAACCCACCATCAATGTCACTGTTGATCCACACCAGTATGCATATAGGAAAAATCGATCCACAGAGGACGCCATTTCCTCCGTGGTCCACACTGCCCTCACCCACCTGGAGCAGAGGGATTCCTACGTCCGTATGCTGTTTGTGGACTTCACCTCCGCGTTCAACACAATGATTCCTCAGACTCTGATTAAAAAAACTCTCCTCACTTGGACTGAGCTCTTCCATCTGCAACTGGGTCCTGGACTTACTGACCAACAGGCCGCAGTCTGTGAGGATTCACAACATCTCCTCCCCCACCATCACCCTCAGCACTGGCTCCCCTCAGGGCTGTGTGCTGAGCCCCCTCCTGTTCACACTGCTAACATATGACTGCTCGCCTATCCATCCAGGATGTCATATTGTGAAGTTTGCAGACGACACGGCAGTGGTAGGATGCATCACAAACCGTGATGAGTCCAGCTACAGGCAGGAGGTGGAACACCTGGAGGGTTGGTGCAGGGAGAACAACCTCTGGACTAATGAAAAGAAAACCAAGGAGATGATTGTGGACTTCAGAAGGGGCAAGCATGCCCACCTCCCCCTGCACATGGGAGGATCTGTGGTGGAAGTGGTGAGCAGCTACAGGTATTTGGGTGTACACCTGAGTAACAACCTCAGCTGGAGCAACAACACTTCCATTCTGGTCAGGAAGGCGCACCAGAGGCTCTACGTCCTCAGGAGGTTGAGAAGAGCTGGACTCGGGAGCTCAGTTCTCACCTCCTTCTACAGATGTGTGGTGGAGAGCGTCTTGTGCTCCAGCATCAACGTGTGGCATGGAAGCTGCTCTGCTGCAGACAAGAAAGCTCTGCAGAGGGTGGTGAAGATCGCACAGAGGATTGTTGGAGTCATCCTCCCCAGCACCACCTGTTTTGTTAAACATTCTCCTGGTCATGTGCATTTGTTTTAACAAAGCCTTTGATAAATCAATTGTGGATCAATGGTCTATAATATACTTGTTACAATTTGTGTACAAATGTAGTTTACTCAGTAGTTGTTTACCTTGTTTCAGAGTGTTTGTGTCTAACCTGCAGTCCTATTTTGCAAAGAATAATGTGCTGTTTTGATAGCTTGTATGTTGTTTACCATTAGGCAAATGCTTTATTTATGTGTAAAATTTTACCATGGTTCCCTGCAGCATCGTACACTGGTCAAGCTCCTACTCTACTCACTATTTTGCAGTACAGAAAGTGTAAAGCAGAGAAAAGGAATTTTTTTCTAGTAGGAAAATGTAGGCAGTTGTTTCAGGTAAGTTGGTTATGGCTCAAATCGAGAATGAATACCTGAACTAGAAGTTTAAATTTTTTAATCATCTCAGTCTGTCTAGTTTTATGGTGACCAATGTGTATTTTTCCTGTAATTATTTGACTTTTGTGCAACAACCATATTACTCAAATAATTACACTGGCAGCTCCATTTCCCTTTGTGCATATTTGCTTTTTTATGATGATATATATATATATATATAACATGAAATACTCATTGTATTACCAAATATCTTTTTCAAAAAGTATCCTCTAAGTCTGCTTGTTATTGGATATAGGACATGCCTCCTAGGCAGACCCATGGTGGCATCACACTCAGATGCAGAGGCTCAGGACCTCAAATATAACCTTATAATTTTGATGTACAGCTGTGTAATGACATTAAGTTATACTGAAACTTAAAACATTAAGGTATCGGTAACTTTGCCTTGAATGATATTTGAAGTTGTTAATACTCAATTTTTTATCAAAGTGTATAATGTAACATAGCATTAATTATTGTACGTAAACAATACATCTACTACTAATAATGATGATAATAAAAATACAAATTAATAAAATTTAATTGCTGTAAGCACCGACCTTTTAACATTACTGGTTGACAGTCAAATTTTTTTCCTTTATCTGCCAGATAAATCTTGATTTGATGACTGTACAGAAGGGAGGTGATGTCAAGCCACACTGTGGGAAAACTCCTGAGCTTTTTACCCATCTGGACACCACTACTGTGGATCTGTTTGATCAGGCAGTAAAAATTAGAGACTTCAACAAAGACCTTGATGAAGGACCTTGTGTCCTCCTTTATCCAAATTGCTCGGAAGTTATTAACATACAAAAAGACTATTTACTCCTAAAAACATATAAAGCAGAAATTTGCAAGCCATATCACTGGATTGCTGTTTTTATTTGCAAAAAAAGACTTTGAAAAAGGTAAATTATGTTGCTATGACCTATTTGTGTCGAGTGCAAAGATGCCTTGACTGGATTTTCTGCTGTATGCTGCCATGGTCAGTGACGAATCTGCTGATTATTAATTGTTTGCAACTTTACATATTCCTGCTTCAGAATGGGTTTCTCCCCAGACTTTCCCTTATTTTGGGATTAACAGTCAGGTGTTTTTACTGGATCTGTGAGCTTAATTAATTTTTATGGTTTTTGCAGCTGGAGAATTGTCAGATTCTGAGTTTGTGATAAAAAAAAACATCTCGAGAGTTTGATCTAACTGATACACCGGTGAGTACATTTTAAAACATACTTGAGTGATTTTCTTATATATATATATATATATATAATAAAGTAGAAGCAAAATTTGCTATGGTACAAACAACAGTACACTGGTACACTATATGATTCTTTAAAAAACTGCATATTCACAGCCTGTCTGATTCTGTTCCTCCTGCACCTGTATATGCCATGCCAACATTCGCTCTTTGTGTTCCGTTACTGTTCCGGGTTCCTGTGTTCATCATCCAAACCTGAAATAAAATCCTCATCTCATCCAACGCCGTCTCCATGTTCTGCATCTGGTCCACAGCGTTACTTGACAACAATCACTCTCTTGCTCAGTGTCCCATGACTTATATGATGGATAAATATTACTTGGATGCCATTAATTAAGGAATAATATTCTCTAATAAGTATAAAAATAACTTAATTAATCCTCAGAGTGAAATTTCATTGTCTGGCAGCTCATTTATCATTCAATAAAGAAGAATAAAGTCTGATGGCTATGCATACAAAAACATCTTTGCTTTTGCCTTAATCCCTTTAGTCATATAAGAAAGTACTTTTCCTTTCAATGTCAGTGTCTATTGTTTTGGGGTCGTTAGGCAGAAATGTGCACTTATTAGTGAACACGACTTGTCTATTAAACACTAGAAGTCCCAAAGGGCAGCCTTTTGGCTTTTCTACCCATTAAACCCTCCGGGCAGCGAAACGGCTGCAAAAGTTTTAGCTAACATTCTAAATCAGGTGTGAACGGATACTTTTGTTATGCAATTTCTGGAGCACCTTGTTTGGGATCATGCTGGACCACTTCAAAGAAAGTACTGGTTCATTTTGCCATCTTAAAAAGAGATCCACACACATGATTTTTTTTCTTTGTTGTTGAGATTTATTGATAAAAATAGTACATAATAAGAAAAAAGAAATATGTTTTCACACATATTTACGAAAAAGAAATACAAAATCATCATGAATTATCAGGATTCAGGTTGTTTTTGTGTGTTATAGAGTGGCAGTGAGTGAGTGAATAGGTGAGTGAGTACATTTCAGCAATCACTCACAATCCTGGCACTACCATGGAATATCCCTTCTGCATTTGCTACATGTGTATCTGTAGCAGTCCACACATCGCACAGTGGTGTGATTGTTCTTGCACTAATGTTTGACATGACACATTGCTCTTTTTCCAGGGCTTGGTCTGGAAGGTTGTTGCCAAACCAATTTTTTTTTTGCATTCTTTGCACCCACATAAGAGTTAGCCAACTCTCTTGCAACCCCACCAGGAGGTCCACCCATTTGCCTTCATTTTGGTGGTATTCTCAGTATGAACCTTCCTGTGCATGCTCCTGAGAATGTAGACAGTCTTCTTCCGGTTGGGAGCACCCACTGTCAGCGTGGCACCAGTGGTTGAAAACACCTGAGTGGTGAATTCATTGCGGTCCGTCTGTCTAGTGGATTGAGCAATTTCCCGTGGAATCTTGTTGACTGTGCCGAGGATGGTGGTTTTCCGGCTAAGCAGTCGTTGTGCAAGTGACACCGATGTAAAGAAATTTTCTGTGATAACATTTCTGTCCAGTAATATCTCCATCAGCCTCATCACTACATGTGTGGAGAGTATTTTCTCACTGGGACAACTGGGGTCCTTGCCAAGGTATGGGAGGACATTGCAAATGTACTTGATTTCAAGTCGTAAGCCACCTAAAACTTGATTTGCCATGTACAGCAGGAAACAGCAGCAGGTCTTTGATGGGAAAAGCTGTTCATCAACGGTAATATGTCAACCAGGGTTGTAGGATGTGACGCAGTTGGTGACAAATAATCCCCACATACTGGAATTTGCAGCAAACTTATCTGTCTTTGTTCGCTCACTGCGGGTGACCCTGTCATCAAAGTGTAGGTGTTGCATGATGTCTTGAAAGTGACATAGTTCCAATGATCTACGGGTTTCCCATGGTTGCTGACCAGCAGTCACATAATAATGGAACCTTGGTAAGCCCCCGCAAGATGACAACTACAATACATGCCATTAGTCCAGGAAGGGCCATGAACCAATCAACATCCTCTGTTTGCTTTGCATGTTGTATAGTCTACTCTTGAATAATATAAAGTACATACAAAGTCTCCATCTGTGGCATACGCTTCAACTAGGGTGAAATGGAGACGCGTCCCCACCTGCTCTTCGCACCACACTGGGCCATCTTTGGCTTTCTCTGTCCTGTCAGTCCCCAGCTCTCTTTTTTGGTTGAGGAGCACTCTCTTTATCTACAGTGAACAAATTCAAATTGTAAGCAATGGGAAAGTCAAATGCATGCATAGATACAGATAATAATTTCAATATCTCCTCTGTATCTGAATATTGTCTGAAATATCTTCCTACATAAAATATGCAACCAAAGCAGAAAAATGTCTTGCACTTCAGATGGTAGTTAATGTCTGCTAAGGTGCACAAATGAAAAAGCAGAAAAGACAAAGTAGGCAGTAAGGAGTAAATATTTCAGTCACTCCACTCTGCCTTTTTTGAATTAATATTAAATAGTATTAATATTAAATATGAAATTAGTAATGATAATATGAAATAAAATCCAACCTGAAGACAGCTCAGAGTCCTAATCCAGCTGAACGTCTATGTCTTCTCCATCCCAGTCAGAAGTATCTACTTGGCTCAATATCATGTCCAACGCCTGCCGCGTGGTGAGTCTTTTATGCATTTTTTTTCCTTGGAGAGGAGGTTTTTACACCGCAGAATTCTTGTCCAGTAAGGTATTCATTGACCTCAGGACAAAGGGAATTGCCTCGCATTTGAGGGCAACCTGCATTCAATAGGATATTTCAATGGATGTGCACATTCACACCTGTTTACAAGTTGACATAAATGTGACAAATGGTCGATTAAATGTGACAAATTGTCAATCAAGTCAATTTACATGACCGAGTGTGTATGTGATGTCTTAGAATTTTAAAATGGCCAAAAAATTTAAATGAAACAGTTTCTGTTTTCATAAAACTTTCTGTGTACACCCATATGTACAGTTTATGTTTCACTATGTGCCCCATGTCCCCCCGTCCATAGCATGGATCCTTTCCTTATTTTCAATGTTTAGGTCAATAAAATAATATTTTATATATTTGTGTTTTACTGTATGACATATTTTGTTTTACCAAATGACGTAGTGAACCTAAATTAAATTATTGGTAAAGTACGTCTAAATAATACAAATAAAGTCAAAATACCAAATCAAGTGTATTTTAACTTTAATTGTAAAAAACACAGAAGATTATGTTCAACATACTTATGACTAAAAATGAACAATAAAGTTTAGATGTCAAAGCTCATCTTAAATCCATCACAGTTCATTTAGGGTTTCACTGTTCAAATCACCTAAACTCCCAAAGTATCATTTCGGATCTTATTTTCTTGTCAAAAACAAAAAAAACATAAACATCACTTTACATAAACTTACAACATTTAAAATAAGTCGCTCCTATATGACTTCTGCCAGGAGGTAATGCATTCAGGTCCATTGGCATGGGTGTGTTTCTGTTTGCAACCTTACTAAAAACTACTATGCAGATTTGGATGAAACTTTCAGGGTCAGGGGTGAAACAAGGAAGAAGTGATTAGATGTTGGTAGCGATTTGTATTACGATTTGGATGCAGGATTTTTTCAAAGAATCTGTTCTTTCTTCTTCACTTGGAAAATGTTAACTTAACTTTAGTCAAGGAGCAGTTTCTTACATTTACCTCCAACTTGAATAGTCCTTGGGATTCTCTGAGTGATATTAGTACATGTCACATGACTCTTGCTCTGTTACCAGGTGAAGCTGATTCAACAAAGACAGACAGTAAGCCGCCCTCTTAGGCAATAGCCCTCCCTCCCCCACACACACATAAACAAACTCCAGCAAGTCCCCTACCCCTCTCCAACTCACCAAGGTTAATTGCTCAGCTAACGACCACATTTACAAATGAAATGATGATAATTTTAGCCAGAAGATTAGCAAGTTAGCATCAAAGCCTTTTGGAATTGTAAGATTGGGTATTGCATTATGTTTGAGGGACAAAGCAACCAGTACCATCCACCTCCTATTGTCTACACTGAACAGTACATATCTATGCCTGACAGTTCTCCAACAAGCATTGATATTTCTACTCATATCACTATAGTGAATTTTGCAGTATGAAAATTTGAAAGTAAGTAATCTATAGAGTTAGTTATTTTTTGGTTGATTATTTAGCCCATTTCTACCTGTTGTACTTATCAGACTAACAGAGTTTGCATTCATGGGTAGAGGAATCCAATAGGCTTTTGTATGGGTGAGAATGGCATGAGCAGGAACCTGACGAAGCATACACAGAGGAAATTAATAGGGACAACAAGGGGTTATACTTGCAGCTTGGAAGCTCACGTGGAGTAACCTGCTGCTCTTCAAGCAGAAAAGGCTCAGCCAGCCCAGCCAATTAGCCACATGAACACCCTCTGGAAGGAAGACACAGACAGAGGAGGCACAAACACACCCAGCCAGAAAAATCAATTTCCTGACACTTTTTAAAGAAAAAATCAAACTTGTGCTTTCTGAGTTTGCACAAAAGCAACAAAGAAACAAACACATTGAAATTTAATTAATGTTTATTTATGTATTTCCAATTTTGTTGATAGTATGTTAATTGACATGATATAGCACAGCTGCACAACAGCCCTGTTCTAAAGACTAAATATGAGACCCGTTTGAAGTTGCCTCTTTGACTTTCATTAGTTATTTTAACCTATAACATCTGCATGACATGAAATTATGACTGCTAATGAAACAAAACTTAAACTTCGAAACCAATCTCGAAATCAAACCTAGTCCCTTGGGAGTAACTACTGCAGTTTTAAAGGTAATAGGTACAATTCCAGAAGAAAGAGAGGAGTGAATGATGGCAAAAACAATTGGAATAAGTGATTGGTGCCTTCCTTAACCGTGGAGTGGAAAACCTTCCAGCCCCTCTCAAGAGCCATTTGTCAAGCCAAGGCCTCTCAGAAAGGTTCTCTAAGTCTACCCTTTATCTAATCCCTCATCCAGGATCTGTTTACCATAGGTGACCAGTTGGGGGTCATAAAGTCTGTGACAACTATTGCAGTTGCTCAAACATAGGATAAAGGTTGAATAATCAGATTTCATAAAAAAAAGCTTCTGTCTTGATGGGAACGTATTTCGCTCACTGGTACATGAGTATGTTTTAATATTATAAATATACTTAGGGTTTTAATATAATTTTTAATTACTTTTAATGTAAAAATGTTTAACCTTAACCTGAATATAACAAAAAATATTTTCATTTTTAAATCAATTCAATAGAGAGAATGGCTTTTTCTGATAGCTCCTTTGTTTGTGATTGGTTGAAGAGGCAATGACTCATATTGCTCCTGAAATGGAGCTAGCATAAAAATGGTTTCTGGTTTACTTTAACTCATTATTCTGTGTCACTTTGGCTGCAGAAAATAGTCTTTATGGGCTAAGCATGGGGAATCTACTCAACCTTTCTCAGGCACTTAGTCCTTTGGTTTTATTTAGCATTATTTTCATTGTGTTTTCAGGTTTGAGTCATTCTATGGAAAAACGAATTTTTTTTAGTACAAAAAAAAGAGTTGAAAAAAATGACAATGCCTTTGAAGAGAGACCTGGAGAAATGAGTGGTTTTGAATCCACTTCAACTCATTGTGTGAAGGTAAAGGAAAATGAGCCTCTAGTTTTGCAAAGGGAAGGGGATGTTGTCATAGGAGGATTTTTCCCTCTACACTATATGGCAACTGAGCTTAAACACAGTTACCAAAGCAAACCCGAGGTCCCACATTGCAGTGGGTAAGTATAAGGATATTAGTATTTATATTATTAATTGTATTCTTAAAATACATTTTAAGATATTCTGATGAATGCTTACTTATTTTGTTGCAGCTTTGATCACAGAGCCTTCCGCTGGATGATGACAATGGTGTTTGCTGTGGAGGAAATAAACAACAAATCACGCTTACTACCGGGTGTTAAACTTGGCTATCGCATCTTGGACAGCTGTGACAATGTTCATAGCAGTCTGAATGCTCTTTTTTCTTTAATTAGTTATCCTGAGTCTGTGGAAAGTAACAAAGGATTGAACTCAGATTATAAGACACAAACATCAATAACAACTGTGGCTCAAACTTCCAGATGTCTGTTTGATTCTCCCACTCCAGCTATCATTGGTCTTGCATCATCTTCCCCAACGAGAGCTGTAGCTCAGGTTCTTGGCTCTTTCAATATCCCACTGGTAGGAAAGGTAAAATGTTTTTTTTGTTTTTGTTTTCTGTGTTTCACTGTTAAAATATCATATCCTGTCCTAGGTGAGTTATTTTGCCACTTGCACCTGTCTTAGTAACAAACATGTATATCCATCATTTCTGCGAACCGTGCCAAGTGATCTATTTCAAGTGGGAGGTCTCGTACAGCTAGTAACATTCTTAGGATGGCTCTGGGTGGCCACAATTGGGACAACAGTAAGATGACAAGTTTCTTCTAAATCAGAACTGTAATTTCATTTATTATTTTTTTTTTGTTTTAATTTACTAACTGTTTTAATCATTATTTCTACAGGATGACTACAGTCAGTATGGAATACAAGAATTTTCGACTCACTTCAGACAGAGTGGCGGATGTTTGGCATTTCATCTCACTATTCCAAAATCACCTACAGTGGCTGAAATTCAGGAAATGGCAGATAAACTTCAGATTTCAACTGCAAACGTTGTGGTAGTTTTTGCAACAGAGGGACAACTACTGGATTTGTTTTTAGAAGTAAATTTTTCCATATATTTCCAAAACAGAGATTTGCAGCATATAGGCTCTTATCAAATTAACTTATAATCAGTAATCAGAACATAAACAGAATTCATTTTTTGTGCTAATTAGTACTTTTTTGTCCCTATATTTTCTTTAGCTTGCCCGTAGAAATGTAACAGGGCTCCAATGGGTAGCTAGTGAAGCCTGGGTCACCGCCAGCCTTCTGACATTTCCAAACTTTCACAGCCTTTTAGAGGGAACACTCGGCTTCTCCTTTCCTGGAGTCAGCATCCCTGGGTTGAAGGAGTTCCTTCTAAATGTTCGTCCATCGCCGAAACCAGGGATGGAATTCATTAACATGTTCTGGGAAGAGCAGTTTGGTTGTCACCTCAAGTTTAATCAAAACATAAGTTGTGAAAATGAGCTAGACAATGTGGATTGCATAGTCAATGTGGACTCTCAAAATATGTCTGATGTGGCAAAAAATAACATGTTTAAAGAGACATCTAATGGACATATAGGTGATACTAAAAATCCTTTATGTACACGTTCAGAAGAATTGAATCTCATCTCCAGCAGTTACACTGATGTATCTCAGGTCAGAATATCCTATAATGTGTATAAGGCTGTATATGCCATTGCCCATTCTATCCACACCTTACTTAACTGTAATTCAGCAGGAACAAGTGAGGGAGTATGTGACAAATACACAGAATTTACCTCAGGCCAGGTATGTGAAGCATTTAGTAAAAATAAATTACTTGGTGTTATGTGTGTTTTTGTGTCAGTTTTTGTCTTTTTTTTCTTCAAATAGTTGCTGTACAATCTGAAGAAGGGAAATTTCACAAACCAGTTTCAGGAGAGAGTTTACTTTGACAGTAATGGAGAACCAGTCCCTTTATATGATATCATTACCTGGCAGAAGGACAGCAAGGGAAAAATCAGGTCAGATATTTTATTCAGTTCGAAGCATAATTCCTCTTTGCTGCCATCTATATTCTTAATTCAATATTTGGCTCATTTTGTTATGTCACTCCTCTGGTTATAACACATATCCCTGCATCTCTGCTGCTGATTTAGAATATCATTTTGTCTTCATTTTTATGTCATCAACAGATTTCTTAAAGTGGGAGTTTATGATGGTTCAGCTCCTTTTGGACAAAAGCTAAGAATACAATTCAGCAGTATTGTATGGGCAGGAGGCCAGTCACAGGTGTCACAAAAGGGATTTAAAACTTAAGCTTTAAATTTTTTTGTTAATAAATCAACTTCACTTATTTTGAATTGCCTAAAAAAAATCTTGAATGGTCTTTATTGTGCTTTTCTGGTTACTGTTAGGTCCCTGTATCTCGGTGTAGTGCCCCGTGTCCTCCTGGCAGCAGAGAGTCCAGACTTCCAGGAAAACCTCATTGTTGCTTTGACTGCTTGTCCTGTGCAGACGGAGAGATCAGCAACCAGACAGGTAGACAGTGCTTATTTCTTAATTTTTATATAATTATTTATACCCTTCGCAGATGTTAAATAATTTTCATTAAACTTGGAAGTTTGGTTCTGATAAGAAATAGGACACTGGACATCCTAAAAGGTAATACATAAGTGAAAGGAGATATTAATAAAAAATAGAATACATCAAAATATTTGTATTCATTTATTTTATATCAGCAAAAACGAGAAGTTAGAAATTATGTACTCTAAGTAACCAATGGAACGATTGATATAGGAATTACAGGAACCACTCCCCTCACATAATTACTGACCTGCTTTTTTAACATTTTGAATTATGATGACTCATAAGAGGACTAATTGCTCTTACCCTAATCTTTAACTTGGTACTTGGATTCTGCATCAGATACAAGTTGGAATTCTGGTTGGCCATCACAAAAAATATAATTACTTTTGATAAGAAGAGATATATTGGTAAAATAAAACTATTAAATAAATTTTAATCTGCCAGGGGTATAAATATTAGGAGACTTAACTTTACATTGTTGTGTATTGACGCTACCAAAGCTTTGTGGATTAGTAACTAAGCAATAAGACTTTATAATTTAAGTTAATTAAGTTTAATATTTTCTGTGTTTCCAAAGGCTCCACTGAGTGCATTAAATGCCCAGAGTTCTCCTGGTCAAATAAAGACAAAGTGAAATGTGTTGCGGGGGTTGAAGAGTTCTTATCCTTCAGTGAGACCATGGGCATCATCCTAGTCGTACTAACCTTGCTTGGCGTCATACTAACAGTCATCATTACTGTGATATTCCATCGTTTTCGCACTACGCCCATTGTAAAGGCCAACAACTCAGAAATAAGTTTCTTGCTTCTTCTGTCACTTAAGCTGTGTTTTCTATGTTCCCTGGTGTTTATTGGCCAACCTTCGGTGTGGAAATGTATGCTTCGCCAGGCAGCTTTTGGAATTAGCTTTGTTATCTGTCTATCCTGTCTCCTGGTCAAGACTGTTGTGGTTCTTTTGGCTTTTCGGGCTACTATACCAAGCTCTGGCAGTCTTAAGCTGTTTGGTCCATCTCAGCAGAGGACAATGATCTTCTGCACAACAACTCCTCAGGTAGGAAAAAATGCTGTTGTGCTATTTTGACAGTTTACCATTATTATTAATATTGTAAAAATCAGTTTATAGTTGTTTTTTTCTCCCCAGATGTGTCTGTGTGTTGGCTGGCTGTTAGGTGCACCTCCCTTTCCTATCAGGAATCCTACATACCAAGATTCATATGGAAAGGTAAAGAAAGCAAGTCTTAATGCTTATCTAGACAAATTATTGTATTATATGCATAAAGTCTTTAATTATAAAAATCAGGGTCACAACATTAAATTGCTTACCTCAACTAGATTGTTTTGGAGTGTAAGGAGCCATGGGCACTCGGATTTTACCTGCTCCTCAGCTACATTGGTCTTCTTGCCTTTGTGTGCCTTCTGCTTGCATTCCTTGGACGGAAGCTGCCAGACACATTTAATGAAGCCAAGCTCATCACCTTCAGTATGTTGATTTTCTGTGCTGTGTGGATCAGTTTCATCCCAGCGTATGTTAGTTCACCAGGAAAGTTCTCAGTAGTTGTTGAAATATTTGCAATATTAGCTTCCAGTTTTGGCTTGTTGTTGTGCATATTTGTTCCCAAATGTTACATAATTCTACTGCACCCAGAAAGTAACATTAGAAAACGTATAATTGGAAAACACAATAAATAAAAAAGATTATGTTTGCTTTATTTGTTTTAATGGTGACCATCCATAATAAATGACCTTATAAAAATCAACGTAAATTAAACTTGACTAAAAGAAAAATAAGAAATGTGTTTCAATGATTTGTTTATTTATTTATTGTTTTCAAAAGTAATGTTTTCTCACTCATCATTTGAATGCTTATATTTTTAATTTTAGTCCTGGAACCAATCAGCCATGAACAGTCATTGTGTCCAAGTTTTAACTGTCTATCATCTTGAACCTATCTGGGTTCAGCTTGCTGAGGCAACAGCCTAAGTAGAGAGGCCAAGATTCTCTTCTCCCCAGCAACTGGACTAGGGTCTCTCAGGGAATTGCAAGGCGTTTTCCGGACTGTTTATAAAATAGTCCCTCCAGCAGTCCAAGGTCTTCCTTTAGGTCACTTCTTGATGGGACATGCGCAGGACACTTCACCAGAAGGTTCTAAGAGAACTAAGAAGAGACCCTATAAAGGAAATCCATTTTGGCTGCTTGTTTCAGCAATCTCATTTTTTCTTTCTCTACCCAAATCTTTTGACTATTGGTAAGTATAGAAATGTAAATCAACTGGTGCAGCCCGCTGTTGATAATCAAACGCTATATTTTCCTAATTCATGAACAAGTTCGTGTGATACCTACACTCCTCCACTTGGGGCAACACCTTGACCCTGCGAAGGCTTTCTACCCTTTTTGACTCAGTTTTACTGAGTTTTAAAGTTAATTTTGGAGGATGTCGGCAGTAGTACTCTTTTTATTATAGTAGACGTATCAGTGACATCAAAATGACGCAGAGCATAATGCTATACCCGCCATATTTGATTGTTAGTTGATAGTTAGTACATTAAGTTTAGATGTCACAAATTGTTGCTAATCAACTGAGAGACCATTTGAGGAATAATTACCTACTTGAAGAATTTTTGTCAGGTTTCAGAGCTTATCATAGCACTGAGACAGCTCTCCTTAAAGTCACAAATGATATTCTCATGGCCTCAGACAATGGACTCGTGTCTATTCTAGTTCTGTTAGATCTCGGTGCTGCTTTTGACCCAGTCAATCACAATATCCTTATAGAAAGGCTCGAACCCACTGTGGGGATCAAGGGAACAGCACTAGGCTGGATTAAATCGTTTTTGTCTAATAGATCCCAGTTTGTTTATTTAAATGACAAATCTTCTCCTTATTGTAAGGTTAGTTGAGGAGTACCACAGGGTTCTGTACTTGACCCAATTCTATTTCCATAAAAATGTGGATGACTTTAAACTTTCTGCTCTTGAACTCTGAAAAGACAGAAGTTGTTATCTTTGGACCTCTAAAAAAGAAATTGATTAGTCGACCCCTTAACCTGGATAGCATCAAATTGGCATCTGGTAACAATGTAAAGAACCTTGGTGTTAATTTTGATAAGGAAATGTCTTTCAAGTCCCATATAAAACAGGTCTGTAAGATTTCCTTCTTTCACCTTAGGAATATAGCAGAAATTAGAAATATTCTCTCTAGTTTTTCTCTTTTTAATTTAATTTGAAAACAGCATTTTAATTTGGATGATTTGAATTTGGACTGGTTTAGGTAAAAAAGTCAACCTGGTAGAATAAAAAAAAAGTATACTATAGATTATTTTTTCATCTGGGAGAATATAAAATCAATCAATCAATCAATCAATCAAAAATACTTTATTCATCCAAAAGGGAAATTAAATGTTGTTGGAGTTTCTCATTTAACAAAGGTGTTGTTGTAGATGGTGATGGCTGTGGGCAGGAAAGACTCCTGTAGTGTTGTTTTGCAACTAAGCTGAAGAAACCTCTGACTGAAGAGACTCTGTTTTCCAGTAACAGTCTCATGAAGAGGATGTTTGGGATTGTCTACGATTTTCTTGATTTGATCAGTTTTGGTTTTAAAATGGCATGACAAATAATCAATTCAATTAAGTCAATTAGGTAATTTTCATCAAATGATTGCCTTTAAGTAGCCATGCTGGGACCTTTAGAAAACTTTTTGCTTTAAGGTATTAACAATTAATATAATTTAGAATTCTTCATAACTATAGTTTTTTTTTTGTTTCAGCTGTTTAAGAAGCATAAAATAGAGATTTACATTTTCATGTATAGTAGTCAACTTTCGGTTATTCCATCCATATCTTAAACACTTTCTCAAAATTAAACATGCTTACATGTCTTTCTGAAAAGAAAATAGCTGTTTGCATTTTTGCCTAAAAGATTTTTGAAAAAAACAATTAACTAGGAAAAAACTACATAGTACAGTTTTAAACAAATTGTTCTGCCTTTCTACAGGAGTTGAATTAGGAAAATATATTTGTGTACTGAGATTTAATTCATAGACAAGATAGTGTCCTTTTCATTATTACTTTATAATTTAAATGAAAATATATTGGAATACATTTTAAAACTCAGAAGTACCAAAATTTATATAATTTACAAAAATAGGAGCATGAAAACATGTAAATTAAAGCAGAGGAGAAGGGTTTATTGAATATTTTGGTCTTCATAATGTAGATTAATCTGATTAGTTTTTTTTATTGTGCATTTTAATTTTCCTTTTTCTAAGAAGTTTACACCAACTTACAAAAGTGTACATTCAATCTAAAGCAGAATAGTGACTAATAAAATCGAATGAAAAAAAAAAATCTTATCCAATTACAATGTCACAAATTTATTTTTCAAAATACCTTGAGTTATGTTATCTTTTTTTCTTTACCTAATATGTGTTGTTTTGTATTTCTTTCTGGCTTTAGCAAAATAATGTAACATTTTGGAGCAAACAAACAAAACAACAGTCCGAAGCTTGAGGCCAATATAGCAAAGGACTCAACTGCACCTGCATAGTTTCCTGGGGCACTTACATAAGCAGGGATGAAAGCAAGCCACACAGCTGAGAAGATCAGCATACTAAAGGTTATGTATTTTGCTTCATTGAAGTTTCCAGGTAACTTTCTAGCAAGAAATGCTAGCACAAAGCAGAGACATGCCTGAAGACCAATATATCCTAAAACCAGCCAGAATGCAAGACTAGACCCAACACTACACTCTAGTATAATCTTTGAGCGTTCGTATTTAGTATTTCGAGTTGGATAAGGGGCAGCATCAATTAGCCAGGCAACACAAATTACCACCTGGACTAGAGTGCAGTTGAAAATAATTGCTCGCTGCTGCTTGGGCCCAAACAACTTCATGATGTTGTCCCCTGGCCTGGTGGCAGTGAAAGCAGCCAAAACAACCAGGGTCTTACCCAGGATACAGGAGAGGCAAAGGGAAAATGTGATGCTAAAGGCAGTGTGCCGGAGCATACAGGACAATATTGTGGGCTCTCCGATAAAAATAAGAGAACAGAGGAAGCAAAGGGTCAGGGCAAACAGAATAAAAAAACTTAGTTCTGAGTTATTCACTCGCACAACTGCTGTGTTTCTGTGGTAAAAAAAAACAACCAATACACCTACAGTGAGAGAAGCACCCACCAATGAAATAACTGTCAGGGGTATACCCAAGCTATCATAGGCCAAGAACTCCACCTTCTTTGGGATGCAGGCTGTTCTGTCTTGGTTTGACCAGAAGTCCTCAGGACAAAACATACATTCTATTGAGTCTATCGAATAAAGAATAGGGAATGAAATATTATGAATTCATAATTTTGAACTTACTATGAAGGATATTTGAACATAAAAAAATAGTTTTACTTGTCTGATTGCTAAATTTGCCACTGTCACATGGTACACAGTCAAAGCAGCATAAAGGCTCCCCACGACGGACAGCTTTCCTGGACCCTGGAGGGCAGCTTGGACTGCACACAGACACTGGCACCTATGCAAATACAAACGAGCAAAAATAATACCTCCATAATTATCAAGTACATTCATGAGATGAAATACACAATAGTAATTGTAATGACTTACCTATTAGAACATAAAAAAAATAAATACACTTTTAGAGGGCTCTAAAATGTGTAAGGTTGAAAAGAATGCAATAGATTCTGTCATGCCATTATGTAATGTTCATCTAACAATTCAGTAGCTTATGAAAACAATAATTGACTAAAATTCTTAGTTTTGCCTATAACTATTACTCACATTATTTTTGGAACAACTTTTTTTCCTCTCCTTTCCTATTTTTTTAATTTGTGCTTTTGAGATCAGTTCTATATGACCCAAGCTTTACACTTTACCCAACTGGCCCTCAAGTTGGGCAATAGAATCTTTTGTTATGCGAATGTATCCAGACTTATTGTGTTCTAGGTACCTATTCTTTTTGAAAGCAAAACAGGCTTTTGCATTATCACTATATTAAAATATGGTAAGACTATGAGCATTTTGAGAATTCAGATTAGAAAAGCTTCAGAATCATAGGATTACCACTGATGCCACAATCCTCATGCCGTAGGTCCAACTGCATTCAGTGATTCAAAGAATGCAAATATGTTGTCCTATTTCTCCTGTGTTTTCTTTGGAATTTGTCACACTTTCCACAAGCCTGAGTTAATGTTTTATGTTTTTAATAGTTAAAGGATTATCACTACTTTTTAAAATGTGTTGTAATATGGGTTCTCTGACCTTAACCCACAATGGGACCTTTCAGCAGTAATCAAACATGATCTGAAAGGGACTATTGAATAAATATTTAATGATGTAATGGCAATGACCTTGACGGTCGTTTTTTTAGATATAATCTTAACTATGTAATAGATTATCTAATGGCAAAGGGGCTAGTATCAGATCCCGTTTGTCCTATCCACCTTACTTACCTCCATTTTAACCTACAGAACTTCAACAGTTGGCATCTGATGAAGGTAAAAACACAGTGTGAGCCGCTTGCCTCACTCTGATGACCTGCCCAAATTATTCTCTCCTCCTGGATCCCCAGTTCCTCTCCACCAGGCTTAGTCCCGTCGAACAACCCCACGTTGACAAACTCAATGTTCCCAGTTGTTCCTCTCTGCCAGTTGATAATGTCATAGTATGGCACTGAGTCACCTTTCAGGTCAAAATTTACCTCCTCCCCAGCAATGTTGAACTTCACTTCTTGCAGGTAGTACTGAAGCTAATGTAATAGCATTTATAACAAGTTAAATATGCTTAAGTACGTATACTAGTGGGTTTAGATACAAAATAGTGTAAAGAAGTGCTTATTGTACCTGCCAAGGAAGAATATTGTTGCTTTGTGCACAAGAATTTTTTTCAAAAGGCCCATTCTCTGGTTGACAACTAAGAAGGTTGTGCAGGGAATGTGCAACTGCATAGACAGCCTTATAGACATTGTAAGCCACTCTAGGGCTAGATGTGTTCATGTAGGCTGAGTGCTGCTCTAACAGTACCTCCTGCCCTGAACAATCTGGTAAATGGTTGGTAGATGATGGAAAAGGACTGCAGCCATATAGAGCCTCCCAAAGCTCACCCACCAGTACATTGTTAGGATCTCTTTGAGGGTTGACTGTCTGCAGGTATTCACTGAGTTGAGGTATGTGACCTTTTCTGATGCCAAACCCAATGGTGCCCCCCAGGTAGGGGTAAAACTCTCTTCCTGTAAAGACAGATGCTGTGACCCAGGCTTCACTTGCTACCCATTGGATTCCGGTGATGTTCTGCATCATGTAATCTCTTAGAAAAGGTGTCATTTCACCTTCAGCTGAGAATACCACCACTACTTTTGCCGAAGAGCTTCTCATTACCTTTTAAAATTAGGAAAGAGTAATAATTAAAACAAATATAGAGTTTTTAACCTCAACACATCTGTAAACAATTTAGCACTGTAAATCATAATGCAAGTAATACATGCGAAGGTCCGAATACATTACGACTTCTTAAATGTTTGGATTGCTGTAAGGTTGCAGTGGGAAAAGTTAGTTTTATTTATTTTTTACTAATTCTTTGAGTCATTGTCTGCCTTAAGTATTTGAAGTAAAACCTGTCTATTTTATTTACAGTTATTCATAACCCTGGCTAATTTATTAGAGAATATGTTAAATATTTTAATAAGGGGCGTGCTGTGGTGTCGTAGGGGTTAGCGCGACCCACGTTTGGAGGCCTTGAGTCCTCGATGTGGCCTGTCGTCGGGTCCGATTCCCGGACCCGACGACATTTGCTGTATATCTTCCCCCCTCTCATTCCCCATTTCCTGTCATCCTACTTTCATAAAAAAGGGAAACTAGAGCCCACAAAAGACCCCCTGGAGGGAAAAAAAATATTTTAATTAGTTGCATGAATGTATGTACTAAATTTAGATCTATAAAAAATCATATACCCTAAAATTAAAACTAGCTTCAGAAGGGGAATGACTGCTGACATTTTGTATTACATTTAGTACTTTAGCTATAGAGGTGGAACCGTACACAAAATTTATGGTCCCGCACATTTTTGCTGTTCTTCGGTCAAGAAAAAAATGTATGTATGATTTGTATTAGTTTAGTCAGAAGCAAAACAGAAAATATTTTTTCAAATTCTGACATAGGTTTGAATATTTTATCTTCCGAAACTAAAAAGGTGGAATGGATAAAAGTCATGGAAGATTAAGTATGAATTTTAACAATGTGTCGACTAATAAAATTGTACAAGCAGCCATAACCTGTGTCTCGATAGAATAATTGTAAAACTATAAAACTTCTTGAAAAGGAACAATGTTATTTTGTTTAGACATTGGTAAAGACAAATGTTCCCATATGGATAAACATTTTTAATTCCTTGTGGAACTTTTAAAATATAAACAACTTTTAACTGTTTAAACTGTACCTGATTAGTGGTATTTCATTGTTTTAATCCCCTCTTTTCTCCTGGCAAATATCACATATCATGTATTAAGTATGGATTCATTAGACGCTATATGTAGCCATTTGGATGTGAGAAAAAAATATTTTTCTTAAGTACAAAGATCACACACTGAGAGAAGGTTTTGGTTCACCCCCCCCCCCCCCCCCC
>JAVLVB010000318.1:1064587-1150055 GCA_032876305.1 Orestias chungarensis | reverse complement strand
TTGGCAATGAAACTTTAGGAATTGCAATATCATTAAATGTATGCTTCTTTAAAAAATCTACCTGCATAATCTCCAATGCCCGCTGTGTGTTGTAAAGCAAAGGAATAATTTCTTGATAAGCCACACACACATTGCTGCCATCTAATTGCTCCAGTAAACCTTGCACTGCAAAACGTCCATATTCATGGTCTCCTCGAATAAGTCCAATCCAAGTCAAGTTGAAGCGAATTAGAAGTTGAGCAATTGCCTTTACCTTTTTTAACAAAAAAAGAGAAAGAGATTAAGTTTACAGAACAGAAACTGGGTAACAAATAACAAGTCTTAAAGTATATAATCAAATTCACACCAAATACAACTTCACAAAGTGTGACCACTGAAAGTAAGATAGGAGGGAATACATTATAAAATTTAGGCATCATGAAAAATACAAAACTTTTCTTTTTATATTACATAAGTGGTACCATTTCTCTAAACCCAGTTTTAAATTTTAGCTCTTACCTGATAGTCATCATTGGGAATTACTCTGAAAAAAGTGGGATATTTTCTCCTGTCAGTGAAGCAGGCACATGATGAAAAGTAGCTGATCTGTTTTAAAAATAAGAAATCAGAGCAACAACGAACATTTAGTAAAATGTTAAAGAGATTACAGAGAAAAGTAGGCACTACTACCATTGGGATTCTGAAAGGTCTCAAGAGTCTTGAAACCACTATGGATTGAGCAGATCCTGATTCCCCGATCACAGCCAGCATTGGAGATGCGCCAGTGCACATGGGAGAGTTGTCCTCACTCAGCCCATTGAGCATAGCCAGAGCAGCCCTTTGACCGCTCAATGGATATGCACATGAATCAAAGATTTTGTATCCCAGGGTGTGATTTGGCAGTAGTTCTGAGCTCTGGTTTATCTCCTCCACTGCTAGCCTCATTGTCTGAGCCCATCGGAAAGCCCTTGGATCAAACCTATAGTTCAGCCAAGATGCAAGGACACATATATAATAAAATAGTTACAGGTGGAAACTTTGCTGTTATAGAAGAAACTGTATTTTACAGATTACTTCCCTTTGTCTATATCGTATAATTTAAATCTGAAATTATTAATGAGTTTACCTTCATATTTAATAATACAAACATTATGGGACTATCAACCCTGAATTTCCATGCATCATTATGCAAATTCATTAAGTAAATTATGAACAAAAATCAGTAACATATTAGTGTGATCAAGATCAGTTGAGCAGATAAATTGACTTATACAGACATCTGTAAAACAAGAATTCATCACCTCCTAAAACAGAAAAAAAAACACTGAAGAAAATGATCACTACAATTTTACAAGTTAAAACTAAATTTCTTTATTAAGCTCACCCATTGCACTTCACTGGTGTTGGCCTGTAGTTGTAGTTCTGGTCAGGCATTTCCTGGTTATAATGAAGAGGAAAGATCCCTCCAATTATAAAGTCACCTACTGCAACAAAGCCTGGCTGAAAGCTGTTTCGGAGAATGCAGTCTTCGGCTGCTTCTTTAGGTAACAAAGTATATGTAAAAACTGGGGAGTGTGCAAAAGACAAGATTATGTCACAATAAAGCAAAGAAAATAAAGCAAATACCCACATACTGACAGATATTCCAAAAAACTCCTTAGAGCTAGCAATTACGCAGTTTATATACAGAATACAACTCTACTTTACCGACACAGTCTGTTGTGATTGGATATTTGGCAGCCTTGCATAATTAACTGAAGATGATTGGAACAATTAGAATAACAAACCAAAAATATTAGAAAATAAAATCTGTAATAGGTTAATATATACATTTAACAAGCAAAACTGGTATTCTTTAGTTCTGTATGATGCATGTTCTTTTCTTTCTTCTTTACTGCTGGTATCCATTAATTCTGAGCAGCTTTTGTTTTGTCAATAACATAAATGGTCTTTTGTAATGCAATAAATGAAGTGAACTACTTCTTTTTCATGCATCCACCCGAAGAGATTAATACTGCCATCAATATACCCCACTACTAGCATAGTGTTCTAAAGCTTGCAATCTTTACTCTTTTTTCCCAGATGTAATGATGGGTCATTATGGCCTCACATTTTAGTTTAATCAGACAAAATGACAGGTCTCCAGATACTGAAGTACTGCATTCATGACTTTGTGCTTTTACAAACAGCCTTTCATTTATTTATGTCTTTAGAACTGTTTTATTTCTCTTTGAATCAGCCTGTCCTCCAAATCAAAACGTGCAATGAGTCCAAAAATGAATGTCTGAAAAAACAACATATATGATAGTACGAATGGTCATCAGATTCAGAGGAGGATCAAAAGGATCTCAGAGAGCAAATCAGGTGTGCTGATGTGGCATCAGCTGACCTCGACAAATTGGAGAAGAGCCGAAATGAACCTAAAACAGTAAGGCAGACGAATTGGGCATTGAACTCTCTTCTGTCATGGCTGAAAGTAAAAAATGTGGAGTTTGACTTCAAAACAGTTAAGAAGACAGTTTTGAGGCAGTTTTATGGCTCTATCAGGATAACGAAAGGGGAGTTGTAAAGTATCAGTAGCTATCTTGGTCTTCAGGCTGGATTAAACCGTTATATTAACGAACCTCCAGTTAACCGATCGTGGAATATAATGCAGGACGCTAAGTTTATCACAGCAAACAACGTTTTCAAAGGAGTCCTCAAAAAGATAAGAAAGGCAGGGAAGGACAAAACAACACACCATCCCCCGATCTAACCAGCAGGTCTTAAAATATTCCACAGAGCTGAGTCCTGACAACCCGAAAGGTTTGTTGAATAAAGTGGTATGACATCCAGTTACACTGTGGACGCAGGGGCAAAGAGGGGAATCGGGACCTTAAACCAGACTCATTCATCCTCAAATATGATGACAGTGGAGGAAAATATTTCACCATGTCTTTCAATGAAGAGATAAAGAACCATAAAGACCCACTGGAGAGAGACAGAGAAAACCGGAGGGGTCCAAAGTATGAGGAGCCCGGTGGCGTCGCTTGAAAAATATCTGAGCATAATTCCGCCTGATGCAAAAGCCCTGTATCTGCAACCAAAGAGGTTAATAAAGGCAACAAACAGCTTCTGGTATTCCGCTATTCCTCTGGGAGTAAACCAGCTGTCACAGATGTTCCCCAGGATGTAGAAGGAGAAAGGGTCACACTCGCCATACACCAACCACAGCCTGAGAGCCACAGCAATCCAGAAACGGTCTGATGCGGGACTCGAAGCGAGGGAGATCATGGCAGTGAGTGGCCATAAGTGATGATTCTTTATAAAAACTAACGTTGATGTCAAATATAATAATGTCTTGCAGAACATGTGTGATTGTCTGCGGCACTCGGCCTGCGGCCTCATGCCTAGAACCGACTCACACCAGTGCCGATATTCACAGATATAGCACTCCCTCTCGTGTGATATTGCTTTAATATGACTTGACTTGGGAGGAAGACCAGGTGCAATCCTCACAGAAACACAACCGGAAATTAAATCCAAAAATAAATACCACATACGGTTAAACAGTGTGGGTTCACAAAAAAATTGAGGTGACAATAGCTGTGGCAGACTACATATTCAAGTTGTTAGATACATATTTGATTATTTAAACATTGCCCATGCAAAATGCAAATTTTTTGATATTGTAGATTTTCATTGAAAATGAACAAATAACTGTCATTTAATAAAGGGGTTAAGGCTTTTGGTATATAAGCAATTTCAAACAGTTACTTACATATAGTATAGCAGATTGAGACTTCTAGCAAATTTAAATGCATAAAAATTAAACATGGCATTCATATAGCTAACTACAAGTTCTATATGTGATGAGTATTTTGCTGGCTGTACTCTTTGAACAAAACGCTATTACCACCAATCATGTCACAACCTATGTGTCTGGGCGGTACCCTCATCCTTATGCGTGCTAACTACAGTATAAAAATCAGATGTGCCTATCTATATAGTAATCATCTCCTTGTGGAAAGTGGGTGAGCTGTTTTTATTTTCTTTCATACCTGAGGCAAACATGGAATTGCTGGATGTGAGGCTCCTTCTCTTTCTGTCTCTGTTGAGAGGAAAACATGGTTCACCAGTTTCTCTTGATAATTGTGCTTTTCTTGGAGATGAAGAGAAAAACAGTCTTTATGAGGAAGGGGATGTGATTATTGGGGGTCTATTCCCTCTACATTACAGCCCTGTGTTCTCCTTTTCAACTTATAAAGTGAAACCAACGCCTAATACTTATAATTAGTAAGTAAAACACATGTTGTTTAACACAAAATCTAGCTGATTATTTTTACTGTAATAGGGTTTATCAAAAAATTGTAATATCTTTGTGAAGTAATTCTCTGAAGTTTCAGTGCTCGTGCCCTACGCTGGATGCAGACCATGACTTTTGCAATCAAAGAGATCAACAAGTCCCCTGTTCTCCTACCACAACTCAAGCTGGGTTACAACATCCGTGACAGCTGTGATGATACACCTGTTTCCTTGAAAGCATCCCTTCTACTGGTGAATGGACAGCCAGAAAGAGGTCTCATAAGTGAGAAAATGATAAAAAATGCAAGTCAAGATGAAGCCACTAAATTTGGATGTACACCTATAAACAAAGGTATTTCCTCAGTAATAATAGGAGATGCCGGGTCTGGTGTCTCTATGGCTCTGCTACGAAGTCTGGGTTCTTTCCATATTCCTTTGGTGAGTCAGCTTGAACTTAATTTTTTTAATAATTTGCCTCAAAGATGACACTACACACATTGTTGTGCAACAAAACCCGACTCTACTAGATTTTCACTTATAAATGTAGGTGTTTCATGTCAAAGTGCATAGCACAGAATGCTTTTAAATAAATAGTTATGCAATTTGATGCTTTCTCTTTAGGCTTTTGTAAAAAAAAAAAAAAAAAGAGGAGTACAACAGTCAACCATTGTTTGCTGTAATCCTAGGTGAGCTATTTTGCGTCTTGCAGCTGCCTGAGTAATCAAAGGGAATTTCCCACATTCATGAGGACAATGCCAAGCGACACTTTTCAGATAAAAGCCCTGGCCCAGTTAGTTAGCTATTTTGGCTGGACTTGGGTGGGAGTAATTGGTGTGGAATCAGATTATGCTCGCTTTGCCATCCAGCTTTTTCTTCAGGAATCAGTACACTACGGTGTGTGTGCTGCTTACACACATTTCTACCCTGTAGGCCTTAACCAACAGGACCTTGAAAAGCTTCTAAATGTTATTCAGGTGAGCTACACATCCTACAGCTACTGCAGTACATTTCTTTAAATGCCTTGCAAAAGAAGTAACAAGTTTCTGTGTTTTCATTTTATTGTCCAGTGCATACCTACTGCAAAAAACAAACACAAATTATCTAATAAAAAAAGTGTTACATAAGCATTTTATTTAAGCAGTTTCTACATTAATCATACAATATGTTAGAGGGAAATAATTCTGTATTAGTGCATAAAACTTAAAGACAAAAATGTCAAACAGATCCTGATCTTATATTTTTTTAAACATTTAATTTTATCCGATTTTTCCTGTGTTAGATGACATCTTCAAAGGTTATCATAAATTTTTCTGGTGAGGCAGAGATGCAGGACATTCTAAGAGAGATGCAATGGCGTAATTTGACTGGCTTTCAGTGGATTGCAAGTGAAGCCTGGGCAACCGCAAAGTCGCTTTGGGAGAATTCAGACAGTCTTCTAAAGGGAACTCTAGGATTTGCCATACAGAGAGTTAATGTGATTCCAGGACTGCAGGAACATCTTATGAGTCTCACACCATCAGCTATTCATAAAATAGCTTACTTGGCAGAACTTTGGGCGGAAACCTTCAACTGTTGGCTAAATGGATCTGTTAACACTCACTTTCATGGCCTGGGAATCTATCAGGAAAGAGCACCATGCAAAGGAACTGAAGCTTTGAATGATGTTTACTCTCCCTATTCGGATGTGACACAACTACGAGTTTCTTATAATGTCTACAAAGCTGTATATCTAGTAGCATATGCCTTGCAAGATTTGACTAATTGCAAACCTGGAGAAGGGCCATTCTTTAAAAAGACCTGTGCAGATCCCAAAAATTTTAAACCCTGGCAGGTGAGAGTAGCTAGAAGTTGCATTTTATTGATGTTAATATTTTCAAAGCTGTCAGAAACAGAGGTTTTAATGCCCCACACTTTTATTCCCTTAGCTTCTCCACTACATGAAGCTAGGAAATTTTTCTGCACTAGGGGAGAAAGTCAACTTTGATCAGAATGGTGATCCAATTGCTTATTATGATCTCATGAACTGGCAGAGTGGATTTGATGGATCTCTAAATTTGGTAAAAGTGGGTTTCTATGATGCCTCACTTCACCATGCGCGCAAATTGGTCATAAATGACTCTCTGATCATGTGGCCAGTTGGAAGGCAGGTGTGTTCTCCACAAACAGGTCTAAGACCATATTCACCACTCAGACTCTTTTGTGCACTGCTGATTAATACATCAGTTAAATTATTCTTATTCGTGTGCAACATACTTTCTCAATTAGCTTGATAATTTCTTTTGAGTAGTTTAATGACAAATGTTAATTTGTCTAAAAAACAAAAATATACTTTTCAAATATTTTGATGCACAAATTTATACTACCATCATCAGTATAAAATCTGTGAGAATGTAAAAGTCAACTTATTGAATATATTTTTTTTCCCTATTTCTTGTATATTTTTGATAAATATGTGGCCAATAAAAAAAATGTAGGCTGTTTAGATATAATTAGAAAAAAAAATTATTAACCTTCTGAGTGCCTGAACTTTGCCTCTCAGGCTATCCACTCTGTGTGCAGCAACAGCTGCCCTCCAGGTTCACGTGTTGCAAGGAGAAAAGGAGAACCTATCTGCTGTTATGACTGTGTCCCCTGTGCTGAAGGACAATTTAGCAACACAACTGGTATGTACTGTACTGTCTTTTTAAAGCCTTCGTTTGTTCATAATAGTCCCTGGCGCTACTTAATTTTTTACCATTTTGGTAAATTACCTTTGTATATCTAAAATAAACTAAGGATTTTGTGTGGGCTTTCCTCCCACTATCTGAGTATCCATGTCAATAGCCACTATGTATTTCCCCATCATTGTTTGCCTTGTGTACTGCCACGCTTTGGCCACAATCCTTTACGAACAGACACCAGTCCTCCTCCTAATCTGGGAGAATTAGGTATGTATAGAAAATTTATAGAAAAATACCCAAGAAATGTTTTTTTTTTTTTTGTCTTACTGTGTCTCCTTCATCAGAATAGCAATTTGTATCATTGTCCTACTGCTAAAAGAGAACCTACTCAACACCTTTGAAGAATAAGTGTCCCCGTTAATGCACTCTTTCTTAGTAGTGAATGTTAATTTTTTTGTTTGTTATAATGTCATTTTCTCATGTGCCCAATGTTACTGGACTAGTGGTGCCCTAAAGTAGTCACATAAGAATCTGACTTGCTGAGATTAATAGCAAAGTATGACAATAAGATATGTTATTAATGTTAGTAACCGCTACAAAGTTGCTGTATTGCTAGTTCTTCAGAGATACACATGTTCAGTGGACATGTTTTTTGTGTGTGTTGCACACTTTACGTATTTGATTTCTTTTTTTGCATGTTCAAATAATTGGCGTATTGTGTTAGCTAGGGATTTCCTTTTGTATACTACATGCATGGTAAGGAGGTGCTGGAATAATATTTTCAAAGGTAGTGTGTATTCTAATGAAATAAAAGCCTGACATGCAATAGTGTAACGGGGCATGAGTAAAATACTTATCAAAGGCATGAAGTTCCACTTTAAATGGAACTTCTGTATGTTTTCTCTTCTCTCTCCATGTTCAGATTCTTTAGATTGTTCATATTGTCCGAAAGACACATGGCCCAATAAATCCAGGGATCTCTGCATCCCTAAAATAGTGGAGTATCTGTCCTATTCTGAGTTGATGGGAGTTCTCCTGTGTGCTGCCTTAATTCTGGGTGCCTGTGTTACCCTTGTAATCATTGCCATATTATACACATATAAAGCCACAGCTCTTGTTCGAGCAAACAACATGGAGTTGAGCTTTCTCCTTTTGATATTTCTCACCATATGTTTCTTTGTTGGTCTGCTGTTCCTGGGTAAGCCTTCAGACTGGCTCTGTCAGATCAGATATCCAGCATTTGGGATAAGTTTTGCACTCTGTCTTTCAAGCCTCCTAAGTAAGACAGTGGTAGTTTTAATGGCTTTCAGGTCAAAATTACCAGGAGGTAATGTAATGAAATGGTTTGGAATCAAACAGCAGAGAGCCAGCGTGATTCTGGGAACGGCTGTCCAGGTAGTAAACCTTTAACAAACCAAACAATTATTTTTCATTTTTAATCAGTTGAAAAAACTAACTTTATTCTTTTCTGTTTTCTCAAGGTTGTAGTCTGTCTTATTTGGCTACTAACCAGTCCACCACATGCCTATTACAATACAGATTACCATAAATCTACAATTATTATTGAATGTGTGACTGGTTCTGACATTGGCTTTTGGCTTGTTCTAGGATACATTGGAGTCCTGGCTTGTCTATGCCTTGTAACGGCCTTTTTGGCACGAAAGCTGCCTGATAATTTTAACGAGGCAAAGTTCATCACCTTCAGCATACTGATTTTTTTTGCCGTTTGGATTACATTTATCCCAGTATATATGAGCACTGTTGGAAAATATATCGTAGCTGTCCATGTTTTTGCTATCTTAGCCTCAGCACTAGGACTCCTCCTTTGCATTTTTGCCCCAAAGTGCTATGTAATTTTACTCAAACCTGAAAAGAACAGTAAAAAACTTATAATGCAAAGATAAAAGAAACAAAAATAATGTTTTTTTTATAATATGGAGGCATTAAAGACTCAATTAAATGTTACTAGGCTACAACTTCAGGTTTATGGCTTGTCATAGTGTTAGACTGAGGTATAAACTAGCCTGTCCCCAGACTTTACAATAAAGATGTTTTAAAAAATGCAAAAAACATCAGAGTAAGAACAATAAATTCATGAACTTTCAACATGGACACATTCATGTTTGAAAAATTTCTACATTTCAATTTACATGACTATTTAACTTCATGAAGCATAGTTCAATCAAGTGCCTTCCTTGCCATATTAAATTTTTTATCTTTACTCTAATGCCAGTTCTAACAACAGTAAGTACAACATTCAGATAGAATTTTTGTAAATGTTATACTGTTTTTTTAAGAGGATAACTGACAATATGGCACTTTGAAACAATGTAAAGTAGTCAGCACAGAAATTAAAGAAGAGCATGAATTTCATGTCCTATTAAAATAATTCAACGTACCACTATTTATGTCTGATCCTTTGGCCAAAAAGTACAGCCCTACTTAACAATGACCAGATCTTGCCCAATTGACCATTTTCCCTAACCAGTGTCTTGTAATTCATTAATGTTACACGAGGTGTGATGTATTGGTGTGTTAAATTTTTATGTGTGGAGCATACCATGATCCCCACTTTTTTAAAAATACGCCAAAGGGAACTATTTTTGTATGATCACTAGTCCAAAGAAACTTCTAAGATAAGCCCTGCAGTGCTAAAGAAACTGAGGGTAAAGATGTTGGACTGGCCAAGAATGTCTCCAGACCTAAACCTTTTTGAGCATTTGTATGGCATCTTCAAGGAGAAGGTAGAAGACCGCAAGGTCTCTAAAATCTACCAGCCCATTATTTTCCTATAGAGAAAAAAAGGTCTCTGTTTAACTTTGTACCCATAAGAGTAAAGGTAAGCACTGGTAGGCACAAACAATTTAAACACTTCGTGATCAAAATGGACATTTTCAGTTAGGGCTGTACATTATTTTAAGGGGAAAGGACATTTTTTCTGTTGCACAAGCTGTAAACTAACTGCTTAACATTGGAAAAAAAAATATCTTCAGTTTTTTCTTTTAAAATATCATAAAAAATATATAATATTATGTACAAATGTGTCTGTATACCTTTTGTGAAATATTTTGTTGTTTGATTTGTTTTCAATGTCTGTGTATCCGCTGCAGAACTCACTTCTCAACACCCATTCTTGTAGTTTTTTTTTTGTTAGTCGTACCATGAGTAAAACGTTTGTAATAATGTATTATATTTGTATTATAATACATTATAATTAATTAATGTATTATAATTGTATTTATATTGTCTTATCGTGGGAGAACATATAAGTTAGCCATTGAGTTATTTATGAAGTAAATTTGTCTCATAATAAAACATGCTAAGGCTAAACAGCTAAAAAATTGCATTTTTGTAAAAAATATTGAATGTGTATATGTGCATGTATTATCATACATTATGTGAAATTATCTTTATTTTAAAATGAATCATTGACCAAAATAACATACATCAAAACAGTAATTTGAAAAGAAATTAGATTTACACATATTATTTTTATATACAAATATTACACACATAAAAATACCAGTTTTATTCAATTAATATATGTATGTGTTTTTATTTTTCACACTATAATCCACAAATTGGTATACAGTAAATGGTTCCATGTAAATAAATGTTTACATTTTTCCAATGTACTGTAATTTTTCTACTTATGTGCTGAAATCGTGCATACTGTGTCAATACTATCTTTTTGTTCCAAATGAAGCTTTCTATTAGCATTTAATCTCATAACCTTCTTTTTTGTATTTTTCTCTGGTTTCATCAAGATTATGTAACATTTTGGTACAAAAATGCTGATCAATAAACCGAATGCTGATGACAAAATAGCAAAAATTTCAACGGCTACAGTTAATTTTCCTGGAGAGCTGACATAAGCTGGGATAAAGGTGATCCAGACAGCACAGAATATCAGCATGCTAAATGTTATATATTTGGCCTCATTAAAATTATCAGGCAATTTTCTTGCTAGAAATGCAAGTATTAAGCATATCATTGCAAGAAACCCTATGTATCCCAGTACAGCATAAAAAGCAACCTCAGACCCTGTGTTACATTCTAAAACTACCTTTGTGCTGCCATATTTGAAAACTTTATCAGGAAAAGGTGGATTCAATCTTAGCCAAAATATACAGATAATTATTTGAATCAAAGTACAAGAGCAAACAATAATTCTTTGATGGATTGGACCAAACTGTGCTATGGTTTTGTAGCTGGGGTGTATGACTTTAAAAGCAGTTACAACAACAAAGGTTTTTCCTAGAACACAAGAAATGCAAAGAGCAAATGTTACACCAAAAGCTGTGTGGCGCAGCATGCATGTCCAGACTGTTGGTCTACCGATGAAGGTGAGAGGGCAGAGAAAGCACAGAAATAGAGAAAACAACAAGAAGCAGCTAAGCTCTGAGTTGCTAGCCTTTATTACTGGAGTTTCCCTGTAGTGAATAAAAACAATCATTGTTAGCAGTGACAAAGAGGCCCCTAGCAAAGCCACAACTGTGAGAGCTATCCCCATGGGCTCATAATATGTCAGAAACTCAATTTCTCTAGGAATACACTCATTTCGTTTATCGTTAGACCAGAATTCCTTCGGACAGGCTATGCAATCCTTTGCACCTGTTGAGAAAAAAATAGAAAAAAAGAAATTAAATAGAATAGATTTTAGCACATTCAACCATAGTACATATTAGTATAAATATCCATATATATATTTATATATATATAAATATATATCTGTTTTTTTCTGGGTTTTCTTTTTTATTTGGGGGGGGGGGTTGTATTTCTTCATGTCATGCTACCTGGCAGATTGGCTATCGTTCCTTCTGCACATGGAATGCAATCAAAACAGCATGTTGGTTTTCCCCTGATTTGAGCTTTTCTCGTCCCTGTTGGGCAATCAGTAGAGCACACTGATATAGGAACCTAAAGTGTAAAAAAACAAAAATGTATTCTTTAACAAATCATCCTAAAACTTTATTTTGATGGAATAAATATTGTCTCAGAAACAGTTGTGCTAAAAGAAAAAAATATTTTACACTTTTCTCTGTCCTCCAAACTATTTTTTCCTCATGTATGCTTAGAGTATTATTTCCATTTTTACTAGATGCAAAATGACCCAGAGTCACATGCTGGACCTTGCCGTTTTTAAGCTGCCAGTTAATTATATCATACGAAGCAGGAGGATTGCCATTCTCATCAAAAAACACATATTCTCCAAACTGATTCTTAAAGTTTATTCTTTGTAGCTGATAAGTAACCTTAGAATGAGAAAAAAAGTATGTAATGTTAAAAGTATTGGGCAATATCCATTCTTATTGGCTAAAAACATGGATGGACTGCTTTTTCTTTATTGCTTACCTTTTCAGGTTGGATTTCAGATGTGTTCAAACAAGGTTTCACATTTATTTTTCCTGCTGGTTGGCAGAAAACCAGATTGTGCAGGGCATGTCCAATAGCATAAACAGCTTTATACACATTATAGGACACTCTTAGCTGTGTAACATCAAAGAACACATCATTGGTGTGATCCATTAACGTCTCATTGCCCGTGCATATTTCAATGTTTTTCACTGCACTAATCTCCTTCCCATGTGAAGGAGGTTGACAACCTACCATTATGTCCCAAAACTCCTTCACAAAAGGTACATTTGGATCTCTGTAAGGGTTAATATCTGTAAGAAATGGATTTAGGTTTGGGATCGCCATTTTTTGAACAGCAAATCCCAGTGCTCCACCAAAAGATTGATACATTTCAGGTGTGGAGGGTCGTGCCGCTGTTATCCAAGCTTCACTTGCAATCCACTGAATTCCTGTGATGTTCTGTTTTACTACCTCCTTCATCAAAGGGTAAAAGTCACCCTCCGGAACAAACGCCAGAATTACTTTGACAGTTGATTGCTTGATCATTTCCACAACTTTCAAAATTTTATCCATGGGATAAGTTCGAAGAATTGTACCGATAAAAGCAATGCAAATTTTAAATTTTCTAACCTCCTCAGTGAATGCAAGGATCCCATTTCGCCCATAATCATTGTCTGACTGTATAGCCCCGATCCACTCCCAGCCAAAATGCTTAACTAGAGCTGACAAAGCTTTTGCCTGAAAGTAGTCACTGGGGATTGTTCGGAAAAAAGTTGGGTATTTAGCTCTGTTACTTAGACAGGCACATGTTGAAAAATAACTTACCTACAAGAAAAACAGCTTCCTTTAGATTACACAAAATTACTTCATACATCAGACAATACACTGTGTTATTTTATCTCTTACAATTGGCACTCGAAATGGTCCAAGAGTTTCGGCAACAGCTAAGGACTGAGAAGATCCAGACTCAGCAATTAGAGCAGATATTGCTGAAGGACAAGGAGAGGTGAGTTCCATCCCCTCTGGTTCACTCCCTAGTGTTAATCCAACTCGTACAGTATTAGTAGGAGAGGCACAAGAGTCAAGGATTCTATAACCAAGAGAAATGTTTGGAAGAAGAGCAGGATCTTTGTTAATTTCTTCAATTGCAAATATCATCACTTGGGTCCATCGAAAAGCACGTAGATCAAATCTATAAGAACAAGAAGAATCAAGAAAAGCAAGAAGGATCAGGAATAAGGTTTAAATACAAAATTCAAAAGCATATAAAAAATGTTAAAAAGGAAACAAATGTTACCCTTCACACATTACTTCACGAGGCTCCACCTTAAATGTAGAAGCGTTGCTTATCTTTTTGTTAAAAACTGGGAAAATCCCCCCAATCATTATTTCACCTTGTTTAAACACATGCGGCATGTCAAATCTTCTAGACACCTCACAGCCATTAACTTGGCGAATGACGAAAGCGCAAAAGATTACAAGAGTGGTTTTCTGCATGTTTATGTCTTATTGTCAAAAGGAGATGAGGACTGAGCTCTTATAACGGTTGAGTTGTATATAAGAAGATGTCCCTTAGGACATTTTTAGTTAGACAAGGTTTGCACAGGAAAAAGAAACCACAACAGTTAAACCACACCATCAGTCTGTCTCTGTACAAATTTAGTTTTACAAAATTTACTACCTAAAAAACCGACTAATAGTTTTTAACAGTTTTACTATTATTAGTAACTTTGGACACTATGTTGATGGACTAAATAATCCAGCCTATTAAAGCAACAAACAAATTTCAAAATTCCTGGTTATCCAGGTAGTTTATTAAATGTTAATTTTGTAAATCACAAAATCACAATGAGGAAATTATTTTCTGACAGTAACCAGCAGTAACAAAAAACAAATTGGTCTTCCTACAACTTAATTACTTTTCAGATAATGCCAGATTAGGCAGTAAGAATATACATTTTGAAGTGCAGATTGTACACAGTGAAGTTTGTTTGCTTTGAGTCCAAGTAGACGGCTCCCATAAAACCAAGATAGAGGATTAAGCCAGGATTTTATGGATATCCTAGTTTAATTTTGTCAAATATTCTGTGTCTGATATGTAATGGCACATTCCACATCCAGAAACCAATGTTTTGGTCACAGTGTATTGAGAGACTAATACATTTGTAAAATTTGTGCAGATTCACGTTTTTTGTGTGTATTCAACAGAGAAGAGGAAATTGCATGGTGTGTTTGTTCTTTATTGCAATGAGTTTACCTGTCTGCTGATGGCCTGTGAGAAAAAAATAAATAAAAATACTACGGTTATGTGTATAGCATGTACTAAAAAATGACATACTTTTTTGTGTGTGTAATTTCTGGATTCCAAAGTCCAATTTCTTCAATGTCTTTCTTTTGATTTACATTCATAAGACCAATTCCTTCTTCCATTTGGGATTTGTATATCTGCCAAGAGTTATATGATATCTCCAGCCTTTTCGACTGTTGTGAAAAAACAGAAAAAAACAAAACGTTTTTAACATAGTTCTTGTGATTTTCTATTCAAGAACTAAGCAGTGCAGTAACTCAGCAGACACACTAAGTTGGAGCACTTTAGTTTCTTTACCATCTCTGTTAGAAATTACTGCTTTTAATTTTAGCAGTCTCCTCAACTTCCTGCAGCACTACTTCCTTCACCCTCCCTCATTACCAAACTACTACTATGGTGTGAATTGAGTTAAGGTTAGATTTACTGGTCAGGTTTAGGGTTAGGGTTATGCTATAGTAGAAATGATTAGATGTCAATGGAATGTTCCCATAAGTGTAGGTATACAAAACATATAGTTAACATAGTTATATAGAAGTTTTTTTTAATAGGTTGAAACTTAGGTGCTTTTAAAATCAATCAATTACTACAAAAACATTTTATATTTCTTTTACAAGAAACTTTATTAATTCTGTTTTAGAAAGAGACAGACATGTAACAAGAAAAACTAGTATTAAATAATTCATATAAGATTTTTATATGTTACAATATTAACTTCCACTGGTTCTTTTTAGGTTTAGTTATTTTAGCCTACACATACATTCAGTCGATCCACTCTTGTTTGCCATGCCCCATGTTGCTCTTTTATAATAGCAACAGTGTTTCCTTGCTTGAGAGTAACGTGCTTTAATTCATCATAAGCCTCCATAAAAAAAAAAAAAGTTCCATCAGTCAATCTCTGATGGATATCATGGTATGTTTAGAAAAGCTGTGGGGTGTGCATATACTTGAAAACTTTTAACTTGGTTTGACATAAATGCACCTAAAAAAATTGCTGAGTTAATCACATAGCTTTACATCCTATCCTGGATTTGTAAATTCTGCTTGCATAAATCACATTTTTGTTTTTACTTCCCAGACACTGAACATGGTGAACATTTTAACAGGCTTTTCTTGAGATAAAATAATTTTAAAACCTGAGAAGTCAAAGATTGTGAGTCATTTGACATCACTTTGTTGACACAAAGCATAAAATCAACTTCCCAAAACCACAGATCAGCTTAGCAACATGTAAGGAGAAACAAAAAAATCTTTTAGTGATAGAGAAATTATATATTTATACTTAGTAAGATTTTAAAAATCTTTTTTTTAAATACAATTTGATTACCTCACGAGCTTTAAGTAAAATGAATAAAATAAAACAACATACAGGGAGCAAAAGATTCACAATTATCCTAATGCTAAACATTAGGGCACGGGTGCCCAAGTGTAGTCCTGGAGTGCTGCTATTGTGTATTTTTTAGATAAATCCCTGCTCTAACACATCTAAATAACAAAGACTGAATGCCTTAATTGTCACCTATTCACGTTTTCAGAGACATGTTATCGAGCCATTTATTTTTTTCAGCAATGTTGGGTTCAGAATTCCATCTAAAAGTTATAGGATAGTAGCTCTTCTGGACTGGGCTTAAGCACCCCGGCTTTGTGGCTTCTGCCACACAAACTTAAATCAATTCATAAAACATAAGTAAAATTTTTCTTTTCACAAAAGTGTGTATTAATATTAAACAAGTAATTAAACATTATTTTAGATATCCTTATACACTAAAAAAACATATTCTAATTTGTTATTCATTCTTAGTGTAGTTTGTGTTTTCATAACAAGTAATAGCATTTAATAAAACATAGGCTAAAATCATAGTTTTTGTTTAACTATTGTTTTTTTCCCATGACATGTTTCCTTGTGTTTTTTTCTGGTTTTATTAAGATTATGTAACATTTAGGTGCAAAAATACTAAATAATAAACCAAATGCTGATGACAAAATTGCGAAGATTTCCACAGCCACTGTGAACTTTCCTGGAGAGCTGACATATACTGGAATAAAGGTGATCCAAACGGCACAAAATATCAGCATGCTAAATGTTATACATTTTGCTTCATTAAAATTATCAGGCAGTTTTCTAGCTAAGAATGCAAGAACCAAACATATGACTGAAAGAAACCCTATGTATCCCAATACCACGTAGAAAGCAATGTCAGACCCTGTGTTACACTCTAAAACGATCTTCTTGTTGCTGTATTTGAAAATCTGACCTGGCAAGGGGGGATTTAACTTCAGCCACATAATGCACACTACTATTTGAATTAACGTGCAGGAGCAAACTATAATCCTTTGCTGGGTGGGACCAAACTTTACAGAAAGTGTATTGTTAGGATGTGTGGCTTTAAAGGCCGTTACAACAACAATAGTTTTCCCCAGAATACAAGAAATACAAAGAGCAAATGTTACACCAAAAGCTGTGTGGCGCAGCATGCATGTCCAGACTGTTGGTCTACCAATGAAGGTGAGAGGGCAGAGAAAACACAAAAAGAGAGAAAAAAGTAAGAAGCAGCTTAGCTCTGAGTTGCTGGCCTTTATTACTGCAGTTTCTCTGTAGTGGATAAAAATTGCCATTGTGAGAACTGACAGAGATGCTCCTAGAATAGCAAGAACTGTGAGAGCTATCCCCATGGGCTCATGATATGCTAGAAACTCAACTTTTCTTGGAATACACCCATCTCTTCTGTCATTGGACCAGTATTCCTGTGGACAGGGCATGCACTCTGTTGCACCTGGTAATAAAAAAAAAAAAAGTTTTGGTGCCCTTAGAAAAATGAAATCAAACTCAAGACAAGCAAATTAGTTCTTTGTAAAAAAACGACAACAACTAAATTCTTTAGGAAAAAATAAAAATATAGGAATGCTGTGGGTTAGCTGGCTTTAAAATGAAATATACACTGTTAAATAATATCAGTTTACCTGTTAAATTAGCTATTGTTCCATCCGCACATGGAATACAATCGAAACAACATGTTGGTTTTCCTTTAATTTGAGCTTGTCGGGTTCCTGATGGACATGCATTAGAGCACACTGATGTTGGAACCTCAAAGATCAGAAATATCACAGAACTTGTTTATGTTTTGATAATAAAAATTATGAAAGAATATGAAGGAACACCATGGAACATATATATATATATATATATATATATATATATATATATATACCTTTTTTCCTGTCCTCCAAACAATCTTCTCCTCCTGTATGCTTAGTGTATTATCTCCATTTTTAGAGGATGCAAACTGACCTAGAGTCACATGCTGGACTTGCCCGTTTTTTAACTGCCAGTTAATGATATCATACAAAGCAGGAGGATTCCCATTCTCATCAAAAAACACATAATGTCCAAACTTATCACGGAAGTTCACCCGTTGTAGGTGATGAGTGACCTTAGAATAATAGCATATGTCATGTTAAAAGTTTTGGACAAGTATTATTATCTGCTCACTACATTTCATTATAGCTCACTTGTTTAGGATGAATCTCGGATGTATTTAGACAAGGTTTCATATTATTACTTTCTCCTGCTGCTTGACAGAACACCAGCCGGTGAATGGCATGTGCAATAGCATAAACGGCTTTATACACATTATAGGCCACTCTTAGTTGTGTGACATCAAAGAACACATCATCTGTGTGATCCATTAACGTCTCATTGCCCGTGCATATTTTCATGTTTTTCATTGCACTAGTGTCCTTCCCATGTAAAGGAGGTTGGCAACCAACCATTATCTCCCAAAACTCCTTCACAAAAGGTACACTTGGATCTCTGTAAGGGTTAATATCTATAAGAAATGGATTTAGATTAGGAATCGCTATCTTTTGAACGACAAATCCCAGTGTTCCGCCAAAAGCTTGATACATTTCAGGGGTTGAAGGCTGAGGGGCTGTTATCCATGCTTCACTTGCAAGCCACTGTATTCCTGTGATGTTGTGTTTTACAACCTGCCTCATCAATGGAGAAAAATCACCCTCAGGAGTAAAAGCCAGAATTACTTTGACAGTAGATTGTTTGATAATTTCTACTACTTTCAGAATCTTCTCCTGAGGGTATGTTCGCAGAACCTTCCCAACAAAAGCAATACATATCCCATACTTTTTAACCTCCTCAGTAAATGCAAGGATCCCATTTCGTCCATAATCATTGTCTGAATGTATGGCTCCGATCCACTCCCAAGCAAAATGTTTGACTAATGCTGCCAAAGCTTTTGCCTGGAAGTAGTCACTTGGGATTGTTCGAAAAAAAGTTGGATATTTAGCCCTGTTGCTGAGACAGGAACATGTTGAGAAATAACTTACCTAGAAAAAGAACCAAAACCAGAATGTTATTGCAGCATTTAAAAGCATTTCCATATATTTTTGACAATTTCTGAAACATTATATCTTACTACAGGAACTTGAAATGGTCCAAGAATTCCAGCAACTACCAAGGACTGAGTGGATCCTGCCTCTGCAATTACTGCAGATATAGTTGGAGAACATCTAAAAGCTGTTTCTGATTCATTTTGATTAGTTGTTAGTGTTAGTGCAGCTCTTAAAGTATTTGTAGGAGAGGAACATGAATTAAGAATTCTGTAACCCAAAGAGATGTTAGGAAGGAGACCAGTGTCTTTGTTAATCTCTTCTATTGCAAACACCATTACTTGGGTCCATCGAAAAGCTCGAAGGTCAAACCTGCAAAGATATTTGGTCATTGTTCATTTCTGACAAAAAAATGCTTTTCTAAAGCACATACACATATAGTCATGATTTTTTAAGAGATTAAGGTGTAGAAATAGCGAGACTTACAGTGCACACCTCACAGCAGGAGGTTCCGCCTCAAATCCAGAAATGTCGCTAACGTCTTTGTTAAAAACTGGAAAAATCCCCCCAATTATTATATCACCTTCTTTAAATATACTTGGCATATCAAATTCACCTAAGAGTTCACAGCCATGAACAGTGTTCATGCAGAGAACACAAAGACATACGAAAGGGCTTCTTTGCATGTTTGTGATGCTCTGTCAGATTCTGATGAAGACATAGGTCTTAAGATGTGAGGGACGAAGGAAAATGTTTCGTCATGATGAGCTAATTACTTTCCCAGATAGGTGGGTAGAACCAAAAGGGGGCTGGTTGCTCAACAGAAAGTGCATACTAGGTGCCTGTAATATGTGTATTAGGTAATAAAACCAATAAGAAAAAAATTTGTTGAAATAATAACCTAATGCTTGTTTAATTTTGACCAAGTAATTTAAGTTCATTATTTTAATGACATTTATAAAAGCACTTCTGATTTTCTTAAAGAAAAATTATACATAAACAAAGATTTTATCAACAGCTGAACTTACTTATAAGAGAACTTTGAGTGGAAGGCAGTCTCTGAGATCAACCCAAAAAAAGTGAAAAGAGCATTACTAATTAAAGCTAATATAACTCAATAGTCTTACTAAACACAGATATTTGCTTATTCATTAAGTGATATTCTGTTACATGTATTTTGCTCCAGTCATAAATGATCAATGTTGGGGCAGGTAAATTTTAGATAGAACAAATAATTTTACCTTGATTATAGCTTCCTGTTGGTTATCTTGTCCTTAAGAAATTAATACCAGAAACCTGAAGTTTTTGCTTTAGGATCATACTCTTCATTTGAGAAGTTCTGTGGTGAATTGCATCAAACATCGTGTTGGTTTATTCCATCTGGTATTGTGAACATTGGATTATTGCAAGAATTTATATGCATTTTTCAACTATTCAAATATTGGAAAAACATAATAAGCTCCAACTCACTTGCAAATGAATGCAAAAACAAATTGTGTGCATTGGTAGTTTTTGTTTAATATTTGATTTTTAATGTAATCATTTTAAGAATGCAATTTTATAGCTTCCCCCTTCGGAACCTGCAAGGGTAATAGGGTAGAAATGATAGATGGATGGATAATGCCTGATTAGGCAGTAAAAATATGCATTTTGAAGTGAAGATTGTACACAGTGAAGTTTGTTTGCTTTGAGTCCAAGCAGACGGCTCCCATAAAACCAAGATAGAGGATTAAGCCAGGATTTTATGGATATCCTAGTTTAATTGTATCAAAAACTCTGTGTCTGATATGTAATGGCACATTCCACATCCAGAAACCAATGTTTTGGTCACAGTGTAATGAGAGACCAATACATTTGTAAATATTTGTGCAGATTCATGTTTTTTGTGTGTATTCAACAGAGAAGAGGAATTTGCATGGTATGTTTGTTCTTTATTGCAATGAGTTTACCTGTCTGCTGATGGCCTGTGACAAAAAAAAAAAAAAAATACTACGGTTATGTGTATAGCATGTACTAAAAAATGACATACTTTTTTGTGTGTGTAATTTCTGGATTCAAAAGTCCAATTTTTTCAATGTCTTTCTTTCGATTTACAAACATAAGACCAATTCCTTCTTCCATTTGGGATTTGTATATCTGCCAAGAGTTATATGATATCTCCAGCCTTCTCGACTGTTGTGAAAAAACAGAAAAAACAAAACGTTTTTAACATAGTTCTTGTGACTTTCTATTCAAGAACTAAGCAGTGCACTAACTCAGCAGACACATTAAGTTGGAGCATTTTAGCTTCTTTACGATGTCTTGAAGAAATTACTGCTTTTTATTTTAGCAGTCTCCTCATCTTCCTGCAGCACTAGTTCCTTCACCCTCCCTCATTACCAAACTACTACTATGGTGTGAATTGAGTTAAGGTTAGATTTACTGGTAATGGTCAGGTTTAGGGTTAGGGTTATGCTATAGTAAAAATGATTAGATGTCAATGGAATGTTCCCACAAGTGTAGGTATACAAAACATATAGTTAACATAATTATATAGAAGTTTTTTTTTTAATAGGTTGAAACTTAGGTGCTTTTAAAATATCAATTACTACAAAAACATCATATATTTCTTTTACAAGAAACTTTATTAATTCTGTTTTAGAAAGAGACAGACATGTAACAAGAAAGACTAGTATTAAATAATTCATATAAGATTTTTATATGTTACAATATTAACTTCCACTGGTTCTTTTTAAGTTTAGTTATTTTAGCCTACACATACATTCAGTCGATCCACTCTTGTTTGCCATGCCCCGTGTTGCTCCTTTATAATAGCAACAGTGTTTCCTTGCTTGAGAGTAACGTGCTTTAATTCATCATAAGCCTCCATAAAATAAAATAAAAGTTCCATCAGTCAATCTCTGATTGATATCAAGGTATGTTTAGAAAAGCTGTGGGGTGTGCATATACTTGAAAACTTTTAACTTGGTTTGACATAAATGCACCTAAAAAAATAGCTGAGCAATTCACATAGCTTTACATCCTATCCTGGATTTGTAAATTCTGCTTGCATGAATCACATTTTTGTTTTTACTTCCCAGACACTGAACATGGTGAACATTTTAACAGGCTTTTCTTGAGATAAAATAAATTTAAAACCTGAGAAGTCAAAGATTGTGAGTCATTTGACATCACTTTGTTGACAAAAAGCATAAAATAAACTTCCCAAAACCACAGATCAGCTTAGCAACATGTAAGGAGAAACAAAAAAATCTTTTAGTGATAGAGAAACTATGTGTTTATACTTAGTAAGATTTAAAAAAATATTTTTTTTAAATACAATTTGATTACATCACGAGCTTTACGTAAAATGAATAAAACAAAACAACAAAAAGGGAGCAAAAGATTTACAATTATCCTAAAGCTAAACATTAGGGCACGGGTGCCCAGGTGTAGTCCTGGAGTGCTACTATCATGTACTTTTAGATAAATCCCTGCTCTAACACATCTAAATAACAAAGACTGAATGCCTTAATTGTCACCTATTCACGTTTGCAGAGACATGTTATTGAGCCATTTATTTTTTTTCAGCAATGTTGGGTTCAGAAATCCATCTAAAAGTTATAGGATAGTAGCTCTTCTGGACTGGACTTAAGCACCCTGGCTTTGTGGCTTTTGCCACACAAACTTAAATCAATTCACAAACATTAGTAAAATTTTTCTTTTCACAAATCTGTGTATTAATATTAAACAAGTAATTAAACATTATTTTAGATATCCTTATACACTAAAAAAAACATATTCTAATTTGTTATTCATTCTTAGTGTAGTTTGTGTTTTCATAACAAGTAATTGCATTTAATAAAACAAAGGCAAAAATCATAGTTTTTGTTTAACTATTGTTTTTTTCCCATGACATGTTTCCTTGTGTTTTTTTCTGGTTTTATTAAGATTATGTAACATTTAGGTGCAAAAATACTAAATAATAAACCAAATGCTGATGACAAAATTGCAAAGATTTCCACAGCCACTGTAAACTTTCCTGGAGAGCTGACATATACTGGAATAAAGGTGATCCAAACGGCACAAAATATCAGCATGCTAAATGTTATACATTTTGCTTCATTAAAATTATCAGGCAGTTTTCTAGCTAAGAATGCAAGAACCAAACATATGACTGAAAGAAACCCTATGTATCCCAATACCACGTAGAAAGCAATGTCAGACCCTGTGTTACACTCTAAAACGATCTTTTTGCTGTATTTGAAAATCTGACCTGGCAAGGGGGGATTTAACTTCAGCCACATAATGCACACTACTATTTGAATTAACATGCAGGAGCAAACTATAATCCTTTGCTGGGTGGGACCAAACTTTACAGAAATTGTATTGTTAGGATGTGTGGCTTTAAAGGCCGTTACAACAACAATAGTTTTCCCCAGAATACAAGAAATACAAAGAGCAAATGTTACACCAAAAGCTGTGTGGCGCAGCATGCATGTCCAGACTGTTGGTCTACCAATGAAGGTGAGAGGGCAGAGAAAACACAAAAAGAGAGAAAAAAGTAAGAAGCAGCTTAGCTCTGAGTTGCTGGCCTTTATTACTGCAGTTTCTCTGTAGTGGATAAAAATTGCCATTGTGAGAACTGACAGAGATGCTCCTAGAATAGCAAGAACTGTGAGAGCTATCCCCATGGGCTCATGATATGCTAGAAACTCAACTTTTCTTGGAATACACCCATCTCTTCTGTCATTGGACCAGTATTCCTGTGGACAGGGCATGCACTCTGTTGCACCTGGTAATAAAAAAAAAAGGTTTGGTGCCATTTGAAAATTAAATCAAACTCAAGACAAGCAAATTAGTTCTTTGTAAAAAAACGACAACAACTAAATTCTTTAGGAAAAAATAAAAATATAGGAATGCTGTGGGTTAGCTGGCTTTAAAATGAAATATACACTGTTAAATAATATCAGTTTACCTGTTAAATTAGCTATTGTTCCATCCGCACATGGAATACAATCGAAACAACATGTTGGTTTTCCTTTAATTTGAGCTTGTCGGGTTCCTGATGTACATGCATTAGAGCACACTGATGTTGGAACCTCAAAGATCAGAAATATCACAGAACTTGATTATGTTTTGATAATAAAAATTATGAAAGAATATGAAGGAACACCATGGAACATATATATATATATATATATATATATATATATATATATATATATATATATATATATATATATATATATATATATATGTTTATATATATACCTTTTTTCCTGTCCTCCAAACAATCTTCTCCTCCTGTATGCTTAGTGTATTATCTCCACTTTTAGAGGATGCAAACTGACCTAGGGTCACATGCTGGACTTGCCCGTTTTTTAACTGCCAGTTAATGATATCATACAAAGCAGGAGGATTCCCATTCTCATCAAAAAACACATAATGTCCAAATTTATCACGGAAGTTCACCCGTTGTAGGTGATGAGTGACCTTAGAATAAGAGCATATGTCATGTTAAAAGTTTTGGACAAGTATTATTATCTGCTCACTACCTTTCATTATAGCTCACTTGTTTAGGATGAATCTCGGATGTATTTAGACAAGGTTTCATATTATTACTTTCTCCTGCTGCTTGACAGAACACCAGCCGGTGAATGGCATGTGCAATAGCATAAACCGCTTTATACACATTATAGGCCACTCTTAGTTGTGTGACATCAAAGAACACATCATCTGTGTGATCCATTAACGTCTCATTGCCCGTGCATATTTTCATGTTTTTCATTGCACTAGTGTCCTTCCCATGTAAAGGAGGTTGGCAACCAACCATTATCTCCCAAAACTCCTTCACAAAAGGTACACTTGGATCTCTGTAAGGGTTAATATCTCTAAGAAATGAATTTAGATTAGGAATCGCTATCTTTTGAACGACAAATCCCAGTGTTCCGCCAAAAGCTTGATACATTTCAGGGGTTGAAGGCTCAGGTGATGTAATCCATGCTTCACTTGCAAGCCACTGTATTCCTGTGATGTTGTGTTTCACAACCTGCCTCATCAATGGAGAAAAATCATCCTCAGGAGTAAAAGCCAGAATTACTTTGACAGTAGATTGTTTGATAATTTCTACTACTTTCAGAATTTTCTCCTGAGGGTATGTTCGCAGAACCTTCCCAACAAAAGCAATACATATCCCATACTTTTTAACCTCCTCAGTAAATGCAAGGATCCCATTTCGTCCATAATCATTGTCTGAATGTATGGCTCCGATCCACTCCCAAGCAAAATGTTTGACTAATGCTGCCAAAGCTTTTGCCTGGAAGTAGTCACTTGGGATTGTTCGAAAAAAAGTTGGATATTTAGCCCTGTTGCTGAGACAGGCACATGTTGAGAAATAACTTACCTAGAAAAAGAACCAAAACCAGAATGTTATTGCAGCATTTAAAAGCATTTCCATATATTTTTGACAATTTCTGAAACATTATATCTTACTACAGGAACTTGAAATGGTCCAAGAATTCCAGCAACTACCAGGGACTGAGTGGATCCTGACTCTGCAATTACTGCAGATATAGTTGGAGAACATCTAAAAGCTGTGTCTGGTTCATTTTGATTAGTTATTAGTGTTAGTGCAGCTCTTAAAGTATTTGTAGGAGAGGAACATGAATTAAGAATTCTGTAACCCAAAGAGATGTTAGGAAGGAGACCAGTGTCTTTTTCAATCTCTTCTATTGCAAACACCATTACTTGGGTCCATCGAAAAGCTCGAAGGTAAAACCTGCAAAGATATTTGGTCATTGTTCATTCCTGACAAAAAAATGCTTCTCTAAAGCACATACACATATAGTCATAATCTTTTAAGGGATTAAGGTATAGAAATAGCTAGACTTACTGTGCACACCTCACAGCAGGAGGTTCCGCCTCAAATCCAGAAATGTCAATAACATCTTTGTTAAAAACTGGAAAAATCCCCCCAATTATTATATCACCTTCTTTAAATATACTTGGCATATCAAATTCACCTAAGAGTTCACAGCCATGAACAGTGTTCATGCAGAGAACACAAAGACATACAAAAGTGCTTCTTTGCATGTTTGTGATGCATTGTCAGATTCTGATGAAGACATAGGTCTTAAGATGTGAGGGACGAAGGAAAATGTTTCGTCATGATGAGCTAATTAATTTCCCAGATAGGTGGGTAGAACCAAAAGGGGGGTGGTTGCTCAACAGAAAGTGCATACTAGGTGCCTGTAATATGTGTATTAGGTAATAAAACCAATAAGAAAGAAATTTGTTGAAATAATAACCTAATGCTTGTTTAATTTTGGCCAAGTAATTTAAGTTCATTATTTTAATGACATTTAAAAAAGCACTTCTGATTTTCTTAAAGAAAGATTGTACATCAACAAAGATTTTATCAACAGCTGAACTTATATGAGAACATTGAGTGGAAGGCAGTCTCTGAGATCAAGCTAAAAAAAGTAAAAAGAGCATTACTAAGTAAAGCTAATATAAGTCAATAGTCTTACTAAACTCAGATATTTGCTTATTCATTAAGTGATTAAAATCATCCACACAGCAATTTTCACATATACTTATAAGAAAAAAGATAATAGCTATTGTGTGTTTTTTTTCCCACCTTACTCATTCAGTGCTGATTAATGCTGTTAAAAAGGCAGCAAAAGAACCATGACAACTCCAGTCCAAATGATCAATGTTGGGGCAGGTAAATTTTAGATAGAAGAAATTATTTTACCTTGATTATAGCTTCCTGTTGGTTATCTTGTCCTTAAGAAAGGAATACCAGAAACCTGAGGTTTTTGCTTTAGGAACATACTCTTCATTTGAGAAGTTCTGTGGTGAATTGCATCAAACATCGTGTTGGTTTATTCCATCTGGTATTGTGAACATTGGATTATTGCAAGAATTTATATGCATTTTTAAACTACTAACTAACTAACTAACATTTAAATGTTGAACATAATAACCAAATGTAAATGCATTTTTCAACTATTCAAAAATTGGAAAAACATAATAAGCTCCAGCTCACTTGCAAATGAATACAAAAACAAATTGTGTGCATTGGTAGTTTTTGTTTAAAATGTTGCATCACAACTATGCCTCACAGTCTAAAGAAGCTGAACAAAAGTAATAAATGCTAAACAATAATTGTAAATAATTAATGTAAAAATGTAGTTTCATTTAGTCTTGTGATTTAGATATATTCTGTGTTTCTTTACGTGAGCAGATATGATCTGCTACCAATTGTCTGGATGAGTATAAAGAGGCTGTGAAGTCCTGCGTGAAATTCTGTTAGGACTGCTGTATACCATCACATACGAGGGTGAGTAACAACAATGAAAAACCCTGGTTCACAGCTAACCTCAGAAGGTTAAGGTTGTAAAAGGAAGAGGACTTTAGGAGAGGGTCTCATAATTTTCTTCTCTAGAATTTGCTACATCTATATAGTCGCTGGAGATAGTTTGAAGATCTTCTGCACCAGTACACAAAGTAGAGTTATTTGATGGGGTGAAGCTGCAGTCAAAGAAACCCTCCCAGACACTTTTAATTAAATCAGTATGTGATTCATTTGAAGGTTTCAAGCTAAGCAAGAATTTTCCAAGACCTGGTATAGATGTCTGAGGAAGTGCATACCCTATTGCTCCATGTAAAATATGCTTTCTATCAACAGAAGCAAGGTATGTATCTGAGATCCAAGATTCACTGCCGACCCATTGCTTTCCAGTTATGTTATGTGCATCCATTTGTCAAGAAATGACTTGGCATAAGACAGGGACATAAACATCAACACCACATTGGATTAGGACTTCTGCAGTGTCTTAACTATAGTTTTAAACCTTGACCTGGATTTTCTTATGTAAACCATCCAGTATTCCACACATATGCCCTCCTTTTGTGCTTCCGTAACAAACTCTGAAGCACCTTCTTCTGCATATGTACCCAAAGAATTAATTATTCCTAACCAGCGGCAGTCAAAGTGTTTCATAAGCTGAACCAAAGCTGTGATTTGAAAGTAGTCACTTGGGCCCGTTTCGGAAGAATGTTGGATATCGAATTTTGTCACTTAAGCAAGAACATGTAGACAGGTGACTGATCTTGAGACAAAAGAAAAACGCGAGTTAGCAAGTTTGAATTCAAAAAAGAAAAATCATAATGTATGTTACCTGTGGCACAGATACTGCACTGATTATAGTGTTTATGTCAGCACTCAAACCAGAGGACCAAGGACCTAAAACAGCCAATGTCTGGCCACTGCATGTCTGTGGATCATTTACATTTATGGCTGCCAGAACCAGGTTTTCAGTTCCACACCCGTTGTAAACCTTGTAACCCAAAGTTAATCCAGGGAGGAGGGAAGGATCCCTGTTGATTTCCTCAACAGTAAAAAAATCATTGTTCTGGCAAACTTTAGTTCTCTGTGATTATATCTACAAATACAGAATTAAGAATGACACATAACTCAAAAAGAGAATGAAACCCTGCTAATTTTACTACTGATTAAAATGACATTCATAAAAGTTCACATATAAAATGTACATATTTAATATTGACTGACCGTTTACAGTAAGAATATGGAATTGCCTGGTAGTTGTTATCCACCAGTTTTCTCTTTCATGTTACAGAGAAAATTCCTGCAATATACAGATCGCCGTTGTTAGAAAACTCCCTTAATTCAGTCTTTTCAATCACTTTGCATGTTTGGCTTTCTGGCTTTGTTCCTGCAAGCAAAGTAAGTAAGATAATGACAATCCCACCCATCCTAAACGCAACTCCTCTTTACTGAAGCACCACTGACCTGAGAACTGATCTTTAAAGTTTGTTTCAACAGTAATAGATATATCCTCAGGCAAGGAACACACAGCTTGAATTCTCGCATGAACTCCACTTCTATTGTTCATGCATCACTGACACAGATTCTGACATCCATGTCTTTCCCACTATGTGCATAAGAGTAAACTTGAGCAGTTATTATATTTTATATCTGAATAATTTAACAAACATTTCTGCTTTAACCTCAGCTTTTCTTTATGCCAAAAAAATGTATGAAGAATTATAGATTTTATGTCTTTAAAATCATATTTTTAAATTGCATTTATTGGAAAGAATACAGAAGATAAGGGAAACCTTTTTATGTTATATATTTAATAACGAAAATAAGACATTTGGCAGGTATGTAGGCGACATCCCCACACACAACATAGGGCATTTATATTTTATATTTTTCATTTCAGGCAGTTCTAGCTCATTGTATGTACAACAGGGTCCGTGGTCTGTGTATTTTCACGTTGATGATTGTTTTTGGTCATTTACAAATAAAGGGAAATGGCTTTATTTTTTTAAATGACTGTATGATATAACCTCATGCTGTTTAAACAAAGAATACTATGGTTTCACAAATTTCTTTTAGTCCTAAAAGTTTTTTTTTTATTACTTAAGTTAACCTGAACCTGAACCTGAACCTGATGCAGTTTACCTTTACACCACAGCTGCAAAGTCTACTGATTATAAGCAACTTTGGATCTGGCAACTCTGTTTTGCGCCACCATGCCAAGTTTTCTAGCTCATGCTTTTATGTTTGCAGGTGCTGCTGCTCCTCGGTCCTCCTGTTAGCTCTCCTTCTGAATTACTCGTCTAAAGAAAAGTGACGTGTTTTTGTTTTGTCACTGTTAGCAGACAAGGTCATAGCTTTGTAAATTATTTTTACCATCTGCAGAGAACACACACACAATTAATCATGAATTAATAACATTTTAATACTTTAATAACTGGGATAATATGTGAAGCGGATGGTATTGATGCTTGTGTTGCTTTGTTATTTACCATATGGGCATCGAGCTGCTTTGTAACCTCTTTGTGCCTGAGATTCATTCCCAATAAAACACTGCCCATTATGTAAGGAGAGTGGACAGGATTTTATTAAGGGGTAATCAGAATAAAGAAGAGAAATTCAAGATACAAATTTTTATTTGTAAAAATCTTCTATAAAAATTACTTTGTGTTGTTGGATGTATCACATACAATACCACTCAAATACAGGGGTTCTAATTCAGACATTCAGATTTTTGGGTAGAAATACGTCTGTAAATTACCGTACATTGAACTCCATTATTCCAGATTTTATGATATAAAAAAATGCATAGAATTTTAATGAAGAGGTTGTTTTTGGTGGAGGTAAAGCATTTTGTCTAATGACAAGTGGTACATTTCTTACATTTTATTATAGTGTTAAAAATATTTAGCTTATCTCTTTCAATATGCTTTCCAAGAGTTTGCTGCAGTGTATGGCCATTCCACCAGACGGAGCAAGTGTAGGTAAGTAGGGTTTGTTGGGCTGCGTTGACCACACACCTTTTTCAGTTCTGTCCAAACTGTGGGACAATGATCCTGGCTTTCTGATGACCACTAAAGAACCCTGAATTTTTTGTTATTGGGCCCCTTTTCATTTCTCTGGCTGTAGGGCCATTGTCTATTTGGAAGACCAATTTGAGCTCAAAATATTACTCTGTGTCTTACGTCTAGAACTGTTGCTTAGGTGTGTGAGTTTGCAAAAGCGATGTCTGACTCTCTAGTTTTCTCTGGTCCCCTGCCTGATCGGACCAGTGACAACTTGTTTAGGCGCATGCTGTCATTCAACTGCTGGTTATCTAGGTGGTGTCCAGAAAACGGTGTGGGTTACATTGATAATTGAAAAACTTTTTGGGGGAAACCTCGTCTGATCCGGCATCCATCCCACTTTGGACAGAGTAGCTCTTCTTTCTAGAAATATGGCAGAATTTATTAATTCCCCAAATTACTGACAAACCAGGGTCCAGACCAGGAAGCAGGGTTATAGTTTAGAACTCCTCTCTGCGGCTTCTCTACAGTGATATACCCATTATCCCATTGAGACGGTGTCCTGCCCATGGCCAAAACTAAATTGATTAAACATCAATCTAAAAAGATCTAATCCTAAAAATCTCATAACGATTAAAACAACTCAGATTAAACAAAAATGTAGAACTATTAAGCCTGACTTATTGAACATCAGATTTCTCTCCTCAAAGTCCTTATTAGTTAATGACTTAATTCTTGATAATCAAATCGATTTGCTTTGTTTCACAGAAGCCTGGCTGCAGCAAGAGAATTATGTTAGTATCAACGAATAAACTCCCTCTAATTATTCAGACTTTCACATTTCTCGAAGTACTGGGGGAAGTGGAGGAGTAGGAAGCATTTTTCAATCAGATCTATTACTTAATCCCAGGCCTACTAATAGGTATAGTTTTTTTGAACATCTAACCTTTAGCCTTCCTCATTCAACCAATAAAAGATTTAAACCTCTTCTGTTTGTTATTTTGTATCGTCCTCCTGGTCCTTAGTCTGAATATATAGATCAGATCTCAGATTTTTTATCTGAATTAGTGTTAAACACTGATAAAATCATTATAGTGGGAGGTTTTAACATTCATGTTGACACCAAAACTGACAGCCTAAATGTAGCCTTTACTGCCATTTTAGACTCGATTGGCTTCACTCAAAAAATCGAGACACCTACCCATTCTCTTGGTCACACTTTAGACCTTATGCTGACTTATGGCATTGAGTGTGAAAAAGTTACAGTACTCCCTCATAACCCTCTCCCTTCTGACCATTTTTTGCTAACTTTTGAGTTTTTTTTCCCTGACTACTCAAAATAAAAATAAAATTTATTTATAGTAGGTGTCTATCAGACAATGCTGTTACAACCTTTTAAGGATCCATTCTATCTTTAATTTCTTCAGTATTTCAGAGAAACGCAGTGGAGGGCAGCAAATTAATGTCATGCCCTACACAAATTGATGCTGTTCTTCATAGTTTTAAGTTCTTATTGCGTATTACATTAGACAACGTAGCCCCCATAAAAACCAAAGTGATTACATATAGGAGGTTGGCCCCCTGGTTTAATTCAGAACTTCGTACCTTGAAGGGAAACACCAGGAAATTGGAGAAGAAATGGCTGTTCTCGCTTTTAGAGGAGTCCTATTTAACCTAGAAAAACGGCGTGCTTCTGTATAAAAGGACCCTTCCCCAAGCTAGATCTGCATATTTTACATTATTAATAGAGGAGAATAAGAACAATCCTAGGTTTCTTTTTAATACAGTTGCCAAACTTCCGAGAAATGAAATGGATGTTGAGCCATCCTCTCCTCCAGCTCTTAGCTGTAATGATTTTATGGAATTCTTTATTGAAAAAATTGAATCTATTAAAACTAAATTTGGATATGATTAATTTGTCATTAGTAAATGGCTATGTACCAGAGGCTCTTAAGGTAGCTGTAATAAAACCCTTACTTAAGAAACTTTCTCTTGATCATTAATAAATTACAAACCCATATATAATCTTCCTTTTTTATCTAAAATCCTTGAAAAAAATGTTAGACTCATGTTTATTCTAGTTCTGTTAGATCTCAGGGCTGCTTTTGACACAGTCGATCACAATGTCCTCATAGAAAGACTCGAATACACTGTAGGGATCAGGGGAACAGAACAAGGCTGGTTTAAACCGTATTTGTCTGATAGATCAACAACAACAACAGTGCTACCCACTGCACCACTGTGCAGCCTGCCTATTCAACACAAACTCTTCAAATTAACTTTTTATACCCATTGAATGCCATGGTATCTTCTGATAGGCCTCTCAAATTGAAGACAAAAAAATGTTTTTGGGAAATTGTGTTGTGGATGTCCAACTAAAAAAGTTTACTTTTTGAATGTTACATAATTGTAAAATTATATAACATAAATTATATAAAATTGGCATCTCAGAAAGTATTTCTGAAGATGTTTCTAAAATTTAGCATTTTGAAAAAAGAAATTCACATTGAAAGTCAGTCATGTTGGAAGGAGTATGAGATGGTCTGAAGTTGATTTGCGTTTGCAGAACCTGGAATACTTGCCCTAATGAATAGAACCACAGATTTTTTCGAAAATCATCACTTCCTTCAGGTTATGACTTTAAGCGTATTCAAAATACACCAGTAGGTCTACCTCTGGATGACTCAAATACACAAAACAGCCTTAAGACTTAACATTTCAGGAATTAATTCTTCCAGGGTGATATGGGTAAGTTATTGCTTGATTGGAGTTGTTGCTGGTTGGAAGCAAATGAGCACCTGTTATGTTTAGGGGTAAAATAACATTTCGAAATGGGGCCTCCATGATTTATTTCTCTGTTTTTTTCAAAATAAACTTTAAAAACTGTTGTTTTGCATATCCCTGATATCAACTTTTTTTTATAAGTTAAATGATCTTAAATTTTAATTTAGAAGACTTAATTTCAAAAAAGGATGAAGGTAATATATTTTTGTATGAATACTGTTCAATACTAATTTGATTAAATCACTCAAAAACGTAACTGCTTGGTATAAACATGTTTATTTTCTTTATCGGTTCAGTGTAAAACATGAAAATTGTCTGCATATTTAAATTAACTTGTAAATTCTTACAACAAGTACATTTCTTGGTGTTCTTATGTTTTGTGAGTATGTCACCAAATGGAGATGCAAAAGGACATTTGAACATTTCAGTATAGTAAGAACGAATTGTAGTAAAAGGGGAAGAAGGACAAATAAACAGTACAAACAAGTCAAATGCTGAAATTGTCCTAAAACAGCCCATAATCTTAGTTCAGATTCAGGACTACACTGCATATGGATGACTCTGAAGAACAAGTTTTTTGTTAGGAAAGTATAGATAAAAGCCATCCGAAGAATCATCATTGTGACAGTTGTGGCAATCGACTTCCGGTGTGAAGGAAAGCATTTGTTCAAGACCAAATGTACGGCCTTGTAACAAAGTAAAAAACTACTTGTATTTGCTAAAATACAAAAAAGGTAAAAGACCATCATGCACCACTCAGCTGAATAATGCATTGCAATTGTGAAAAGCATTGTGTTACGAGGAGCAGAGGAAGCTGAGTTTGTTTTAAATGCTGTTATATAGATTAACAATAGATGGCCTGTTACCAGGAATATTTTTCCAACACACCTGATGGAGACTAAATGTGCATCCTGTACTTTTAAGCAAACAGGATATATCAACGTTCCTGTAACAAGAGCAAAGTTACACATTGTTATCCACATGCAGGAGGAAGAAAAATTGACTTATTTTCACAGGAAAAGTTTAGAGAAAACCATTATTACCTCTTTGAAATGCATTCACTTCTTTCAAGCAGGGAGTTAAACAAAGCATTGAAAGGATCTGTAAATGAAGTATAGAAAAGTCATACACATACTCACAAAAACATTTTGTTTTCTGCAAATATTAGAAGTGTAAAGATGCTTCCAAATTATTAGTCAGTCCCCTATATATATATATATATATATATATTTGTTGTATGTTATGGACTGTAATTTTTACACATTTGCAACCTTTTTTGTTGCAGTCATAGTTTTAATGATTTCTCTGCAACCATTAATACTGCTAATAGAAGCATCAAAATATTTGTATACAGACCTTAGGACAGCAGTCTCTGAAGGACACACGGATAATTTGGCTTTCCCAAAATGCAAAGATTTGGTCATTCGGAAATCCAGTTCTAAAGTGTGTACATGTAGACTCCTGTACAATGGTATGTTCAAGATCACACTGTTTAAAAATGCTAAAACAATTAACAGTTGTCCTATGACGTAGATGGAAAGTGCTGGGGAGTTTGGTACAGTGAACCTCCAATTTCACCAGAAATAATACACAAAGGACATTTATATTATTTAAATTTGTCCTCTGATCACCACCCTTTGTCTGGAAAAAAACAAGATTAAAGCAAACAACATTATAAACACATTTTTAACAATGTATTTGTCTGGGTATATATGTTATTTAAAAATAAAGGAGGTATATTTGTAAGATAACTTAAATTTTTTCTCTAATCTTAAAAAAGTATAAATGTTGCACTCACCTCCGTCTTATGTAAAAAGGATGTGGTCTTAGACAGAAACTGAAGAATTTCAAATTCAAATATGTCCCTGTTTTCTTTTGTGGCCTTCACATTGTGCTTAGCTTTTTGCGAAAGGTATAAGCATGAACTGAAGAGCATGTATAACAAGGACACAGCACATCCCTCAAACACCAAAAGCGTATGAAAGGCTGCAACCATTTCAGAAGATCTAAAATTACAAATAACATTTTATAAAATAACCTCATGGTTTTGATATTTTACAAGACATTCATGCACTGCAGGAGTTTCCAATCAGTTTATCATCATCCACTAGATTTGAAATTGACAGGAATTTAAAAACATAGAAATTGTTAATACTTTTAATGCTTAAAATTCTTAAAAAATGTAATTGTATAACTGCTTATCTTCTGAAGAGATTATTAATTTGTCCTAGGAGTCACTTCCTAATGCATTATGAAGACCTCCTTCAAGCTAACTGACTCCCTGCAGGGGATTTAAGGGAATTAATACCAAATTGGCACTAAATATGTGGAAAACAATCACCTGGGTATACAGATTACAAGCAGAATGTAAACAGTGTATGTCAACAGGAAAGCTGCAAGTGAAAACAATACACAATAATTGTGCCTGCAAGTTACTTACCCCATAAATGCCAAAGTTGGATTTATTTTGTAACTGTCATCATTAACGACAGAATATTTACATAACATGCTTAAGGTTTCATTTTCTTGATAATGCCCATCCTGACAAGATTCAAATTTTTGGCCTTGACAAGAGCAAGTGCAAGATGATGTGATCCATGAAAACAGAGTTAAGAAGCCAACTGTAACCATTCTCATTGCAGAGGTTTGCCTATAGCATACGTGTTTGATGCAAAGAAGTCTTTTTAAAGCTCTCTCTCTTGGCATCTGCAGAGTAGGAGGCAACTTAGTGGACCACTCTCAGTAGCGCATGCAAATTTATTCGCATTTTTTATTAAGTTTTAAAGATTATAATGTATGAATATACAACAAAACTGAAAAAATTCCTAAACAAGCCTAAGTTTTAACTAAAAGTAACTGTTTAGGAGTCATTTTTATTATGTATTATTTATTACGTAAGCAGATAACTACACATATAAACATGCTAAGTTACTTTTTGTTTTGACATCACTGTCTTTTATTTTCTAGATGATCAACTGTTAATTCTGGGGTAATCCAGCCTCAAGGTTTTTCATTTTTTATTACAATCTATTTGATGAAAAAAAATAAAAATAACAAAGTAGCCAAAAACGTATTTTTGAGAAGGTCAAAACAATAGCATGCTGTGTATTAAGCTCAAATGGATCAATATTTTGAAGAACCTCCTTTTACAGTAATCATAGCTTAAATTAATTAAAGTTTCTTAAAATAGAGTCTTAGATTGGGTGAGTAATATCATTGAACAACAATTTTCATCTGTCAAGATTATCAATTGCATTAAGGTTTGGATTTTTGTTCTTTGCTCAATTATGGTACTTTATTACCTTTTTATTTTTGTTCTATGTATTTACTGTGCTTTAGAGGCTCTTGAAAAAAGAAATTACAACCATTCTTATTCTTATCGACTTCTGTGATCTTCTGCCGTCATCTTTTGAGACATAATTTATTTTGTTATTGTTACAGCAAAAGAAATAGACTGCTGCAGCCTAATCTGATGTGATTTTCCATGTGTCTGGAGACGTAGCAGGCCTTTGATGGACTGGTGACCTTTTAGGGGGGCTAACCTGCCAGCATCTGAGACTTGTGCTGTCAAACTTAATCACCCATCATTGGAAAAAACAAACTTAGTGATTCTGATGCTGCTTCCAATAACTCACCAAGCATGCCGTATGCAAAAACTGTTCTATTTAATGATAAAAACAACTCAGATTAAACAAAAATCAGATCTCTCTACTCAAAGTCCTTTTTAGTTAATGATTTAATTCTTGATATTCAATTTGATTTGCTTTGTCTCACAGAAACCTGGCTGCAGCAAGAGGATTATGTTAGTATCAACGAATAAACTCCCTCTAGTTATTCTAACTTTCACATTCCTCGAAGTACTGGGAGACTCTCTTGGTCACACTTTAGACCTTGTGCTGACTTATGGCATTGCGTGTGAAAAAGTTACAGTACTGCCTCATAACCCTCTCCTTTCTGACCATTTTTTGATAACTTTTGAATTCTTTTTCACTGAGTACTTAAAATCTGAAAGAAAATGTCTTTATAGTAGGTGTCTATCAGAGAATGCTGTTACAGCCTTTAAAGAATCCATTCCACCTCTAATTTCTTCAGTATTTCAGAGAAACGCAGTGGAGGGCAACAAATTAATTTCATGCCCTACACAGATTGATGCTGTTGTTCATATCCTCATGCGAATGATATTAGACAACGTAGCCCCCATAAAAAGGAAAGTGATGACTCATAGGAGGTTGGCCCCCTGGTTTAATTCAGAACTTCGTACCTTGAAGGGAAACACCAGGAAATTGGAAAAGAAATGGCAGTTTTCGCTTTTAGAGGAGTCCTATTTATCCTGGAAAACAGCTTGCTTCTGTATAAAAGGACCCTGCGCCAATCTAGATCTGCATATTTTACATTATTAATAGAGGAGAATAAGAACAATCCTAGATTTCTTTTAACTTACGAGAAATGAAAACTCTGTTATATCATCCATTCTTCCAACTCTTAGCTATAATGACTTTATGGAATGCTTTATTGATAAAATTGAATCTATTAAAACAAAAATTGATGGTATCCTACAAAACATAACTACTACCTCAGTAAGCAATGAGGCACTGAATTTGGCCCTGGAGCCTGGTCTCTGTTTGAAGTCTTTTGTTCCAGTTGAACCTTCTGAGCTTTCAAAAATATTTTCTTCATCTAAGTCTTCAACTTGTATGTTGGATCCAATCCCAACAAAATTGTTTAAAGAAGTATTTCCTATTATTGTTACCCTCATTGGATATGATTAATTTGTCATTAGTGAATGGTTATGTACCAGAGGCTCTAAAGGTAGCTCTAATAAAACCCCTACTTAAGAAACCTTCTCTTGATCAAAAACACTTAATAAAATACAGACCCATATCTAATCTTCCTTTTTTATCTAAAATCCTTTAAAAAATTGTTGCTAATCAACTGAGAGAGCATTTGAGGAATAATGACCTTTTTGAAGAATTTTAGTCAGGTTTCAGAGTTCATCATAGCACTGAGACAGCTCTCCTTAAAGTCACAAATTATATTCTCATGGCCTCAGACAATAGACTCATGTCTATTCTAGTTCTGTTAGATATCAGTGCTGCTTTTGACACAGTCAATCACAATATCCTCATAGAAAGGCTCAAACACACTGTGGGGATCAAGGGAACAGCACTAGGCTGGTTTAAATCGTTTTTGTCTAATAGATCCCAGTTTGTTCATCTAAATGAAAAATCTTCTCCGCATTGTAAGGTTACTTGGGGATTACCACAGGGTTCTGTACTTGGCCCAATTCTATTTACTATATACATGCTCCCTATTGGTAAAATCATCAGACAGCATGGTGTTAATTTCCACTGTTATGCTGATGATACACAACTGTATTTATCTATAAATCCTGATGAATCAAGTCAGTTTGGTAGATTACAGGCATGTCTAGATAACATAAACATGTGGATGACTTTAAACTTTTTGCTCTTGAACTCTGAAAAGACAGAAGTTGTTATCTTTGGACCAGAACCTCTAAAAATTAAATTGCTTAGTCAGCCACTTGACCTGGATAGCATTAGGTTGGCGTCTGGTGACAATGTAAAGAACCTTGGGGTTATTTTTGATCAGGAATTGTCTTTCAAGTCCCATATAAAACAGGTCTGTAAGATTTCATTTTTCACCTTAGGAAGGTAGCAAAAATTAGAAATATTCTCTCTAGGACAGATTCTGAAAAACTAGTCCATACATTTGTTACTTCAAGGCTGGACTATTGTAACTCTTTATTAGCTGGAAGTTCACAAAATGTAAATTAAAAGTCTACAGTTGGTCCAAAACGCTGCAGCAAGAGTTCTGATGAAACTTAAAAAGAGAGATCATATCTCCCCAATTTTAGCTTCCCTTCATTGGCTCCCTGTAAAACTTAGAATAGATTTTGACATATAAAGCCCTCACTAATCAAGCTCCATCGTATATCAGAGATCTGATTACTCCTTATGTCCCTAACAGCACTTCGCTCTCAGACTGCAGGTTTACTGGTGGTTCCTAGAATTTCTAAAAGCACAATGGGAGGCAGATCTTTCAGTTATCAGGCTCCTTTCCTGTGGAACCAGCTTCCAGCTTTCGTCCGTGAGGCAGACACCCTGTCTAGTCTCAAATCTAGGTTTAAAACCTTCCTGTTTGGAAAAGTTTATAGTTAGGAAGAGGTATAGAAGACAGCCTAATCCGGTTGGGGGAGGAACTCAGTCTTGACAGACGGTTCTTCTTTGCTCTACCTTCTTCATGTCTCACTCTATAGGGTTAGGTTATTTAAGTTTTTCTATTGTTATGCTGCTATAGGCTTAGACTGCTGGAGGACAATCTGACCACTTCTCTCTCTTCTACTTTCTTCCTTTGTCCAATCTGCTTAGTTACCATTATTTCAACCTTGTTAACCTTTTGTTTTCTCTTAGTTATCTTCTCTCCATAGTAACCACACCTGGTCTGGCGTTCTGTTAGCTGAGACAGCTTCTTTGATGAGAGCAGGGGCTGAGATGCTACAACTGCTGCTATAAACTCTTTTTTTTCAGTACCCTGTGCATCTACTTTAGTTTTCTGTCTTTTCAAACCCCCAGTCGGTCATGGCAGATGGCTGCTTGTACTGAGCCTGGTTCTGCTGGAGGTGTCTTCCTGCCTGTTAAAGGGGAGTTTTTCCTCTCCACTGTCGCTACATGTATGCTCAGTATGAGGGATTGCTGTGAAGTCAACGACAACACAAGCCATTGTTTTGTTCTGCTGATTCCAGAGGAGTGAATGCTGCAAGTCGATGACTCGAGGCAATCTGCCGGGGTTCCTTAGATTGGAAACTTTTTCAAATTGATTTGCATTGATGTATCTATAATTTTAGTTGATTTTGCTGTCAAGTGCCTTGAGATGACATCTTTTGTAAATTGGCGCAATATAAATAAACAGATTCTTCTTGATTCTTGAACATTTACTGACTTTAAGCACACTGATTCTTTAAGAAAACCAAAAGAGCAGGGTGTATAAAAAACACAAAAGGTAATTAAAACTCACTTTTACTGTGCTTTACAAACACAAACAACATAACTTACATACACAAATAAAATTGTAAATAAGTACTCTACATGAGTTTTTAATAAATGGCTTCAAATGCCGAATTAAGTGTAGTTAAGGATCCAAAAACACCTCTTTTAGATTGTTAGATTGTCCAGCCACTCTTGGTGGATGTGGCACACTGGACTCTAAATAATTATTTTCTGTGTCTGTAAGGAGATAACAAGCTAACAGACTCTTGGAGTCAATTCAACAGAGGTCTCTATGACAACAACACAATTGTGCTGAAAGCTAACACTGAGTCACCTTAATTTGAACACATTGTGCCAGTCTAAATGATTGTATATTACAATGTCCAGTTCAGCTAATATGAATCATGATATCTGACTGGGTGTTAGTAACTAAACTTACAGTTCACAGTTTAAAATGCTTACGTTAGCAGTTTAGCTAGCGTTAGCACTTCGCTAGCATTAGCAGTTTTGCTAGCGTTAGCAGTTTTGCTAGCATTAGCAGTTTCACTAGCGTTAGCACGCTAAGCGCCACTACAGACTTGACAGTTGATTTTCTTAGAATTCAAAACTGTAACAACTTAAAACATTAGGCTTAGCATAATCACAGATTCAAGTACACATTTCCAAAACTCCCCCAACAACTCAGAAGGTTGCAATGGCCGATTTGATGGATAATAAATAAATGCATAAAGGTTGATTCTCCACTCCCTTGTGAAACTGGCACCTCTCTTCCTCTATTATACAACTTTACTTCCACGGCGACATTACTTTGAACAAACTACCAAAAGAATTGCACGGTTATAGAATAACTTAAGGCCCAGTTTACTTACAGTTGTTGCTTTTTGAAAAAAGGATGCAATAGTTTTCTGCCTTTTAGGTTTGGCTGGCCTAATCATGCTCTTTTTGGGGAGCTTCATACTCGTCAAACTCGTTCTGGGTAATCATGGCAACGACGACGCAGCCTGCCCAGCTCAACAACTGAGTTGTTGCAAAGCATGCACTGACATGCAATCAATTAAAATGGTTAATTAATCTTTTGATTTTCCCGTGAGGTTTGCTTTAACAAAAAAAAGGAAGCAGACTTTTTTCATTTTTTCATTTTTTTTAAATAAAAGTGAGGGGGGCAGATTGAAGGGGATTCGAATCTGGGTGTGTCAAAACCCCCCTGACACACCCTTTGTCTGCGCCCCAGCCCTGGGGGCATTTTAAGTTATTTACAGATTCTAAAAGTATGGATAAAAGTAAGAATCACCTCAGCTGTAGCCCGTTTTCAAATTGTGCCTATGTCAGAGGAAACATTTGCCATGTAAATGAACAGAAGGTAACTGAAAATTTTTAGTTATTACAAGAAAAGGTGGTCATCTAAACAGGGCTTGATACTCCAGTCCTATTGTTTTGGGTAAAGAGTTGTATAGGAGAAGCAAAGCAAATGTAAATGTAGTGTCACTACCCAGCAATCCAATGGATAAGCATAACTTATTCATAAATATAACATGTTAGAGGATGTCTTTTCTTCATCTGAAGAAAGCATTAGCAATAATGAATGCAAAGGCTGGGTCGAGGGTATGTGCTGGAGGTAATGGCATTCTAAAGACAATAAAAGTTCTGAAACTTGTAGCAATGTGTTCCTACTTCAGTGCAGAGCTTCATAAATGTCTGCTGCATTGAATGTTCCAATGAGAAAAGCCCCCATCATTTGTAAATTATGGAACCTCCTTGACTGTTCCTAAAGCTGCCCAGCTGTCTAAACTGAATTATCAGGAGAGAAGGCACATAGTCAGGAAGGTGACCAAGGACCCAATACTCCATTATTATTTCTATGGCCTTTATGTAAGAGTGTCCAGACATAGCCATGGCCTAATTAAAGGCACATTGCAGCAAGTGTGTAGTTTCCCAAAAGGCTTCTAGGGTACTCTATCACACCAAACAGAATTCTATGTCTGACAAGATAGTCTTTGGTGTAAAGGCCAGGTGTTATGTTTAGACATAATTAAGCATGGCGTATCACCAGGCCAATATCATCTCCACAGTAAATCAAGGTGGTGGCAACACCATTGTATGTTGACCTCGGATTGGAAAGATTGGGAATTCATTGTGTAGCACACGAGATCTGAAAGGAGATTCAGAACCACTAAACGAATTTCGTGAAGTAGTTCAACCAGAGTCCAGAAATCACATTGACCTTTTCTTTTTAAAATGGCTTTATACAGATGTCTTTCTGATGGAGCAAATGTGTATATAAAATGTCTTATGCAAATGTTTAAAAATATACTTATATAAAGTGATTTCCTGGTTTTCGGTTTTTGATACATTTAAAAATATTCTTCCACACTGTTATAACTTAGTATATGACTTAGTTATTTTGGGGAAACAGATTAATTCAATAAAATTCGAAATAAGGCTGCGAAATCAACAAAATACTGAAAAAGTTAAGTACAGTAAAAAAAAAAAACTTTCCGTGCAACAGTAGTAGACGTAATAGAACAAAATAACAACTGGAAGAAAATATATATTTATTTTTTTAAGTTAGTAGGAACCGTTGATTAGTTATTGTGACACGGTTGTTAATTAACAGTGACCTTATTTTTCTGCCGGAAGCAATATGCCACCTGTTGTTCATCTTGTTGTGCACAAGAACAAAACAACATGTAGCAATGTTTAATTACTGGTGTCTGCTGTTTGTCACACTATTCATATGGCCTGTCCTATTAGCGTAAGCCCCTGGGCAATGAAGTCATGTGTGTGGCAGATGGGAACTTATTAACTTTGAACTGTTTTTCTTCTCTGTGTTTATGTGCATGTCTGCCCGTGGGGTTAGGTTTGTTGGTTGTTTGTATGTGTGTTTTTGTTGGGTTGGGGGTGGGAGGGGGTGTCTATTTTAGTTTTAACCTTTTCTAACCTTTCTTTGTTCTACCAACCATGTTTTGCCTACTGCAACAGTTCAGTGCAATAGTTGTAATAGCAGAAGAAAATGTGCAATTTCTAAGTTTAAGGTCAAATCCATTGTAGTTCGTAGTGGTACACTTTAGTCAACAACCCCACATGCAATTTGGAGTCATATTTTCAGATTTAGCAAGTACTGAGTAGAATCATTGCTTTAATTGCTTTAGATGAATGATGCAAATTTAATCTAAAAGACCAACATACATAATTCTTCTTAGACACGTATGGTTAAGTTAAAATCGTTTCAATGGTTCAGTGGTTTGTTTTAGTGTATCATAATCGTATATAATCTATTTCTCAATTTATTCTTCTAGCAAATTTAGGGATTTTTAGATGATGTCTTTCTGAACTGGTCCACTCCATTGATCGGATTTTGAAACAAGAAAAACAGTTTGTGAAAACTGGCTTGTGGTTGGTATAATTTATAATAAAATAAATAATATGCATCTTGTCAATCCCTGAAGTAGACAAAAAACTCAAAACTATAGATTGTCATGCTTTAACAGGTAGATTTCATGTAGAAGCTAACCTTCTGTAAAGTCCATCACCCTGCACACCTTAGTTTAAATAAAAATGTATTAGAATTTGATAATTTGTAATTGTCAGATTTATTCGTTGGCAATTACAGTGTGCAGGAAACTTGATATCAGCTTGAAAGATAGCAGCAGAGAGATTAAAATGGGATTACTTAAACACTAGGTATATTAACTGTTGATTTCCTTTGTATTTTTAAAAGTAATACATTTACGAATTCTAAGGAACATTTTTGAAGATCTTGTGTTTAGAGTAGTGCGTCAAACCTTCAGCCTAGTAACAGTAATCTATCTATCTAACTTTGTCTCGCTATCTATCTACCCCACCTCCCCCCCTAAAAAAAAGACACACACACACAAGACCATTGGTTCAATTTTAGTGATAAAGTGTTAAAGAATAGACCTGTTAATCACATCAGATAACACTGCAATCACAGAAGGAGCAAAGGTTTGAATTTCATTTAAAGAAATGTTTTCTTGAAAACTTTGTAATTACAGACTTTTTAATATTGGATATCCTTTTTTACAGTCTTTCCCATTATGTGTTTTTTGGTATTAAGCTCTGGTCTGAACAATATTATGCAGCATTTTGGCAAAAAAATGCAGAATAGGACTCCATATGTAGAGGCCAAAATAGCAAATACTTCCACAGCATCACTTAGTCTACCAGGAGAGCTAACATATGCTGGAATAAACGTTATCCAGACTGAGCAGAATATCAACATGCTAAAAGTAATAAACTTAGCTTCATTAAATTTATCAGGCAGCTTTCGAGCTAAAAAAGCAAGTACAAAACATGAAACAGCCAAAAATCCAATGTATCCCAAAACAGCATAGAACCCAATGGATGAACCAACATCACACTGTAAAATTATTATTTCCTCATATAGAACCAAATTCTTGAATGGGAATGGGGGGCTTATTGTTAGCCAAAGTAAGCAAATCAAAACCTGTATAAGTGCAACAGCTAATACACTAAATCTCTGTTGTGCTGGTCCAAACCACTTTATTATTTTGCTGCCTGGTAGTGAAGCCCTGAATGCTATTAAAACCACCATTGTTTTTCCAAGAACACAGGATATGCAGAGAACAAAGGTCATACCAAACGCTGTGTGTCGCAGCATGCAAGAACGCTCAGTGGGGCGTCCTATAAATGTTAGAGAACAAAGGAAACACAGAGTCAAAGAGAAGAGCAGGAGGAAGCTCAATTCTGAGTTGTTAGCTCGCACTAATGGGGTCTCTTTGTGGGTGAAGTAGATTATTGTTGCAATGATAGTTAAAAATACTCCTAGTAGAGAAAAGACTGCCAAAATCACTCCCAAGGTTTCGTTGTATGACAGAAACTCAACTGGTTTTGGGATGCATGCTTCTCTCTGTTTGTCCGACCAGTATTCAGGGGGGCATTTAAAACACTGCAAGGAATCTGTAAAACAAAGGGCAAAAATATATTATACATGCTTAGAAACAGAGACTGAATCTGTGTAGTTTAAGATTACCAGTTAGATTTGTGATTTCACCAGTTGGACAGGGTATGCAGTCATAACAGCAGATAGGTTTTCCTTTCTGAAGGACCTTATATGTTCCAGGTAGACATTTCTTACTGCAGACTGACACAGGCACCTTGCAGACAAAAATATAATTATGTACTATTAAAAATTATTGCACAACACAACAATTGAAATGCAAAAAAAACCAAAAACAAACAAACAAACAAAAAAGCCTTACTTCTGACAAACCATTTGCCCAGAACACAGTGATGTTGTTCATAATGAACTGCTGGTCATCAGGAAATGAAGCATCATAAATGCCAACAGTTTCTCCTTCCATGGTCCCTGTCTCTGTGCTTTGTAAATTTACAAGTTCATATCTTGCTGGAGAGTCCCCCCTACTATCGAAATAAACTCTTTCCCCATATGTAGTGGTGAAATTTATACTGTAGAGATTTTGTAAAATCTGGAAACGAAAGGAATTTATATAAAATCGTGGTCTCCTGAATGACATTATTATGTAACAATAGACTATGTTTTTCTTACCTGCCATGGTTGTACATGTTTAGGGTCAAAACAGCTCCTATTGCGGAGGGGTTCTTTTTTGTCATCACATTTAAACATGAGGTCAAGTGCATGAGCTACTGCAAAGACAGATTTGTAAACATTTTTAGTGATTCTGAGCTCAGACACATCACTGAATTGTGATTCAATTGTTTGCAAGCTCTCAAAGCCACTACAAGGATGTCTTTTTATGTTCACAGATGCATTTAGAGAGCAATCAAACACTTCTTCCCAGAAATCCTTGACAAACTGGCTGTTAGGGAAGTGTGAAGGGTGGAGCTGCCTCAAGTATTCTTCTAATCCAGGGATTTTAGCTTTGACAGCTGTAAAGCCAAGTGACCCTAGAAGTATTTTGTGTCCTTCGGTATCTGTGAGGGAAGAATCTGTGATCCATGCATCACTGCCAATCCACTGCAGTCCTGTTATGTTGTTTTTGTACAACTCAGAAGAAAGTATTTTGATTTCCCTGTGTGACATAAAAGCTATAATAACCTTTGAAGACGACTGCTTAATAGTTTCTATTACTCTGCGCACTGCATGGGGTGGATCAGCAGAGGAAAATGCTTCCGAGTACTCTATACAAACTCCATATTCTTCTGCAGCGTGGATAAATGCCACAATTCCATTCAAGCCATATTCATTGTTGACAGCTACAGCACCAACCCATTTCCATCCAAAATGCCTGACCAGCTTTGCCAGAGCTTTGCTTTGGTAGTAATCACTGGGAATAGTTCTGAAAAAAGTTGGATGATCTTTCCTATTGCTCAGACAGGCACAGGTGGCAAAATGGCTGATCTATAATAAGATAACCAAATACCTTACATAAACTTTTGTGAGATTTAAAGAAAAATTAAAACTTGTTCAACAGAGCATAGGTTTACCACTAAAATATTAAAAGATTACCCAAACACTTCACTAGTAGTTTATTGAACTCTTTAACTTACCACAGGTATGTAAAACCTTCCAACAGTCTCTGAAATTGCAATGGTTGGACTTGATCCTGAATGACCTATGATAGCTTGCACTGTCTTTCTGTCTGTGCAGCCAACATCACCAATTTCTTCCTTAAGCCCACTTATAAGTGCCAGGGCAGCCCTCAGTATGTCCATAGTCCCACAGTTGTCATAGATTTTGAAGCCAAGTCTCACACCAGAAAGCATTTCAGGGTTTTTGTTGATCTCATTTATAGCAAAGATCAATGTTTGAGCAAATTTGAATTCTCTGAAATTAAAACTGCAAAATACATTTTGAAATCTAAGTCATAGGAATGTACTTATACAGCAAAACATAAAATCTAATAATTGTTTAAAAGGAGAAAAACAAGATTATTAAATTAGTGTGCATTAAAACACAAGCTTAGCCGTACTCATTGCATTTTCGAAAGCTTGGAACTGACTGAAATGTGTCAGTAAAATAATCTTGGCCTGTGCGAAATGAAAAAATGCCTCCGATGAGTAGGTCTCCATCCTGTGCTAATTCAGGCTGTTGTGTTCCCGCTAGCAGGTGACAAACAGTCGTTCCTTGTCTTGTTAATGCAACCATTAGGAACAGCCTGAACAGTAGCATAGCTCCTCTCTGGCACTGTACTTCTCATATCAGGGCTTTATACACTGGAAGTAATAGGGGTGTGTTTTTCAAAGTTAATCTCAACCTCAAGGGGCAGCAAAACAAACTAATAACACAAGCATGCTGTAGGCTTTCCTTTATTTCCTTTAATATGAACTTTGTACAAATAGAAAGAAATACTTAATTACAAATAATGTTAGTATTACCTATCACAAAACACTCACACACACACACACACACACACACACACACACACACACATATATATATATATATATATATATATATATATATATATATATACACTGTATATGTGTGTGTGTGTTTTGTGATAGGTAACATTATTTGTATGGGAACTTCAAAAAATGTATTTACATTTATTTATAAATGAAATACCAAAATTACGGTGGCCAACAAGTGCAATTACAACAACAAAAGACACCACACAATGACAAAAGAGAATACACGACAAACTAAAAAATAATGCAACGACAAAAGACACAACACGATGACAACTCAAAAATCGCAATGACTAAAGATATTACATGACAAATGACACTACACAGCAAAACGGAAATGGTAGGTACTGTCGTGAAACATGGAGCATCGCTGATTTTTAAAAGAAATGCTTTTTTTTTTTAAATGAGCACTGTTACTGGTGCAGCTTCCAAAGCTTGCGCTGTTGAGCTAAAGATACAATGTTCAAAAGTAGCTTAATATAAAAATTGCATTAAAGTTACATCTACTAACTTACTTGAAAGTCCTGCGCGGGTCTTATCGGTTTCTTGGACCTCTGTTCCACAATCGCTGCACAAGTTCGTTGTTTGTTTGAGCTGCTTGCCGCAATTTATACAAAACATTCGTTTTCTTTTCATTGGACCAATCAGCAATGACCATTGTTGCCCAACAGTACCTACCATTTACATTTTTGTTAATGTGTTATGTAGTGTATTTTGTCATTGTGTTTTTTGATTTGGTGTCGTGTAGTCTCTTCTGTCATTCAGTGTCTCTTGTTGTAATTGCACTTCTTGGCCACTGTACCAAATTAATTAAAACCTTTACAATTAGAATTTTTTTTTTTTACTTTGTTGGAATTACAGCAATCAAAGATGAGTAATTACGTACTCAAAAATCTACAGCATCTATGAGGTGTAAGATGTGTACATCAGCTTGCGCCATCAAGGCATATTCACATATATTTAAAGTTTAATGAGAACATCAGTCAGAGGCACTTAAGTAGTACATACAAATGTGTGTATGGTCTCATGTGCCGTGTAGAAAAATATTATAATACAAATAATGTTATAACAGACAGAATTTTTCAGACACTTTTTTATTTATTTTTAAGAAGTAGAGGGTTTTTCTGTTTTGTGTTTTTTAAATATATATTTATTTTTGTTAATCTTTGGACATATTAAAGACAGCTGTTTAACAAATGACCTTTAGGTCAATCTGGATAAAACATTTTATATTTAACTTGTCAAGACCATTACTATTAAATAGTCTCACTGCATTTTCCATTTTTTTTGTTTAACTTTTTTGTTGTTTTTATACTAACGTACATGGAAAAAAAACTTTATCTGCAGCCCTATATACAACCCCTGTATATCTAGTCTGGGAAAACAGTTAGAAATGCTAGACAAAAATCCAAAGGTATTGAAATTTTCAAAAATGTTTTTGTGACCGTGTCCCCATCATATTTTTTTTCTTGTTTTTCTCTGGTTTTAATAAAATGATGTAGCATTTCGGGATAAAAAAACAAATTAGCAATCCAAAACTTGAAGCAAGAATAGCAAAGATTTCAACGGCAACACTAAACTTTCCAGGGGAGCTGATATACGCTGGTACAAAAGTAATCCACACTGCACAAAATATCAGCATGCTGAATGTGATAAGTTTAGCTTCATTAAAATTATCAGGTAACTTTCGAGCAAGAAAAGCGAAAAGAAAACAAAACATGGCAAGAAGACCTATATATCCAAGCACAGACCAGAAACCAATAGAAGAGCCCAGATTACACTCCAAAACAATTTTATCTTTAAATTCCTTAAAGTTCTTAATTGGAAAAGGAGGAGATATAATTAGCCAGTTGATACAAATAATGACTTGAATTATAGTAAAACCCAGAACACTGAGTCTTTGCTGTGTAGGCCCAAACCATTTTTTAAATTTTCTTCCTGGAAGCGAAGCTTTGAATGCCATTAAAACCACAATGGTTTTGCCCAGAACACAAGAGATGCAGAGGACAAAGGTGATGCCAAATGCTGTGTGTCTCAGCATACAGGACCACGCAGTGGGCTGGCCGATGAACGTCAGAGAGCAGAGAAAACACAGACCCAGGGAGAAGAGCAACAGGAAACTCAGTTCAGAGTTGTTTGCCCTCACGAGAGGAGATTTCCGATGTCTGAAGAAAATGGCTCCAATAAAAGCAGTCATACATGTTCCAAATATAGAAGCTGTTGTTAGTAATACTCCCATAATTTCCTCATATCTAAGGAACAGTTCTGCTTTTTTTACACAAGCATCTCTTTCCTCATTTGACCAAAACTCTGGAAAGCATTTTAAACAGGTAATAGAATCTGCAAAAAAAAAAAATACAGTAGAAATAGAGATTACATATGTTAACATGATTCCATCTGTAGACATAGCTTATTAAACAAACAATGCAGCTTTTTGCATTTTAAGCACCATGTTGTTAGAACAGGATAGTAGATCTCTAATATAGATTACACCTGTCTAGGAGTAGCACAACAAGGTTAACCGGCACCAAAAGCAATTAGGACAAAATATGTGTCTTTAATAGCAGAGACTGCAGTGTTCAGAATTTAACTTATGGTTGAGTTAATATCATATAGTCTGTTGTTTTCTTACAAAAGCATACTCTTAAATAACTTCATCAGTATTGCGAGGGAAAGGTTTTGATTGGGTTTTTCCAATCATCTTGCATAGGACTGCAAAGAAGATCTCACAGACACTTCCACTTTATAAAATACTTTGTTTGAATCAAAGGACATCGTAAAGATAAAATGTTTAAATTAAATTTTGTGGTGCTAGTTATGAATCATCTAAACTTGCCAAATGGCATTACAGGACTTGTGATAATAAGGTAAGCTGGTGCTTTGCAACTTTGGTTAATTTAAATTTTGGTATACAAATTCCAACTTGCTTGAGAGATACTTAACCTGTATTGTTGCTCATTTCTCCTTCTGCGCATCGTAGACAGTCATAACAACAAACAGGTTTTCCTTTCTGGAGAACCTTATGTGTACCAGGGGGACACGTTTCACTACAAACTGACACAGGGACCTACAGAAGCAAAACACATATGCATGCAAATATATTTCATAGGAAAGTCCTATTTTATACATGTAAAACTTACTTCTGATGCAACAAGACAAGTCTTATGAAATACAAATAAAGTCTGATGCAGTATATGTAACTTTGACACTGATAATTACCTGCAGCGAGCTTTTTGCCCAAATTATTGACTTATTTTGTACATTCAGTTGTTTATCTTCAGGTAATGATGCATCATATATTCCAACACTGACAAATTCAACTATGGCATTTTCTCTCGGCTGCCAGTTTATAATTTCATATTTTGCTGGTGGATCTCCTTTATCATTAAAGTATACATGATCTCCTTCCTTTGTTTTAAAATTGATTCTTTGTAGGTGCTGTAAAATCTGAGAACAAAAAATAGTTAATATTAGGTGAGGTATGAGCCCAGCTATTATTAGGAAATGTTCATTAGAAAAGATTTATTGACAAAATGTAGTCAGTGCATATGGTAAACTTACTGTAAATGGATCTAGCTTGACGTTCTTGTCACATGACTCATGACAGTTGAGAATTTCATGCAGAGCATGGGCTACTGCATAAACTCCTTTATAAACATTGTAAAATATGGGCATAAGTGACATATCAGTGAAGCTGTTTTCTACTCCAGTTAAATCTTCGTCACTGGTACAAGTTTTCTGAATCTCTGCTGCGTTTGATGTATTGAACTTACAAATGAATAATGCCTCCCAAAACTCTCTAAATAACACACCGTTTGATGAATTCAGTGGTTTAACATTAAGCATGAATCTTTTGATTCCACTGACATGTGCTTTGGGGATGGAAAGGCCAATAGCCCCATCCAGAATATGATTCTTATCCATCGCTGAAATTTGAGAGTCAGAAATCCAGCCTTCTGTCCCCACCCACTGGTAGCCAGTTAAATTGTTTATAGCAAATTCATTTAATAACACATCCCAATCCATGTTGGAAAGAAAAGTAACAATAACTTTTGAGGTGGATCTCTTAATAATATCCACTATATTTTGTATTTTATCAGATGGATCTGTTCTAAAAAATGATATGGAATACTCCACACATATACCCAACTGCTGCGCAGTTGTTATAAATGTTGACATGCCGTTATTACCATAATCATCATTAGTTCTGAGAGCACCGATCCAAGTCCAACCAAAATATTTGACCAGTTGGGCCAGCGCTCTGCTCTGGTAATAGTCACTGGGTATGGTTCTGAGGAATGAGGGGTACTTGGTTTTATCACTGAGACAAGCGCATGTGGCAAAGTGGCTGATCTAATGACAGAAAGATAACCTCTTTGAAATAACTCTCAAAGATTTTTAACTCATACTTTTATAGTTTTCACTCACCATTGGGATATAGAATGGTCCAATAGCAGTTGCAATTGCTGAGGTAGGCGAGGAAGATGTTTCTCCCATTATTACCTGTACTTGTGCAGGTCTTGTACATGTCCTTACATGTAAAGCCGCATTTTCATTGCCATTAAGTAAGGCTAGTGCCACTCTTACGCTTCTGGCAATGGAACCACAGGTGTCATATATTTTATATCCTAAAGTAAATCCTGGTAGAAGCTCTGTACTATTATTAATTTCCTCAATAGCAAAGAGCATCGCTTGGGCAAACTGGAAGTCTCTGAAATTTAAACTTAAAACAAATCAATTTCTGTATGATGGAATTGTAATCAATTTAATCTGTAGGTTTACATAAATGCAAAAACATCAAAACATACCAACAAAATCTGTTAAACAGATTAATCTTAATCTTAATCAAATCAGCTTCATAATTCACCTGGTGCATTGTAGCTGCAGAGGTTTTTTTTTGTAGTTATCTTGGTTGTTTTTCCAGTTGCTGTGAAAAGAGAAGATTCCTCCCAACATTATGTCCCCATTCTGAATGAGCTGGGCATCCTCAAGATCACTTATTTGTGTGCAGGCTGGTTCCTCCGCATGAGAATAAGATGCCACTATTAACCAATAGAAAAGGCTCCCGATTTGTGACCACATGTGTATGGACGCCATACCGAGAGAAAGAAACAAGCTAGAGAACTGCACCTGAATATTTATATGTAATACATCCACATGAGCTTTGATTATAAAAACAATTTTGGCTCAACCTACAGGGTGGGACGAGGAAAAGCGCATACTCTAAAAAATATTAATTCCATTGAATTTAATTCAGTTTATTTATATAGCACCAATTCACAACACGTCATCTCGAGGCAGTTTACAAGAAAAACATTTCATACCAGTCATACATATTACCAAAAACAACATCTATCTACATTTTTGTTAATGTGTTGTGCAGTGTAGTGTAGTGTAGTGTATATCTATCTATCTATCTATCTATCTATCTATCTATCTATCTATCTATATTTATAGATAGATAGATAAAATTGTGTATGTAAAATTGTCATTCCAGTATTTCCACACCGGATTGAAGGCTAAACATAAGGTATAAGGACAATTAGAAAATAGCTACTGGGTGACCTAGATGGCTAATTCTAAAAAAGTGGCTGTGCTGCAGTCTGCAATGTTAAAATAAATGTTCTAGTGGTAAAAGCTGTACACACCTTACAGTGCCAAGTCATACGTGTTCCAACAATCTGAAAACACACAAAGAATATTGTATTACAAGACAATTGTCATGATTTCAAACGAACATACCCATCATACTAACAGTGTACAACAACATACACAAACAGATCAAAACAAAGTAGATGTGCAGAATGTCTGTAAGACAATTCAAAGCATTTTATTTCACAAATAAGTCAAAGTTGGGTAAGGTTGGGCTCTTAGCATCCACTAATTCTTATCATAGCAATAACTAAACAAACAAAATAGTATAATATGTATTTTTTATTTTATTTAACCAGCTAATTTAATTTGCAGAGAGTTGTTTTTTACTCAGCCCAAGTCACAACGCATGAAGTTAGCTTCTGCTTCACTCACAACACTGACACAGCTCCACCACAGTTTTTATTGAGCGGTACATGATACCTAACTATTCCCCGCTACTTGGGATCTGTCAGTTTTCTTTAAAAATAAATCATCCCGCCCATGTATCCTACCCAGCTAGCTGGCAGAACGACTTGGCATGCTGGTTTGCTAACCTAACGTTTAAACGTTTTAAATTTCAAACGCGACTCACTTTGTCCGTCTTAAAAACAAATCGAACCTCCATAAACAAACATTCATGCAAGTTTTATGTTGACTACTTACATTCACAACTGGGACACACAAAGCAGAGCAGAGCTTAGTGTTACTTTTTGTCAATATCTCCCGCTCTTTTCCTCGGCTCCAGTCTTTCTGCCTGAAGGGGAAGTGCACGCAAATACTACAAAATAAAATATGTGATCGGTTCAGGTGCAAGCCACTTATTTTTATTTATTTAAAAGTAATTTATTAACCAGCCAACATTTTAACATGCAAACTATTAACAATGATAACAAAGATAAAAAATAAATAAACGTATATAAACAAGTGTGCCTGTGTGTGTGTTTGTGTGTGTGTGTGTGTGTGTGTGTGTGTGTGTGTGTGTGTGTGTGTGTGTGCGTATATTGAATGCAATTAATTTATTCTTAATTCGTCCCAAAATTGTTTTATTTATTTTTTTCTTTCAAAATAAAATATAAATTTATGTTTGATCTATAAAGGTTTCATTAACTCTGAGTTAATCATTTTAAGTAACGTGTACATGAAATGTAAAATGTTCATATTATTCAAACATTTCAAGTTAAATCAACTCAAAAAGAAGGAAATTGCTCCTGGCACTCAGCATCTTTAAGTATGTACAATTTTTAAGAACATTTTAAGTTCACACTACTTAACACAATTACTTATTTTGAACATTCATGTTTACAGTGTACATAGTATTTTACTTACTTATAGTATTCAAGTAAAACGGGGTAAATAAAAATGAATGGTCCACATTCCAGGTTTTTATTTCAATAATACATTGAAAGTCATTGTCCAAGAATTGTGACATTTCATTGAATGTCCTATAAGCTGAACAAAACTGCCTTATTCAAGACATTATTTTTTTTGAAAATTATTTTAGCGCACCCTTTCCCATCATATGCTTTTTTGTGTTTCTTTCTGGTTTCATCACCATGATGTAGCATTTTGGTAAAAAGATACAAATAAGCAACCCAAAAGTAGATGCAAGAATAGCAAAGATTTCTACAGCAACACTGAACTTCCCGGGAGAGCTGACATACGCTGGTATAAAAGTGATCCACACAGCACAGAATATCAGCATGCTAAAGGTGATAAATTTGGCTTCATTAAAGTTATCAGGCAGTTTACGAGCAAAAAAAGCACAAATAAAACATAAGATGGCAAGAAGTCCTATATACCCAAGTACAGCCCAGAATCCTACAGATGAACCTAACGAACACTCCAAGATGATTTTGTCTTTGAATTCTTTAAAAATTTTTGATGGAAAAGGAGGAGAAACTGCTAACCAAGCAATACATATGATCACTTGTACAAGAGTAAACCCTAGAACACTGGCTCTCTGCTGTGTAGGCCCAAACCATTTCATGACATTTTTGCCTTGAAGAGTAGCTTTAAAAGCCACTAAAACCACAATGGTTTTGCCAAGAACACAAGAGATGCAGAGAACAAAGGTGATGCCAAAGGCAGTGTGCCGCAGCATACATGACCACTCCGAGGGTTGGCCAATGAAAGTCAGAGAGCAGAGGAAACACAGCTTTAAGGAGAAAAGTAGCAGGAAGCTCAGTTCAGAATTGTTTGCCTTCACAAGAGGAGTATTCTTGTATTTTACAAAAATTACTGCAACAACAACAGTCATACATGTTCCAAATAAAGAAGCTGCTGTGAGCAATGTTCCCATCATTTCGTTACATGAGAGAAATACAGCTTCCTTCTTCAAGCAGGCAGTTCGATTTTCATTTGACCAGGACTCAAGGGGGCATCTCAGACAGGCGACAGAATCTTTAAAATCAGAGCAAAGCGAATGTTAAACAAGGTGAATTGGTTTTAATCTTTTATTTTGCTTTTCTTTTTATCTGAATTTAATGTATATTTAATTAACTATGGTTTATGTGAATAACTGATATACTGTATTACCAGACAAATAAAACAAGGATAACTTGTAGGCATATAAATACTAACTAACCTGTGCTATTGCTTATTTCTCCTTCTGCACATCTTAAACAATCAAAACAGCAAATAGGCCTTCCCTTTTGGAGGACTTTACGTGTTCCTGGGGGACATTTCTCACTGCAGACTGAAACCAGCAACTGTACACAAATACAGGATAATGCAAAATTTACTGATTTAATCCATTTTCAACTATTTAATTGCTAAGACAGAAAATAGTTAATTTTTAAAGTGATTACTTGACAATTTACCTGAAGCGAGTTTTTAGTCCAAATTACTGAACTGATTTTCACATTCAGTTGTTTATCTTCAGGTAATGATGCATCATAAAGACCAACAGCCGCAAAGTTCAACATGCCATTTTCTTTCCGCTGCCAGTTTATAATCTCATATTTTGCTGGTGGATCTCCATTGTCATTAAAGTAAACCTCATCTCCTTCCTTTTTTTTGAAGCGAATCCTTTTTATGTGCTGTAAAATCTTAACACAAAATCAATGATTAATATTATTAGGAATGGCACATGGCCAAACAATGATTGAAAAATGTTTAAGAGAAAAAACTCTGTAGGCACCAGATCAGTGTAAATATTACACTTACTATTAAAGGATCTAGTTGTACATTGCTGTTACATGTTTTGTTACAATTGAGAATTTCATGCAGAGCATGAGCTAGTGCATAAACCCCTTTATAGACATTGTAAAATATGGGCATGAGGGAAATATCAGTGAAGCTGTTTTCCACTTTAGTTATATCTTCTTCTCCAGAACATTCCCTCTGGATCTCTGCTGAGTTTGATTGCTTGAACCTACAGCTGAATAATGCTTCCCAAAGCTGTTTAAATAATTCACTATTTGATGAATTCAGCGGCTTAACATTAAACATGAATTCTTTTAGTCCACTGACATGTGCTTTGGGAATGGAAAGGCCTATAGCACCATCCAGGATGCGATTTTTATCCATTGCTGCAATTTGAGAATCAAACATCCATCCTTCGGTTCCCACCCACTGGTAGCCAGTTAAATTGTTTATGGACAACTCATATAACAACACATCTAGGTCCATGTGAGAAAGAAAGAGAACAACAACCTTTGAGGTAGATTTCTTAATAATCTCAATAATTTTTTGGATTTTATCAAATGCATCTGTTCTAAAAAAAGATACTGAATATTCAAGACATATGCCCAGCTGGTGTGCAGTTTCGGTGAACGTCGCCATGCCATTATTTCCATAGTCATCATTGGATCTAACAGCTCCAATCCAAGTCCAACCAAAGTGTTTGACCAAATGGGCCAAAGCTCTGCTTTGGTAATAGTCACTGGGGATTGTTCTAAGAAATGAGGGATACTTGGTTTTATCACTGAGGCAAGCACATGTGGAAAAATGGCTGATCTGTTGAAGAGGAAAAAAAGTTTTTTAAAATTATTTATAATTTTTTTTAGATAAGATCAATCCATTGTTTTTTTCACCTACCATTGGGATGTGAAAGGGCCCGACAGCAGTGGCAATGGCAGCACTAGGAGATGAAGAAGTTTCTCCCATTATCACCTGTACTTGCGCAGGTCTTGCACATGTCTCTAGAGGTGAAGCCTCAATCTTATTACCGTTGAGTAGGGCTAATGCTACTTTTACACTTCTTGCTATGAAACCACAAGCATCATACATTTTATAGCCCAGAGTGACTTCTGGAAGTAGATCTGTACTGTTATTAATTTCCTCAACGGCAAACAACATGGCTTGAGCAAACTGGAAGTCTCTAAAATTTAAACTTAAAACCGTAAATAATGAAATGTTTAAAAATTGACATTTGTTTTGATAAAATAATAACAAAATACAAAATGATTAAGTAATTTTAATGCCAGCATAATATTGTAATTCACCTGGTGCACTGCAGATGCTGGGGTTTTTCTTTATAATTATCTTGACTGTTCTTCCAGCTGCTGTGGAATGAGAAGATTCCTCCCAACATGATGTCCCCATTCTTAAATAGCTGAGCGTCCTCAAAGTCCCCTCTCTGCATGCAGGCTTGTTCTTCAGCATTAGAGAAAGAACCAATCAATACCAAATAAAAAAGAGGAAACCATCTTTTCCGTGACCACCTCACTGCAGACATTGTGCTGACAAAGACCCTCATTTAAAAACCTTACAGTTATATTTATATATTGTGTACAGACATGACATGTGATTAAAAAAGAATCTTGCTTCAACCTTCTGGGTGGGGCAAAGAGAAGGCGAATGCTCAAAAAATATGACAAAATTTACAGAAACTTTTTAATCAGCACTTAAGATTGAATTTCAACAGCATTATTCAACACATATCTACCTTGAACTGCAGCTCTTTTTAGAGTTTTTTTTTTTCATTGAACAGGAAAACACCAAAGCAAAAATAAATAAATAAAAATATTAATGTACTTATTCACTTTCTTTCATTACTCTCTTGCTGAAAAGTAATTTAAAAACATTTATGACTGACATATATTGACATAAATGGAAACAATACAAGGCGCTAAAGCAAGCCCTTTTCTTGTTTACTTGTTGGAAAGAAAAATTGATCAAACATAAACAATTCCGCTCTCTAATGGAAATCCCACTACTTTCAATCAATTATAGTAAAAAAGGCAACAGAACCTTTTTACTAATGCGCCACAATCGGATTATCCAAATTATCATGGTAAAGAAATGCTATGTTTTATTCCTTGAAACATATGTAGACTGATGTTAGAATAGCATGTGAGTTAACTTTATGAACGGCAGGTCAAAAAGGCCTTTATTTATTTAAAAATAATAATAATAAAACATATATATATATATATATTGTTATCTATGATTTATATGTCAAAATATTTGTTAACATTATATTTATGTTGAACACGTAATGCTGTCTCTTTTCTGCAGCTTCATATATTGCATGTACTAATTTGTTACATTTCTCCACACATGATTTCTTAATATCAGAAGTTTACAGTACAATGCCCATATAAGTGCTCGACATTTAAACATCAATTTACCTACACAGAGACAAAAAAGAATGTGAACTACATTTTTAAAATGCTATTTTGAAAGGTATCACCGTCCGCATTCTCATGTAGTAAAAAGTAGTTAACAATACATAACCCTAACCCTTAAATAATTGATTCATCAAGATAAAAACTCTAAATCATACTTTACTTAAGTTAATGTTATACATGTCATTTACGAACCAACAGCAACTTTTAATATCACACTTTTATTTCACTATCTTTTGTGTTACTGATGTAGACTGACAGAATATAATGCGTCTATGTCAAAAAGAATTACCATATTCATAGGAACCTTGTTCCACTAGAGGGAAGTATTTGATTTGTGTAAGTGAATATAAACCAGAAATGGTTTATATTCAGCTGTTCTGGACATTATGAGGCTCCCTGGCCTGTGTGAGGTAATCTGTAGAGAAATCAACACACAGATTGAGATGTTACCTGAGCAGAATCTTAAAACTGGGTGTGATCCTTGAATGGCTTCTGGACTGAGACTTGGAATGGTCCACAATTCTGTAGGAATGAAGGCAGACAGAAAACTAAGAGTCTGCCTGACCAAAAAAATCATTGATCTTCCCTGGGCAGCCTTAAACTGCTATCTTCACCTACTCCTGGAAATTATGTCAATAAAATACTCTGCCGACACGGCACCCCTTACCTCCTTGTGACATCTGTGGAACTGTTCAGAACTGAATGGACCAGTTGATAACATCCTTAACGACACTTCCCAGCATTTATAGACTTACATAAATAACACACACAAAATGATAACACTAAGCATAAAGTATGAAATTAGATTTTTTCTTCTCCCCTTACCTAATGTGTCATGTTGTTTTATTTTACATCAATATGGCGTCACCTATGGCTACCTCGGTGTAACAACGCCAAGACAAATTCCTTGTATGCTGATGCTAATTCTGATATGAGATAGGTAAGTCACACTATTTATATACTCTCTCATTATTATGAGATAGCTATCTCATCATTATGGGATTCCATCTCATAATAATGAGATAGTCACTCATTATTATGACATAGCTTTGATGAGATAGTATGAGATAGCTAAATCAAAATTATAAGATATGTTTTTTATTTTTATTTTTTTGTTTTTTGTTTTCTTCATTAGAGAGGCGGTAACGGGCTTCCATGTTCAATACAGCTGAGAGGTGATTTTACTCAACTATCTGTTTTACTTGTTTGTTTTTTAATTTTTTTGTTTTTTTTTATTCACTAACATTGTTTTAGACTTAGCTTTGTCTCTTTATTTGGATTTCGTTCTTTATAAAATTCCTCTCTGATGTTCAGCACCTTCCTTCAGCTGTGGCTGGTCTTAAAGTGCTTTATAAATAACGTTAAGAAGGATGATGTTTCTTTAATCTTTGACTCCACCATTAAATTAAATATTTATTCCACAAAAAACAAAGCAAAACAGCAGTTTTATGTGCTGTTAAATCCTCGAACAGTTAATCTTCACTCGGTCCTAGCTAGGGCAAATGTTCTTTCTGCACATGGGGTCTGTCTGACCCCTCCTAAGGGGTGGGTTGGGATAAAAGCGGGTAAGAGGGTTAAAGAGACGGCAAGTTTTACTTTCAAACTACTTAATGGAATACAATGTGTCAATCATTTCACAAAAAAAGGTGAGTTATAAAATAACTATATTGGCATTCCCGTTTCACACATTTGGGGTTAATACCATTTCACAAGGTTTCCACAATACTATGACACGGGGATGGACTGGCCATTGGGATATATTACAATCTGTTGAACAAGGAACTTAGTTAGTTAGCATCTGATCCATCATTTTTAATTTCTATTCTTTCTCTTTTTGTCTTCCACACATGTGCAGGACTCTCTAGCTAATTCACAGTGTTAGAATTTAAATGTTTTTTTTTTTAATATTTCTTTTTCGTTTTTTTCTACACAGTATGTTTTTTTGTCAGCACTTTTTTTCTGATTTATGGTAGTTTACTAACATGGGTGCACACATTTTGTAAACATCATGTGTCCTTGTTGATGAACTGTTTATTTCTGTGCTGAGTTTAAAGGAACTAGCTGGGGAGACCAAATCTGAGTGGAAGAATCCATTGAGCCTGCAGGAAATAGGGGACTTGATTCTGAGAAGCTGTCCTACTCTTAGACATCTACTGTTAAAAGCAATAGTGGTGTAAGGTTGCCTTGGTGTTTTTTTTTATTTGTGTTGTAGGTTATTTGTAAGGTCCAAATTAGTTGTTTAGGTTTATTTGTTGTTCTTGCTTCCTCTCCCTTCCCCCTCATTTTATTCTGTAGGCTATCCTGTATGTATAAATTCCCCTGTGTTTTTATTGTATGAGGTCAGTTCTTGTTTGTTATCATTGGTTAAGTTTGCACTAGTTGATATTTTCTTTTGGGTCCATTATTTTTGGCTTTTCCGTGTTGTTTTTGATTGATCCCTGTTAATGATTTTTGGAAAAAAATTAATTGAGAGGATTTTTCTAATCGATTTCCTTCATTTTATGGCTTGATCTCTAACACCAAAGTACACAAGCAAACCTAGTGGGAACAATGTTGTCTTTAACATCTACATTTACAGTGATAGAGTGGATGAATATACTTCATATTGTTACCAAATATACTTTCTGTGATTATTGCGTTACATTGTCATAGAGTTACACAGTTAGTATTTAGATTCAAGAGATGTTTGTATAATAAAACGTGATGGGCCAGCCTCAATATTTCACTCATGATTTTCTGGTTTCGGATATGAATTTATAGATCATTGTATTCTAACTTGCTTTTTGGAAAATACGCTTGAATTGCAGTCAATGATGCTGATCTGTTTATTTGATTCAAACCTATACATTTCCTCTATGTTTAGAACAAAAAATAAATAAATACTTGGTCTAAAAGTTGTTGAAACTTAGACTTTACAAAATGCCACAAATTGTTAACTTGACCTAAACAGGTAATTTCTCAATCCCAACCAATTGTTAAACTTTCACATTTTCAGCAAGGGAAAAATCATTAATTGTATTTTATTGTTTTTAGGCAAAAACAAAAAGAAAAAGAAAAAGGTGTATGGAAATGGTGAGGTTTGGTCCAAATATCCAAACTGGAATTTTAGTACCTTTGCTTTGTAATATTTATGGTAATAAGTATTCAACTTTCATACCAAAGTTAACACATACACTTCCTTACTTTAAATAATAGAGCAACAATATTATGCAAAATTTTCATTTATATAAAAAAGAAGAGAATTTCACCATTAGCAAAAAAATAAAAAATAAACAATGACTAGAACTATCTTCCAATTTAATCTGCTGTTTTGTTTTATAAAATAAAAGCAAACCGAAGCATAGAAACCGAGTTTTCGGTTTCCAAAGTTATTTCTGGGCCCCCTTTCCTATCATATTTTTTTTTGTATTTTTGTCTGGTTTTATCAACATGACGTAACATTTGGGAATAAAGATACAAAACAATAATCCGAAACTAGAGGCAAGAATAGCAAAAATTTCTGCAGCAACACTGAACTTCCCAGGAGAGCTGACATATGCTGGGATGAAAGTGATCCACACAGCACAGAATATCAACATGCTAAAGGTAATAAATTTAGCTTCGTTAAAATTGTCAGGGAGTTTACGAGCCAAAAAAGCACAAATAAAGCATAATGTGGCAAGAAGTCCTATGTAGCCAAGTACAGCCCAGAAACCCATAGCTGAACCCAATGAACACTCCAAGATGATTTTATCTTTGAATCCATCAAAGTTTTTAGATGGAAACGGGGGAGAAATAGTTAACCAGAGGATACATATAATTACTTGTATGAGAGTAAAACCCACAACACTTAGTCTCTGCTGTGTAGGTCCGAACCATTTCATGACATTTGTGCCTGGAAGAGAAGCTTTAAATGCCATCAAAACCACAATGGTTTTGCCCAGAACACAAGAAATGCAGAGGACAAAGGTGATGCCAAATGATGTGTGCCGGAGCATACAGGACCATTCAGAGGGTTGACCGATGAAAGTAAGAGAGCAAATGAAACACAGCTTTAAGGAGAAAAGTAGCAGGAAGCTCAGCTCAGAGTTGTTTGCCCTCACAAGAGGAGTATTTCTGTATGTGACAAAAATGACGGCAACAATAACAGTTATGCATGTTCCAAATAACGAAGCTGCAGTGAGCAAAGCTCCCATGATTTCTTTGTATGAAAGAAACTCTGTTTCCTTTCTAACACAAGTATCTCTGTTTTCATTTGGCCAGGATTCCAGAGGGCATCTCTCACAGGTGATAGAATCTGTAAAATCATGGCAAAAGAGATAAAAGATTAAATTAGTGGAGCTGTCTTGATATTGTTTCTCATCTTATTTGCAGGTTTATATATTGATACATAAATGTTTGTAGAATTTGCTCTTTAAACCATTACAAGTATGGTTTTTTAAAGGCTTAACATACCTGTGCTGTTGCTTGTTTCTCCTTCTGCACAATGTATACATTCATAACAGCATATTGGCTTTCCTTTCTGGATTACTTTTCGTGTTCCTGGGGAACACTTCTCACTGCAAACTGATACAGGAATCTGCACAAAAAATGAAGAAGAAAATAAATAAAAATTTATATTTTTACTTGATGCCACTGAATACTAAAATCCAACTATAATATTAATAATACAAGTTTACCTTCAGTGAATTTTGAGTCCAAATTATAGACTTAATTTGTACATTCATCTGTCTGTCAGCTGGTAATGATGCATCATAAAGGCCCACAACAACAAATTCCACTGGGCCATTGTCCGTTCTTTGCCAGTTTATGATTTCATATTTTGCAGCTGGATCCCCATTCTCATTAAAGTACACTTCATCCCCTTCCTTTGTTTTGAAATCAATCTTTTTTATTTGCTGTAACATCTAAAGACAAGATTTTTTTTTATTTTTAGAAAAACTTACACATAACACTTTGTTGTAATGGTTTCTTATTTTTTATTCAGTAGCCTTATATTGTAACTATGATTAAAGTAAATACCAAGCTTACCGTAAATGGATCTAGCCGTACATTGGTGCTACATTTCTGATTACAGCGTAGGATATTGTGCAGAGTATGGGCAACAGCATAGAGTCCTTTATACATGTTGTTGAATATCGGCATGAGTGACATGTCAGTGAATGTATTTTCGACTTCTGTCAGATCCTCCATTCCTGTACATTCTCTCCTTATCTCTCCGGAGTATGACTGATTAAACTTGCAGCTAAATAATGTCTCCCAGAACTCTATAAATAAGTCATTATTTGAAGAAAATAGTGGTCCCACATTTAATATAAAGTCTCTGAGACCACTGACATGTGCTTTGGGGATGGATAGACCTATTGATCCATCCAAGATGTGATTCCTATCACCTACAGCGGTTTGGAAGTCAAAAATCCAAGCCTCAGTACCCACCCACTGGTAGCCCGTCAAGTTGTGGCTGGAGAACTCATGTATAATTACATCCATGTCAGCTTGGGAAAGAAAAGCAACAATTACCTTTGAAGTTGAAGCCTTGATAATGTTAATTATCTTTTGGATTTTGTCAGCTGGATCTGTTCTGAAGAATGAGACAGAATATTCAAGGCAGATGCCCAGATTATGAGCAGATTCGATGAATGTTGCCATTCCACTGTTGCCATAATCATCATTTGTTCGAACAGCTCCAACCCAAGTCCATCCAAAGAACTTTACTAACTGGGCAAGCGCTCTACTCTGATAGTAGTCACTGGGTATTGTTCGGAGAAATGAGGGGTATTTAGATTTGTCACTGAGACAAGCACATGTGGCAAAGTGGCTGATCTAAAATTAAAAATAAATTTGAACAAATAGTTGTACACTGTGATTCAAATAAAACACATTTTATAATATAAAGACTCTAATATAATGTAAAAAGATTAACTTCTTCACAAAAGTGCAGGGTTTGCCAATTTTACCCACCATTGGTATAAAAAATGGTCCAATGACAGTAGCTATTGCCGTGCTTGGAGAGGAAGAGGCTTCTCCCATTATGGCCTGCACTTGTGCAGGTCTTACACAATCCTTGGAAGGAGCAGACACATTTTCATAACCGTTAAGCAAGGCCAATGCAACTTTAACACTTCTGGCATTGGAGCCACAGGTGTCATATATTTTATAGCCCAAAGAAATACCCGGCAGTAGAGCTGAGCTGTTATTTATCTCCTCAATGGCAAAAAGCATAGCTTGGGCTAACTGGAATTCTCTGAAATTCAAACTTCATTGAGACAATGATTAATAATTTGCAAAATATTCAGTTTCTTCAGGTTACAAAGTAACCTTTTAAGAAATATGAAATACATGTAAGGGTAACAAACGGTACTGGAATATTACTAAGTTATAATTAGTTTTAAGCTACTGTGCATAATATGTTTTGTTCCCCTAGAATTCTTTGTTATTCAAAAGAGATATTGGATATAATTTACCTGGTACACTGCAGTGGTAGAGGTTTTTCTGTGTAAGTGTTTTCTTTTTCTTTCCAGTTGTTGTGGAAAGAAAAAAGGCCTCCCAACATAATGTCTCCATCCTTTACAAGCTGAGGGCTTTCTAAATCCCCATTCTGACTACATACCATCTCTACAGCCTGGGAAACATATACTGACAACAAAAAATACAACAATACTAAACAGTGCCCTAACCCTTTCTTTGTAGACATGATCCTGAGCCCTTTGCACTTACATTGACAGACAGACTTGTGTTTATGGTCTTGTGGGTTCATCTCTATGGACATAGAGGGTGGGGCAAGTGAAAAGGTGACCGAATCCAAAATAAGTTCAAAGCTGCAGGGAAAATGTGTCTAAGGTTGACTACAACAAAACAAAAAGTGAATTTAACATTGTAAAGATAATAAATTTACAAAAATCTACTAAATTTTTACAATGTTTTTATAAGGAGGGAGGAAAATAATTTACTGATGTTAAACATCATCATATAGTTTTATTTTTTATTTGCATTTTTTAAAAACTTCTGTTTTTAATTCAAGTAGTTGTGTTATTAGCTTGGTAGTTTGTTATTTAAATTATTTTGAGTGGAAGGTTGAATTATTTTTGTTAATAAACTTTTTTTATTATTCCACACCTGTGTAAAAGCTTGCTGTTCAACAGTGCTAAATTCATGTCCTTCATTCATTTTTATATAAATGCATAAAACATAATTAATTTAGGCTGATTCCTGATAACCAGCTGGCACTCCAATTTGGTTATTTCATTCTGAAGTACTAGATGTAATTTCTTCAGCAAACTTTAAAAGCCAAAATTCATATGTGTTATTTAACAATATAATCTAAATTCAACAGTGCAGCTCTAGTAAAAATACATTTACAAAAGTAACTGACAAGGAATGTTGCATATGAAACCTTTATTAAAATGAAAACAATTTTGTTAATGTATGGATGCCCAAACTAAAACCTAAAGTTGGTGTGGAATGACCTAATCAATATATATCGGGTTTATAGTAATGCATAGCACATTTTTCATTGGACATATACGACATTATACAACAGTTAGTTCCAACCGAGCAATATGATTGGAAAGAGACTTTCCATGAGTGCTGATATTCACCAATAACAGCACTGGGACTGTTCACAGGTGTATCACTCCGCTACACCAGAATTGTAACGGTTAATTAAGGTTCATCTTTTTTTAATATCAATAGCACCGCAAATATGGATATATATCCAAAAGTAACATTTGATCTTAATTACGAATGGTCATCAGATTCAGAGGAGGATAAAAAGGATCTCAGGGAGCAAATCAGGTGTGCTGATGTGGCATCAGCTGACCTCGACAAATTGGAGAAGAGCCGAAATGAACCTAACACAGTAAGGCAGACGAATTGGGCATTGAACTCTCTTCTGTCATGGCTGAAAGTAAAAAATCTCGAGATTTACTTCAAAACAGTTAAGAAGATTGAGCTGAATACTGCGTTGAGGCAGTTTTATGGCTCTATCAGGACAACGAAAGGGGAGTTGTAAAGTATCAGTAGCTATCTTGGACTTTGGGCTGGATTAAACCGTTATATTAACGAACCTCCATTTAACAGTTCGTGGAATATAATGCAGGACGCTGAGTTTATCACAGCAAACCACATTTTCGAAGGAGTCCTCAAAGAGATAAGAAGGTAAGGGAAGGACAAAACAACACACCATCCCCCGATCTCACGTGAAGACCAGTGGGTCTTAAAATATTCCTCAGCGCTGAGTCCTGACAACCTGAAAGGTTTGTTGAACAAAGTCTGGTATAACATCCAGTTACACTTTGGACGCAGAGGCAAAGACGGTAATCGGGACCTTAAACCAGACTCATTCATGATACAGTGGATATGATGACAGTGGAGGAAAATATTTCACCATGTCTTTCAATGAAGAGACAAAGAACCATAAAGACCAACTGGAGAGAGACAGAGAAAACCGGAGGGGCGCAATGTATGAGGAGCGAGGAGATGCTCTCTGCCCGGTCGCGTCGCTTGAAAAATATCTGAGCAAAATTCCGCCTGATGCAAAAGAGGTTAATAAAGGCAACAAACAGCTTCTGGTATTCTGCTATTCCTCTGGGAGTAAACCAGCTGTCACAGATGTTACCCAGGATGTGCCAGGAGGCAGGGACACACTTGCCCTACACCAACCACAGCCTGAGAGCCACAGCAATCCAGAAACTATCTGATGCGGGACTCAAAGCGAGGGAGATCATGGTAGTGAGTGGCCATAAGTGATGATTCTTTATAAAAACTAACGTTGTCAAATATAATAATGTGTTGCAGAACATACATATCTAAACAGAACTTGTTTCACATGTCTGAAACTTCGCTAAAAAGTTACTGGACATCATCTATGGAAAGCCTGGAAAAGATGGAGCAATGTGCTGTCTGATCGAGATATCAATACATCAGAAATAGGACTCATGCCACCAAAGCGTCTTTCTGTCGATTCGTATTTCAGTGGCTGCACGATAAACGGAAGCAGTCAGATTAATGTAAATGATACAAAATAGCTTGAGCGCAGAAAATGTCACCATTCGTTGTTCGCAGAACATTATACCGTTCGTTGCCTGGCAACAGCCTTGTCAAGGAACTATTTGTGTTGGCGGAGCCAACAGATCATCAAATAAACAAATAAATCACAATTTTTTGTGCTGTAATATTGATAACTAATAAAATGTGTTTGTAAACTGTTGTATAAAAGCAATATCACACTCGAGGTTGTGTGATTGTCTAAGACCGAATCACACCAGTGCCGATATTCACAGATATAGCACTCCCTCTCGTGTGATATTGCTTTAATAGAAAGAGTTTTGCTTGATATTCTGCATCCAAAATGTACAAAAAAATGTGCACTCAAAAGCACTCAAAACCTCAAAAGTTTACTTTTATAAATTATTTTAACAGTCTTTTTCCCTTCAAATTCTTTTTTGTATATTTTTCTGGTTGACGTAACATTTTGGTGGAAAAAAATCAAAGTTAACAATCCAAATGTCGAGGGAAGAATAGCAAAATATTTCGACAGCAACTCTAAATTTCTCAGGGGAGCTGCTGGGATAAAAGTGACCCAAACAGCACAGAATATCAATATGCTAAATGTAAAAAATTTAGCTTCATTAAAATTGTCAGGGAGTTTACAAGCCAGAAAAGCACAAATAAAACATAAGATGGCAAGATATCCAATGTAGCCAAGGACAGCCCAGAAGCCGACAGTGGAGCCCAGAGAAAACTTCGAGATGATTTTGACTCTGAATTCTTTAAAATTCTTGGATGGAAACAGGGGAAAAATTGTTAACCAGAGGATACAGCTTGAACAATAGTAAACCCCCAAACACTTATCGTGTTTTCTGGATTATAAATCGCTCCGGAGTACAAGTCGCACCAGCCATAAAATGCATAATAAAGAAGGAAAAGACAAATATAAGTCGCACTGGAGTATAAGTCGCATTTTTGGGGGAAATTTATTTGATGAAATCCTACACCATGAAAAGACATGTCCTCTTGAAAGGCAATTTAAAATGAAAATAGAATACACCCATGTGCGAACTCGTTCCTGTAGCTGTGGTCACCTAGCTTTTAGCCCGCGATTGGCTTTTTTTGTTTTCTTCATTTCAGTAAGAGCAACCACCGCTTTTTGCCAGTCCTTAACAAGTTTTTCGCCAGCTCCAAACTTTCTTTGTGCTACACCATTACCGTTTTCGGCTGCATATTTTTTTACTTGCAGCTTCTTTTTGGTACCATTTTTGTTAAGCCTTTCTCAGTGTTTTTTCAAATTGAAATTATCAACACAGGCCTAGAGCGCCCTCTTGCGGTTTACTGTGAAAATAATATGTTATATGATATACGGTAATAATGTGTAACAACCCGCTTGGATGTAAATAACCATAATCTTTGATAAACTACAAATAAATAAGCAAGCAACAAACAAAAGTAAACCTGTGATGTTGCTTATTTCTCCTGTGCATTTTATACAGTCATAACAGTACCTTGTGGGTTCCTTGTAGACCTCTCACACTGCAAACAGAGTCGGCACCTACATGAAAAGGTTATTAAGATAATATAAACCTCATCTCGTTCCTTTGTTTTGAACTGAAATTTCTTTGTGTGATGTATAATCTACAAAGATAAGCATAAGAAGTTTGCTCAAGTAGAACAAATTTCTCCAAATATTGTGTTTTATCATTTGAACCCTTTTCAAATAATTATTAGAGTAACTAATTGTTGGCACACTTACAATAAATGGATCAAGCATTAACTTGTTGTTACATGTTTGGTTTCATTTCAGAATTTTGTGAAGTGCATGGGCCACAGCAGATGCTGTTAATTTCATTGTTAAAGATGGACATGTGTGACATATCAGTTAAAATGTTTTACACTCCAGTTACGTCTTCATGTCCAGTACATTTTTTTTGCATTTCTTTTGGCTATAATTGCTTAACTTTATAGTTAAATATTCCCTCCCACAACTTTGTAAACAGGCAATTGCTGTGCAGTTTTGTGTAAAAGCAGCCATGCAATTATTGTCATAATCTTCATTTGATCGAATGGCTCCAACCCAAGTCCATCTAAACTGCTTTACTATCTGTGCCACAGCTTGGCTCTGGTAATAATCACTGGGAATAATTCTGAGAAATGAGGGGTATTTGGATTTATTACGGAGACAAGCACATGTGGCAAAGCGACTGATCTGAAAGTACACATACATAACATTTTAATTGTTTTTGATTTAAAAAAAATGATAAAATGTAATATGTTCTATAGCAATGGGTTGTACATCAGTCTTACTCAGCAGTGGGATATGAAAAGGTCCAATGACAGAAGGTTTACCCATGGTTGGAAGATGCTTCACCCATTTTGGCCTGCACATGTGCAGGTCCCTTTCATGCCTTAAACATGTCAGACAAATTTTCATTACTGTTAACCAAGGCAAATGCACCTTTAATACTTCCGTCGATGGCACCACAAGAATTATATATTCTGTACGCCTTATCTCCTCAATGGCAAAAAGCATTGTTTGGGCTAACTGGAATCCTCTGAAATTCAAACTTGAATATGAGTTGAAAATCATTGGAAAAATAATCCCAGATTTATGAAAATATAAAAAATGCAGTAGATAGAAAACTAACAAAACCTTGCTTTTCACTTGAACTCATTTAATGTAATACATTTAATTTTTACATCTATACCTAATTAATCAAACATAATATCAATAAACTTCTGGTTAATAAATTATCTAGTGCATTGCAATGGCAAAGGTCTTTCCATGTTCAAATTCTCTTTGTTTTTTCAGCTAGTGAGGAACCACCTAAGTCCACCTAACAAAACGTCTCCATCCATTACCAGTTAAGGGTTTTCAGCATCTCCTCTAAGGGTGCATAGCTGGTTCTCAGCTTGGGAGAAAGATGCAAACAAGAACGGGTGTAAAACTGCCCAACCCTGCTCTGGCCACTTCTGGATGAATGTCACGTTGAGGAAATCAAACATGTACTTTCCTTAAAGATTTTCACCAATATTGATTCAGCTTGGGGGAGTACAAGAAATAATGACACAGTTAATGTCCCTCTCTGTGGACCTTAAATGTGGGGAAGGAGAGAGATGTGGTTCATCAGTCAAATCTACATATTCTGGTAGGTTTTACGCTTTCCATGCTTTTGGTTCATCCTACAGCAAATTGTTTGTTGTTTTTTTATTTATTTTGAGAGACATTAATTACTAAATCTGCAAGGATTACATATTATACAACAATGAAATTATATGCTTTCATTTTAAATTCATGTATAACTAAAAAGGAAAAAAAAAGTTCATGCTTCCATCCAATTCTAAAAATTTTAAATAAGGATCTCCCTCTAAACTTGTTTTCCTAGTAAATTATATGTCTGTACACTAGTTACGTTTAAAAAAAATACTATACATACAATAGGGGGAAAAATATGTCCCTCTGTGATATGAGTTCAAGTATATATATATATATATATATATATATATATATATATATACAGCGTTTTCTGGGATATTTTATATGAAGGAATAAAAAAGAAGAGACCTGTGTGCTGTTGGACAAACCACAAAGCATTTGTACTGTCCTTTAAAAGTAAATTACCTAAAGACTTTTTTTAACTATGTGCTGGGAATGGGTCCAAAATGCAGAAATGACGCTGTTGAACTCTGTAGTCTTTTAAAAAATCTGTTTAATTAATATAGTAGAAAAATATTGTAAAAACACTGAAAGATCAACTGTTTTAAACATTGAGGTACATATTTATTAGTGTTTACCAGAATATTGACAAGCTACGTAAACTAAATCCATTTTAGGGCGCCATGGAATGGTGATGTGTCGCTCGCAAACGAATTGTTCAATATGAACCACTCTTTTATATGAAAATGGAGTAACGAGTCTTCTCAGTGAGGGATTTGTTCATGCTCATGCAATACGTTTCCTCTCCACATGGCAGGCACCTGCATAAGCTCAGTCAGCATGACAGGAAACAGAAATGATTTGTTCATTACTCCGTTATTGGGAAGCCTCGGATCTTCATTCGTTTGTCATGTGTCAGGATGAAGAGCAGTTTGCTCTATCACGGTACGCACAACAGTTCATTTACACACCGGATCATTCATGGAGATTGTCCTTTCATTCATATATCATGTGGCTGTAGCTCAGCGTTGGGGCGTGGACAAAGAAACGAAGGGGGAAATAAATGATGTCTGATTTGTGATCACGGACGTAATTTTGGAGGGGGACACAGGGAACATGTCGTTTTCACTTTTTCAAATGTCCGATTTGGTCCGCTGCACTTTTTACTGTCCAAAAACAATGTTCCGCTACACTACACCAAAATTGTTAGCACTAAGACCAGGTCGGGAAACAATCGCTCAAGCTGAAGCCTGCTTCTCTGAGTCAAGACCGCCCACCAGCACTTGATTGGCTCTCTGGTGTTTGGATCTCTTGTGTGATTGGCTGTCTCCACAGACACTCATTTGAAGCTAACCAATCAGCGCCATAGAGAAAGAGGTTGGACACTACCATTGACCTCCATTGAAAGAAGCATGGAGCTGCTAATAGCTCCAAACACCAGTAGCTCCAGCATTGGACGTAGTGCATTCTCTGTGTTTTCTACGGTAAATTGATGAAAGTACAACTTTTTTTTGCTGTTGTGAAGCGTTAGCTGATTGTTCTGTACCATTAATATTTTATATTGCAGTTTTCGTTAACTAAGCATTTTAACTTGCTAACTTAACTTGCTAGTTTTGTTTTAGCTGCGGCTAGCTCATTACAAGCTTGGCGGGTTTAGACGGGTCCGTCTGATTCAGTGTTTTAAAATTTCCCTCTCAACTTACATTCTGAACTTAAATAATTTTCTAGTTTTTTTAGGCCAGTTACGCCCACGTGGGCTTCTGCCTGCAGCTCCGCCGGCTGGTCCATGTGAACGTGTTCGCCTTCTGCGCCGCTAACTGCTCTACCTGGCCCTGGAGAACTCGCAGCACACACACTACATCATGGAGAAGCTGTGCTGGCCGGGGTGTGTGTGGGTGTGTGTTTGCATGTATATATATATATATGTAAATAGTTCTAGTATAGATATATTATAGTAGTCGTAGTAAATAGTGAAAGTGGTTCTTTATTTTAAAGCTTGTTTTGCATTTTACTTTTTTTTTGCATTTTACATATTTTACAATAAATTGATTAGTCATTTATTTTTGCCCAATTGAGTTGTTTTTTTTCATGTAATCTGATTTCAACGAGAAACGGTTTCAATTAAATGAATATTTTAATCAGTGAATTATAAATAACAGCTCTCAGACTACAAAAATTATAATAATTATTTCTTCTACAAAACTGTTTAATTCATCCCAGGTCTTCAATCAAAACATATACAGGCACATATTTTCCTTTTAATTATAAGTATTTTTACTTATGTTAAGGTTTTTGTACGTTATGAAACACTGCAGACATACTCTCATGTTAGGTAAGTAAACTTGTGGGGGAAAGCGAAATAGGTTGTTTTCGCACCAGAAGCCGTTTAAACTGACTTACCGGGCTGAGATGTTTGGACCTACTCAGCTACATGAACCACGTGACCACCTATTGGCGAGTTCAAAGAGTTAAAAAATACTCGTGCCCCCCCCCCCACCTTTGAAATAAAAATTTCGTCCATGTTTGTGATGAACATTATTTGTGACGTTTTTCATGAAATCATGATTAATTAATGTTGTAGTTTATTTCTGCTAGTTAAAAAAAAAAAAAAAACTGCAAATGTTAGTCTAGGCTGTGTTTATAGCTGTTCACTCGGCTATCCGGACAACTGAAACTTTATAAATCATATCTTTAGCCTAATAGCATAATTGCCTTACTTCTATGTGACTGCCTTAGACTTACATAATATAGGCTTAGATTACAACTGATATAAAGATGCTATTATGGAAATAATGCTTTATTGCTGATAAAATGTTGACAAGCAAATTTTACATTTTCCCAAAGACAAAAATTTGAGGAAAATTTGATCACTGTCACAAAGGTGTATGCACAACATTCGTATTCATATTTATATGTCAATAAAGTTCTTGTACCCAAAAGTCTGCTGAAATATTTGTGAGAGTATGAATCTAAAAGATGTGAGTTCAAAGTCTTATGAATAAAACTCAAATTTGTACGACTACAAACTCGTTCTTTCTCTGTGGACATGAATTTAACTTTCTGGGTATGAGTAAAAAATTGTTGCGATGTCGACGTGGGGCGGAGTAATCGATCCCCGATCTCATCAAAAACAGCCCGCTCCAAATTTAAAGATGGCTTTACACAGCTTTTAGATTCATACCCTCAGACTTACAAATATTTCAGCAGAATTTTGGGTATGAACTGTCTATATATATATATATATATATATATATATATATATATATATATATATATATATATATATATACATATATATATATATATATATATATATAATATTTTTTTTTCTGCTTATAGATGCTGAGTTCTTGTGCCCCACTTAACTAATCATTTCAGATATGTCAATGACTGTGTAAAATGTGCCGTCTCTTCTATGTATTCTTCAAAAAATGCAAACAATGTTTCAGAGACTGACAAATCCAGCCAAGCTAATCCGCAGTGAAGTTGTCACGGAAACATTTTTTTGGACACGAACCTGTTATTTTTCCTTCTGTTTTACCCTCACAAACTATAAAACTGACACTCTGTCCTGACAGTTTAACATGAGGCATCAAGCTTTGACTTCTGAAAATGGTTTTAGACCCTGGAACACCCTGGAAAAAACCCTGCTCCAGTCAGAACCAAGTGATTACAACAAGGAAGGACTCAGTGTTGTCAATCCTGCTTGTGCACAAGCTACTCACACACCCGCCCATAAAAGGCTTGCATCTGTAAACATTTTCCTTTTACAGTCTAAAATGGTTTGTGAGCCTTCCCAAATATAAAATTAAACTTATTAAAATGTACAGACACCAGTGAAAAACATACAGATATGGATCATCTGTCTTACCTGGTATTGGCGTATGTTGTCTATTGGGATAGTTGTTTAATTTGCTTAAGTGTTTTTATTTTTATTTTTTTACATTGTCTGAAATAAACAAAAACCAAAAAAAATCAAGTGAAGCCAGTAGCCATTCTGTCTGTTTGCCTTGAGGGTTAGAAAGTTTTACTTTTTAAAAACAGAAGACAGATACTAGCAAAATACAAGAGACACAAATTTTTTGTATAAGAAGAAAAAAGGAAGTACATGGCATGTTTTTATTTTATTTTTTATTCTACACAAGGACCTGTTTTAATAAAACACTTCTTTGTCAGAAATTATTAAATAAAGAATAATTTTGAATGACTATTTACAATACATCTTTCAATTTTAGTAGAGGAAAAAAAAAGTTACTCTTTTGCTTCTCATTATCAGAATACCTTGGATTGGCCCTTTCCCATTATATTCTTTTTTGTATTTTTTTGTGGTTTAAGAAGCAATACATAACATTTCGGTATAAATATACAAATTAATAATCCAAAAGTGGAGGCTAGAATGGCAAAAATTTCTACTGCAACACTTAACTTTCCAGGTGAGCTGACATACGCTGGGATAAAAGCGATCCATACAGCACAAAATATAAGCATGCTAAATGTGATAAACTTAGCTTCGTTGAAATTGTCAGGAAGTTTTCGAGCCAAAAAGGCCAAAGTAAAGCACAACACAGCAAGAAGTCCTATGTACCCGAGAACAGACCAGAACCCCGCAACTGAGCCCAGAGAACACTCCAAGATGATTTTGTCTTTCATTTCTTCAAAATTCGAAAATGGAACAGGAGGTGAAATTGTTAACCAGAGGATACATATGATTACTTGTATAAAAGTGAAAGTAAGAACACTAAGTCTTTGCTGGGTAGGCCCAAACCACTTGGTCACATTTCTTCCTGGTAGTGTAGCTTTAAACGCCATTAACACTACTATGGTTTTGCCCAGAACACAAGAGAGGCAGAGGACAAAGGTGATACCAAATGCTGTGTGACGCAACATGCAAGACCACACAGTGGGTTGGCCGATGAAGGTCAAAGAGCAGAGAAAGCACAGGGTCAGGGAAAAGAGCAGCAGGAAGCTAAGCTCAGAATTGTTAGCCCTGACGAGAGGAGTCTTTCTGTACCACAAGAAAATGACTGCAACAATGCCAGTCAAACAAGTCCCAAATAGAGAGGCTGCAGTTAGCAACATGCCCATAATTTCCCTATATGCAAGAAAAACAGCCTCTTTCTTTATGCAAGCATTCCTTTCTTTATTTGACCAGGTTTCAAGAGGGCATCTTACACAGGCAACAGAATCTGCAAAAATAACATTGAAAAATGTTAGATTTACAAAACAATTTGTCTATGATAAATATTTAAACATCTAAAGTAAACCCTTGGTCTGATATAAAGCATAGGGCAGGGGTCTCCAACCCTGGTCCTAGAGAGCTACTGTCCTTCTTTAAAACACCTGAAGCAAATAATTGGTTCAGGCTTTTTCCAAACTTATAAGTTCTAAATCAATGCATGCAACTTTTTTGAAGCAGGGTTGCATCTAAAATCTGAAGGACAGTAGCTCTAGAGGGCCGGGGTTGGAGACCCCTGGTATAGGGGCTGAACACCTTATTGTGTTTAAGAGAGTAAAATGAGGCAAACATAAATGCATGGCACACTTTTCAGCTCTTTTTTCATAAAATCTCAAATATGCGCTGCTGTATCTTTATTAGTATATCACACACTTAGTCTAGTAGAAATTTAAGATTTTGGTGTTGCAAACTAACAAATAACAAACAAACAAAAAAATCACTTAACCTGTAGTGTTGCTTATTTTTCCATCTGCACATTTTACACAGTCGTGGCAGCAAACAGGTTTTCCTTTCTGTAGAACCTTGTGTGTTCCTGGTGGACACATTTCACTGCAAACTGAAACAGGAGGCTGCATAAAAAACAGCATAACAGAAATCAAATGTCCTCAGAAACACTGATGAGCTTACCTTAATTAATAAATATATTTTATGCAGAAACTACAATAAGTCAATATGGCTAAATACCTGTCTTGACTTCTGTGCCCAAATTAAAGCGTTTTTTGTCAAATTAAGCTGTTTGTCAGCAGATAATGATGCATCATAAAGACCAACAGTGACAAAGTCCACAATTTTGTTTTCTCCTGGTTGCCAGTTTATTATTTCATATGTTGCTGCTGGATCTCCATACTCATTAAAGTAAACGTCATCACCTTCCTTTGTTTTGAAATGTATAGTCCTTAGGTGCTGTAAAATCTAAAACAATATTAAGATTCATTTAATCATATGACAGACATCTTAGTTTTACATTTTCCATAGGATGTATTCTTATTGTTTCCTTCTATATTAAATAATATGCTCACCGTTGACGGATCTAGTTGCACATTGTTGTCACAAGTACTACCACATCTGAGAATTTCATGTAGAGAATGAGCTACGGCGTACACTCCTTTGTAGACATTGTTAAAGATAGGCATGAGTGACATGTCAGTAAAACTGTTTTCCACAAATGCCAGGTCCTCGTGTCCAGTACATTTGCTTTGAAATTCAGCAGATTCTTTAAACTTACAGCTAAATAATGCCTCCCAGAACTCAGTGAATAACTCACTATTAGAAGAATTCAGTGGTTTAATATTAAACATGAATTCTCTGAGACCACTAACTCGTGCTTTGGGAATGGAAAGGCCCATTGCACCGTCCAGTATGTGATTTTTGTCCATTGCTGCAATTTGAGAATCAAAGATCCAAGACTCACTGCCGATCCACTGATGCCCAGTCAAATTGTGACCCGACAGCTCATGTATAAGTACATCCATGTCCATGTGGGAGAGGAAAGCAATGATAACTTTGGAGGTGGAGGACTTCATAATTTCAATTATCTTTTGTATTTTGTCTATTGGATCTGTCCTAAAGAAAGAAACTGAATATTCCAGGCAGATGCCTAACTCCTCTGCAGTTTCAGTAAATGTAGCCATGCCATTATTACCATAATCGTCATTGGTTCGGACAGCTCCTACCCAACTCCAACCAAAATGTTTGACCAAATGAGCTAGGGCTCGGCTCTGATAATAGTCACTGGGTACTGTTCTGAGAAAGGATGGATACTTTGTCTTATCACTAAGACAAGCGCATGTGGCAAAGTGGCTGATCTGAAAGAAAGAAAAAAAAAACTATGACAGAAGATGAAAGTGTGAAAAATCAAACACTTATAAAGTACGGTTTACTCTTGATACTTTTTTAACAATAAGAATATAATATAATATAACAATATAATAACAATATATAATATATAATATAATAAGATTTAATAAAATAACAAAACCAAGTTTATTCTTAAACATTAGACATTTTCTTAATAGTACCCACCAGTGGGATATAAAACGGTCCAATGACAGTGGCAATTGCTGTGCTTGGAGATGAGGATGTTTCTCCAATTATGGCGTGTGCTTTCAAACATAGGATCTCAGAGGCTGAAGACACATTTTTATTATCATTCGTTAAAGCAAGTGCGACTTCTACACTTCTGGCAATAGAACCACAAGTGTCATAGATATTATAACCAAGCGATATGCCCGGCAGTAGTTCTGTACTGTTATTTATCTCCTCAATCGCAAAAATCATAGATTGAGCAAATTGAAACTCTCTGAAATTCAAACTTCAGATAAAAAATTCAGGGTTACAAGAGGTTGAATGAAAAACATGAACATAAAACCAAGGCAAATTCATCTTTTTGTTTAACCTATAAGTAAAACATACAATAACATTTCCATGGTATAATTTACCTTGTGCATTCCAGTGGCAGCGGTTTTTGTGTGTAATTATTTTCTATGTTCTTCCAGCTGCTGTGAAAAGAAAAGATTCCACCCAGCATTATGTCCCCTTCCTTATATAGCTGAGGGGCCTCAATATCTATTATCTGCCTGCAGACAGGCTCCTTAGTCTGAGAGAAAGATGCTAATAACAGTAATTGTAAAAATGTACAACTATGCTCTGCCCACCTCTGTGCAGACACCATGTTGTCTGTAAAAGCAAAGTCAGTAGGTGGCATCTTTTGAATTTCAGTCTAATGACAGATATGCCTGTGTTCTTATAAATGTTGTTGATGTTTTTTTATTACAATGAGGTGGAGCATGAACACAGATATGCTGACACCTTTAAAACCTAATAGTTTGATAGTATATTTGCAACATATTGCTACTCCTGTAACTTTATATTGTGTAAATTGTGAACAGTCAAAAGCAATATAAAAAATATACATTGAATATGCTAATGTTTTTCTCCGTAAGTATATTTCTTATAAGGTTATTCAAATAAAATACACTCGTATTTTATTTGCGTATGTAAAAAGAATTCGGAAAAAATATATATTTATAAATATATATATATACACCTTTTTTTCAATTCATGTATGCAGGTCGAAGTGGAATGAAAAAGGGAATGAGTATGCGTTTGATACGCTACATCTAAAATCTCACTCTGTTGAGATGGTCTTTAAACCTTCAAGGTTTCGGGACTTCTACTTTGCCGATGTATCTTAAGTCCTCTCTGTATATTTCTAGTGGATTTAAGTTGAGTGGCTGCCTTGAATTGTTCGTTCTGTAAAATCAAGCAAGGGTTTATCATGTGAACCATTTGGGATTGTCGGCTACCTGAAAAATCTGATTGATGATGTGTCTTTTCATTTTACCGTCTATGTTTTTTTAACTTTTATTGCTTGGAATTTTGTGATCCATAAAATGTGCCTTTTAAATATTTTCATAAGTATCTCTCTCCCTTTTGACATTTCCCTGCTTGTTTCGGGGGATTCCAAAGTGTCCACTAAAGCGATATAAAATACCTCCAGAAAGTTCTGGGTTGGGCCTGTGGTGTACGCCTTATCAGACATTTGCAACAATTATTTCAGATTGAGGTAACCAGGAGGATGTAGTTCTTGGATACCAAAACCACCTTAGCTGACTTGTTTTACTGCATAGATCCCAACTGGCCAACAAAGAAGCTCCTTTTGGAAACCTGTATCCCAAATCTCATTCTTCTTGTCAGGATCAAGGACTCTTTAACATATCCAAAATATTCTGTAATTTAAGAGTATTGATTAAAAAAAGACATTTATAGGATTGAGCATGAGCAAGGGGGTTTGAATTTAAAATTTATCTGAGTGTAAAATAAATGTTAATCCTTAAGCCCATAGTCTAATGCTTGCCATATCCCAGAACTGGTGATGGATTAAAGAGTAACTACATAGGTACAGCTATTAAATACAATTACAAAAAAAACTATAAAGTTTTACAAAATGCACAAATTGTAAAAGTCTAAAACTTAAAAGATTTACACTGTTCAGTTAAAGTTTGTATAATTATGCAAGATGAACTTTATAGATTCGAGCAATAAATGAAACTAAGTCTAGACCAGCGGTAGAAGCTGATTGCATATCGTTCATTGATTTGGCCATCATTTATGGTGCAACAATACCATCTAATGGTCATAAATAGATGCATGCTGCTGTTCAAACTGCTAAATCATTTAGACACTTAGTTGGAACTAATTACCTATTAACTGTGTCAGACCTTCTGTCTGAATTGACCAAGGCTTATAAAACAACATCTACTTAAGAAAGTCAATATACATAGAGCAGTATATGATAAAAACACAAAACAATCAAACATAAACTTGTGAGTTACAATGAACAGAAATACCTCGTCAGTAAAAAACTGATTATATTGTAACCTCAATTGGGTTTATGTCAAATAATAGAAACTCAAGTTGAATACATGAGTGACAAATTTTAATCGAACACAATGGACAAGATAATATAAAAGTTACATCTCACTCATGGTGCCATAGAGGTTATAAAATGCCACTAAACATCATTGAAAACATAACAGGTTGCAGTAAAGGGATAACAAGAGGCCAACAACAGTTGATAATAGCTTTTTTTAAAAACTTGGTTCACAAATTGATGTGTGATAATCAGACTGATTTGTTTTTTCTCACAGAAATCTGTCTTCAGCATGAATATTAACAAATTCTTATTATTCAAATTTTTACATTCCTTGAAAGTACTGGGCAAGGTGGAGGAGCAGCAACCAATGTTTTAATTCAGATTGATTAATTAATTACAGACCTATTACTTCTTTTACACATCGACAGTTAGCCTTAGAAAAGGACTCAACCACTTCTGTTTTTTGTTTTGTGTCAGCCACCAGGACTGAATCTCTAGATAAGATCTCAGGTTTTTATTTAATTTATTGTTAAACTCTGAAAAGTTCATTATAGTGGGGGATTTTAAAGCCTACTGACTCCTGTTGTCATACTTTAGACCATGTGCTGAGAAATGACTTGTCAAAATGTTACTGTAATGCCCTATAACCATCTTTTGTTTGACCTTATTTTTAAATAATCTTTAAGTATATTTTAAAAGAATACTCCAAATCTAGGAGGATGTTTCATTTTATTAAATGTATTTAAAAAAATGCTGCAACAAATATTACAGAATCTTTTCCATCTTTAATATCTCAGAGAAACAAATGAAACAAACAAATGAAGGGTAGCAACTGAATCGAATGCCTTGCAAAAATTGATGCTGCTGTTTAGTATTACTTCTTAATTGAGTATAGCATTAGACTATGTAGCCTCCAAAATAATTATTCATAGAAGGTTTGATCCCTAATTTAATTCAGAGCTAGCAAACCTTAAAGCAAAACACTAGAAAAAGTAGAGAGTAAATGGTGTTCTGCTTTAGAAGTCCTGTTTAAACTGTAAAAATAGTGTGCTACTGTATTAAATGACTCCTGTCATGATATGTGTTTTTGTTCCCTGTCAGTTGTCTGTTTAATTTGTTGTAGTTGCTTTGTTTTACTTTGTTATCATTAATTATTGTTTTCTTTAGGTTATTTTCTATTTTGGTTTAGTCTTTGTTTTTGTTATATTCTGTGTTCTCTAGTTTCCCCTGCTCTGTCCCTCTTCTTTCTGTGTTTTCACTCTTCATTATCACTCACATCTGTTTGCAATTATTCAATCATCATCTCCACCACTCCACCTCCTGCTCCTAAGTATTTAAGTCTGGTTAATTCCTTCACTCACCGCTGGATCGTCTGATTCCCTCCTCGTCTCTCTGCGCCATCTCTTGCTTGGTCCTCCATGTCTCCCAGTAAGCCTTCCCTTCTTGCTAGCTGATTCTCTGTCCTGGCTCTTCTCCATCTTTATTGTCCCCTGGTTCCGTCCTGGTATTTACTTCGGTTTTTGTTTTCCTGTTGTCTCCGGTTTCCCGTGCTTCCTCCCCCACCTTTCCTCCCCAGTTCCCTGTTTATTTCCTTCCTCGTGATTATTATTGTTGTTATTTTGTCTGTTAGTTAGTTTTCCCCTTCCCGTGATCTTTAACTGTTTTTTTTATTTTGATTGTTTTGTTTTTTCATGGTTGTAGTCCCCGCGACTCGCTTCAGTTCTCTGTTTGTTTACGTTCCGTGTCTTAGTTCTGTTTGTTTACGTTCTGTCTCTGCGTTGTTCCTGTTTCGTTTCCGTTTGCCCTGTTCCGTTTATGTTCATTATTCTTCCCCAAAAATAAATTATTTATTTCCGCAATTCCACCTCTGCTCGAGTCATTGATCCCAACCTGACAACTCTAGGCCAAGTTGGAATAGTATATTTTTCATTATGAATAAAGCAGAATAAGATACCTTTTTTTTTTTTTTTTTTGCACTTGCCAAATTTTCTGACTTAAAGCTGTGTTGACATATTAAGTCTCTCAACACTCAGCATAAGGACTTTATGACACTTTGAAATATGAATTAAAATCTGATCTTGTTTGTAGCCATAAGGTAGTTAAGTTTTATTAAATATCAAAACAAAAATAACTACACAATTTGCAAGTTTGACCTAATTCCAACCAAACTATTTAAAGAAATGTTACCTATAGATTACAACCCAAAATTTTAGATAAAAACGACATATCCTTAGAAAATGGAGATGTGCCACAGGCTTTCAAGTTAGTTGTTTTTAAATCTTTAAGAAATCTTCTTTTAGCCAATACTTATTAAATTACTGACCTATATCTAACTTTCCTTTTTTATATAAAATCCTTGAAAACATTTATGCTAAGCAACTGAGCAAGCACCTGAGCAATAATAACCTGTATGAAGCGTTTTAGTAAGGTACAGTTCAGTGGAAGATACAGTTCCACAGGACGTTATTAATGATATTTTCATGGCCTTTAGATGACAGACCTCTCTGTTATAGTAGTTAGACTTTAGTGATGCTTTTTTTTATAGAAAGGCATGAACAAACTGTAGAGGTCACAGGGAGTTGGACCCGACATAAATCAAATTTTTTAGAGATATTTCAGTTCTTTATCTAAGTGATACATATTTTTTTAAAGTCCAGGTATACTTGTGGAGCATCTTAGGGCTCTGTACTTGGCTCGGTTCTCTTCATAATAAAGGCTTCTCATTGGTAAAATCATCAGCTAGTGTTGTATATATTTCTGCTGTTATGCTGATGATACTGAAGTTAGTTTGGTAGAAGATAGACATGCCCTCAAGACTTGAAAATGTGGAAACTTTTTGCTTATGAAATATAAAAAGACAGAAGTTATCATCTTTGGCCTAGACTGACAAAAAAAGTGGATTTAAATTGTCCTCTGGTAATAAAGATCAATCAATGATTTACTTCTTTCTCTCTCAGAATATTGTCATTATTAGAAATATTCTGACCAGAAGCTATCCTAGTTTACGCATTTTTTGCTTTGGGGCTGGACTTCTGTAACTCTTTATCAGGAAGTCCACAAATGCTGTTAAAGAAATGCTAACAACATTGCTAAATGCTCCTTAACATTGTGCACTTAACAGTGCAGTTTAATATTTTGTTGACTTTAAATGACAGGCCACAGCACTGTGGTTCATAATACTGCAGCAAGTGTTCAGCCAAGATAATGCTGACCCTATGCAGCAGATTTTGTTAGTTTAGCAAGTTAAACCTAGTATACCAACCAAGACACCCAATAACTGACCGTACTGGAGATTAAGACCTCAGTGCATTACGTATTCAGCTTTTAATGGGGAATTATGTAATTCATTTCAGAAGATAACGTTTTTGTAGCTGTTTTTGTAATTGGCTACGGATAATGGCCATACTAATTTTTCTTTTTTTTTTTAAAGCAAATAAGGCATTAGAGACATAAAGCTTGAGAAAGCAATACTGTAAATAAAGAAAATTGAGAGTATTACTCAAAAACAACACAAATTTAGACATACATGATGTATTAACTCTAATGATTATAATAAGACTAATGAAATCTTGAAAAAGTAAAACAATTAAACAAAGGAATTGAAGACGTTTGAAGATTCAAAAATTATTCCATTGCAAAGTTAAAATCATTCCGTGTGCAAGACAAAAAACAAATTAAACTTATATTGTCACACAACATCAAAGAGAATGTTATGTTTAACCAAGGATTCTAAGATCCTATAAGACAAAAAGTAAAGTAAACACTAATCATTAATCCTTTACCACCAAATGATGTATTGAGGTCATCACATTGCTATTTGGTGTCTTACACTCATTTTGCTGCTCCCTTCCCCATGATATGTTTTTTTGTATTTCTGTGTGGTTTCAGTAGTATGACATAGCACTTTGGAATAAAAATACAAATTAACAGTCCATACGTGGAAGCAAGAATAGCAAAGATTTCTACAGCAACACTGAATTTTCCTGGAGAGCTGACGTATGCTGGGATAAAAGTGACCCAAACAGCAAAGAATATCAGCATGCTGAAAGTAATAAATTTAGCTTCATTGAAATTATCAGGCAGTTTACGAGCCAGAAAAGCACAAATGAAACAAAACATTGCAACAATTCCTATGTAACCTAGCACAGACCAGAACCACACACCTGATCCCAGAGCACACTCCAAAACGATTTTATCCTTGTGCTCTTTAAAGTTCTTGGTTGGAAAAGGAGGTGAAATTGTTAACCAGAGGATGCATATGATCAATTGCACAAGGGTAAAACTCAGAACGCTTAGTCTCTGCTGTTTAGGCCCAAACCACTTTGTCACATTTCTCCCTGGAAGTGTGGCTTTAAATGCCATTAAAACAACCATAGTTTTTCCCAGTATACAGGAAATGCAAAGGACAAAGGTAATACCAAATGCTGTATGCCGCAGCATACAGGACCATTCAGATGGCCGTCCAATAAAGGTCAGAGAACAGAGAAAACACAGAGTCAATGAGAATAGGAGGAGGAAGCTCAGCTCAGAGTTGTTTGCTCTTACAAGAGGAGTTTTCCTGTATCTGTAGAAAGTTAATGTTACCAATAAAGTTGTGCATGCACCTAATAAAGAAGCAGCTGTAAGCAATAGTCCCATAATTTCCTCATAAGATAGAAACTCAGCCCCCTTCTTTATACAGGCATCTCTTCTGTCATTTGGCCAGGATTCAGGTGGACATCTCACACAGGTGACAGAATCTGCATATGAATAACAAAGATAGCGTTAAACTAGAAATCCAAATTAATCTGTTTTTCTGATCATTAACTAAAACAAATATGTTGAATACAGTGTTCTTTAGTACATAAAGATGAGTTGGTTTCACATCTTTAATATATATGTCCCTTGTTAAATTCTAGATGCAGACCATTGTCTTCCTTCAGTAACCATGTCTACAAACATCGATTCTAGAGACTGAAAAATGTGCTCATAATTGCAGTGGAGGTGTAAGGATCCACTGCCTAGAATGTAAAATCAGTTGATTTATATATATATATATATATATATATATATATATATATATATATATATATATATATATATATATATATATAT
>JAVLVB010000318.1:1014891-1053400 GCA_032876305.1 Orestias chungarensis | reverse complement strand
TTGAGCTCCGTTGTATTTTCATTAATTACATGTGGTTAGCTTACCAGCACTCTCTGTTTGTTTTATGGGTTACAGCTAAATGTGTGTGTGCATACGGGGGACCAGACCTGACTGTAATTTTGTGATCCCGATACCAGGTACATGTTAATTTGTTATATGCTAACAGTTAGCAGCACACGGGTTTTGCTGTCTTCCTGCTAAATGTGTGTGTGCATACGGGGGACCAGACCTGACTGTAATTTTGTGATCCCGATACCAGATTGTAATAAACGGCAAGGTTGCCAACAATGAACAGAGTCCGTGTGTAACTTCACAACGCAGAAGAGGTACAATAACCGCTACACAAGGACATGCTGAAACTTTTGTGTCAAGCCTTGTTTAAGTGCATTCTATCACAGAGGTGAATTACGTAAAAAACTGTAATAGTAAAAACTCTTATCTTGGCTGTGAAAAATGTTGTTTTATTGTTAAAATGGTCCACACAGACATTTGTTTTTCTTTGTTCTTTGTAAAAATGCAATACAGATAGATGATTTTCTAACGTCATTAAATTTTTCTACACAGTCAGCTGTATTTGGCTGCCTTACTTTACCAGTATGCATGGCATAAACTGTTTTATGTCTTCAACCCCCATCTGACTCATATCCTGAATTTCATGTTTTCAATTGTTATTTTATCTGCGGTCTCCCAGTTTCTGCTCTGGGGGAAAAAGAAACAAGGATAAATATAAGGACCACTTAAAAGCTTGATGTGTCCTTGCAAGATTTAGAACCTACTTTAAAAAAAAACAAAAAAAATAGAACTTTGAGTGTGTTAGATAGGACAAAAGTTTTCAACTGTACCAATGTAATGGGGAATAATGCAGACATTGCTTGGAGCATATGGAAACTATATATATATATATATATATATATATATATATATATATATATATATATATATATATATATATATCAAACTATATTACATTAACAGTACTTCATTAAAAAGCAAACCACTCTTGTCATTCTGTTCAGAATTATTTTAGAACACCCTTTACCATCATATTCTTTTTTGTATTTTTCTCTGGTTTCAGTAACATGATATAACATTTTGGAAGGAAGATACAAATAAGCAATCCAAAACTAGACGCAAGAATAGCGAAGATTTCTACAGCAACGCTAAATTTTCCAGGAGAGCTGACATAAGCTGGGATAAAAGCAATCCACACTGCACAGAAAATCAGCATGCTAAACGTTATAAATTTAGCTTCATTGAAATTATCAGGCAGTTTACGTGCCAAAAAAGCGAAAGTGAAACACAACAAGGCAAGAAGTCCAATGTACCCAAGTACAGACCAGAAACCCACAGCAGACCCCAGATCACACTCCAAAATGATTTTGTCTTTGAATTCTTTAAAATTTTTGGATGGAAAAGGAGGAGAGATTGTTAACCAGAGGATACATATTATCATTTGAACAAGACTTAAACCCAGAACACTTAGTCTCTGTTGCGTAGGTCCAAACCATTTCATTGCATTTCTGCCAGGAAGTGTGGCTTTAAATGCCATTAAAACCACCATAGTTTTCCCCAGGACACAGGAGATACAGAGAACAAAGGTGATGCCAAACACTGTGTGGCGCAGCATACAGGACCATTCAGATGGCCGACCAATAAAGGTCAGAGAGCAGAGGAAACACAGAGTCAAGGAGAAAAGGAGAAGAAAGCTCAGCTCAGAGTTGTTTGCCCTTACAAGGGGAGTTTTTCTGTATCTGTAGAACATAACTGCTACTGCTGCAGTTAGGGATGTTCCAAATAAAGCTGAAGATGTAAGCAGTATTCCCAAAATTTCTTCAAATGAAAGAAACTCAGCCTTCTTCCTGATACATGCATCTCTTCTTTCATTAGACCAGGATTCAGGGGGGCATCTCACACAAGATACAGCATCTGCAAATTTATGATAAGGTTTAGAATGCTGTTTTTAGTACTTCAATGCCATATTTTTTGTCAAACCTAAAAAATATACATTCTTTCTCGTCAACATTTTCTTTACATGTTTTTTTTAATTTTATTTAGATTTTTTATTGACATCTATATAAGGTGGCCATTTCCACTTCTGGAAACTAAGCCCATTTCTTTCATTCCAGAGTTGACATATTACAATACACACAAAAATGTAAAAAAGTTATGAATCAACTAAAAACTAAATTATCATCCATTTTACTAATCTAAAGAAAAACAATTTAATTCCAAACATTTATGATAACGTGTGTGAACTATGAAATACACAGTTACTTTTACTGAACAAAAGTCAGAATTGTGACTTTAAAGCAGACAGGCATCTTTGAGCAACATGCTTTAATGTCATATACAGTAGTTGTGTAAAAGGAAAATTATCTTTGAGAACAAACTTTCAGACTTCATATGGAGTCTGTTAAAGTCAGACTACATTCTAAAATGAAGGTCTGATTTCTAAGATTAAAATAAGACATTTATTTTCAGTAGCTCTATTTTTTTCTGTAGGAAAAAAGTTTGAAAATATATTAACTTTCAAAATTATTACCATCTACTCGCCAAAAAATGAGAATATATTGCAATTAGCTAAAAAAACATCTGTACAAAATTACAGAAGTGACTGTTTCCACAGACAAATATGTTAGTTGTGTTTATGCCTACATGTTTGGTGTTTTAATATCGCACATAAAATAGCTAAGTAGAATTTAACATTTTAAACTTTACTATTTGTTTATTCTACCCCTTGTATATCTGCTATGGCAAAAAGTCACTGTAATGACGTCTCACAGACTTCTTTATCTATAATTTATCTATAAAAGCTTCTATTTAAAAGTTTTATGGTAAGAACCTGTGCTGTTGCTCATTTCTCCTTCGGCACACGTAATACAATCATAGCAGCATACAGGCCTTCCCTTTTGGAGAACCTTATGTGTTCCTGCAGGACATTTTTGACTGCAAATTGACACAGGCACCTTAAAAAAACAAAACAACAATATCTGACATTGTTTTTATGTCTTTTGATTTCAGTAAAAAATTTATGACAGCAAATCTTTACCTGTGTTGAGCTGCTTGTCCAAATTATGGATGTATTTTGAAAGTTTAGCTGTTTGTCTGCAGGAATGGATGCATCAAAAAGACCTACTGTCACAAATCTTACAATGCCATATTCTCTTGGTTGCCAGTTTATAATTTCATACTTTGCAGCTGGATCTCCATTCTCATTAAAGTAAACTTCATCTCCTTCTTTTGTTTTGAATTTAATTGTTTGGATGTGCTGTAAAATCTAAGAGAAGTGCATTCAAATAATTATTTACAATATTTTTACAGTGCATAACTTAAGTCTGTGTAGTTCTCACCGTGTATCGGTCCAAGTGTACATTTTTGTTACAGGTTTTATTGCAGCTGAGAACTTTATGCAGAGCGTGAGCCACAGCATAGACTCCTTTATAAACATTGTTAAAAATGGGCATGAGTGACATATCAGTGAAGCTGTTTTCCACTCCAGTCAGATCTTCATAGCCTGTACACTCTTTCTGGGTTTCAGACACTTTGGCCTGCTTAAACTTGCAGTGAAACAGTACCTCCCAAAACTCTGTGAACAAGTTATTATTTGATAAAATCAGAGGTTTTACATTGAGTATGAACTCCTTAAGACCACTGACATGTGCTTTAGGGATGGAAAGGCCTAATGCTCCGTCCAGTATGTGATTTTTGTCCATTGCTGCTATTTGTGAATCAAAGATCCAAGACTCACTGCCGATCCACTGATACCCAGTCAAGTTGTGGTTTGACAGTTCATGTAGAAGCACTTCCATGTCTCGGTGTGAAAGAAAAGCAACAATCACCTTTGCAGTTGACTCCTTGAGTGTTTTGATTATCATTTGTATTTTTTCTGTAGGATCTGTTCTAAAGAAAGCAACTGAATATTCCAGACAAATACCCAGCTGTTCTGCAATTTCTGTGAATGTAGCCATGCCGTTATTACCATAATCATCATTGGTTCTAACTGCTCCAACCCAAGTCCAACCAAAATGTTTGACCAAATAAGCTAGGGCTCGGCTCTGATAATAGTCACTGGGTATGGTTCTGAGAAAGGATGGATACTTTGTTTTATCACTGAGACAAACGCATGTGGCAAAGTGGCTGATCTAAAAGAAATATGTAATTGTTTATTTAAAATTATTTCAATTGTACTACCAACATTACCATTCAGAGTTTCAGTTACTTTTATAATAAAAAATACCATAGTTATCTTCTTTAAAACATACAGTAAAACACACAATAAACATATTATACACTTTGCTGTTCATACTCACCAGTGGTATATGAAATGCTCCAATGACAGTAGCTACTGCAGTGCTGGGTGAGGAGGAGGTTTCTCCAATCACTGCCTGGACTTGTGTAGGTCTGGAACATCGTCCCTCAGATGTTAAATACATGTTCTCATTTTCATTGTTTAAAGAAAGAGCAACCTTTATGCTCCTAGTAACTGAACCACAAGAGTCATAGATTTTATAGCCCAAAGAAATTCCAGGAAGTAGTTCTGTACTGTTATTGACCTCCTCAATGGCAAAAAGCATAGACTGAGCAAACTGAAACTCTCTGAAATTTAAACTTAATTTAGAAGAGAAAACAAACCAAAAAATACATTATGAAACACAGACAAAAACAATAATTGACCAAATTCTACTTTGACTACTACTGAAACAGTAGCAGTCAATATATTTTTAGTTTACCTGATGCACTCCAGTGGTAGTGGTTTTTGTGTATAATTACTTTCTTGCCTCTTCCAGCTGCTGTGAAAATAGAACATTCCCCCCAGAATAATATCCCCTGGTTTGGAAAGCTGAGGGATCTCAGGATCCCCTAACTGTCTGCACAATGGCTCCTGTGTTTGAGAGAAGGATACCCACAGAAAAAGCTGCAAAAGTGCACAACTCTGCTCTGGCCACCTATGTGTGAACGCCATATCATGATAATCAAAATCTCTTGGTGCCATCCAATGAATTAGTATGCAAATATACCTTTGTCCTGGTACATATAAATGTAGGGTCATGTGATGAATAACAATAGTCATTGCATTTCTATTAGATTACAAGATGGGGAAGAAGGAGGGACAAAATGGCATGCTGTGATCTTGATTTAGTATTTTATAATTTGTTTTGCAAGTCTGTTGCTTACGAAAAAATATATTCTGTGCAGTAGAGGTCTAAGTCATATATAGGTACTAAGAAAATGTCTTTATTTATGTTGATGATAACAATAAAATATTTAACATCCAGTAAAATATGAAATATTTAGTAAACACTCCACCATGTTATACTGATTAATCAAAAGATGCCATTACAGTGTTTAACAATTTTGAAAAGCGTCAAATATATAAGAATTTTCTCCAGAGTTAGCCAGAGTAGCCTGGCGACTAACTAAAACACATTTTGAGTTGAGGTTGTTGAAGATTGTATTATTGCACCTTCAGTTCTGGCATTCAATTCAGTTCTCAATTGTTTTTTTTAAACTGATATACAAAAACAAAAACAAAAAATAGAGATAATGTAGCTAAACACAATAACTGGTAACTGAATAATAACAATCAGCAATTCGTTAAAATAAACCTATGTGTGAGTCGCAGTAACATTATAGAAAACTTCTTACAATATGCATACTGTATAAGCTGTATGGACCTATTCATCATGCACGATTGGGGGTATTTAACTATGTTTGCTGCAAAATCCTGTTATTAATGTGCACTTTAAACTTTTAAACATATCAGTATAAATTCCAGGGCAATGCTGTAAGTGTTAAAATGATAGCAATTGTCATTATATTTTAAGCTCTACATCTCTCATGCTTGATTCTAAGGGGTTATGTACTACTGAGGTATTTAATAACCTACTGTATAGCTGCTTTTGGCTTTGGCTGCTGGGGGACTAGAACTAATCCCTTTTATTACTCTTCCACTTTTTTTCTCCTACTATACAATTTGGATTAGTTGCTGTTATTTAAACTGTTAACTTATTGCTTTATATTTTGTTTCTCAATGCTCTGCCCAACTTTGTGTGGATGCCATGATATCAGAATAATCAAAATCTCTTGGGGCCATCCAATGTTTTCTCTTAGCAAGAGAACATTCTCTTTCTCTAGCTAATAACCTTGTAACTTAAAACAGACTGATCCAAGAAAAGCAGATGCACTCCAGATTAAGAAGAAAGGAAAAATAATGAATAACTAAGTACAACCAAATCTAAAATGTTCATAATAAATAAATAAATAAATAAAGGAAAAACTCAATATCCTGGCAGAGGAAACAAATTACATAATTCTTCACTCAGTTTCTCTTACAAAATACTTTATTTATCCCAAAAGGAAATTTAATTACATTTGACCAGATCACCCATACGATTTTCAGATTTTTTTAAATTTTTTTTTAAACTTGTGTAAAATAATGCCTTTATATTTCTACTTTACTGCATTAAGACATTGTTAATGATTGAAGACATACAACATAAAGATAATTTACACATTATTTGTTTCAAATATTTACTTCTCAGACTGACTTTGCTGTACCTTTCCCAATCATATTCTTTTTGGTATTTTTCTCTGGTTTCATAACCATGATATAACATTTAGGGATAAAAATACAAATTAACAGCCCAAAAGCTGAAGCAAGGATAGCAAAGATTTCAACAGCAACACTAAAATTTCCAGAAGAGCTGACATATGCTGGGATAAAGGTTATCCATACAGCACAAAATATTAACATACTGAAGGTAATAAATTTAGCTTCGTTAAAATTATCAGGCAGCTTCCGAGCTAAAAAAGCAAAGATAAAACATAACAAAGCAAGTAGTCCTATGTAACCAAGAACAGACCAGAAACCCACAGCTGAGCCCAGAGCACACTCTAGGATAACTTTTTCTTTAAACTCCTTAAAATTTTTTGATGGAAAAGGAGGAGATATTGTTAACCAGAGGATACAAATTGTAATTTGTACAAGAGTGAAACCCAGAACACTAAGTCGCTGTTGTGTAGGCCCAAACCATTTCATCACACTACTCCCAGGAAGTGTAGCTTTAAATGCCATTAAAACTACCATTGTTTTTCCTAGAACACAAGAAAGGCAGAGCACAAATGTTATCCCAAAAACTGTGTGACGCAGCATGCAGGACCACTTTGAAGGCTGACCAATGAAAGTCAGAGAGCAGAGAAAACACAGAGTCAATGAGAAAAGGAGGAGGAAGCTCAGCTCTGAGTTGTTTGCCTTTACAAGAGGAGTTTTCCTGTTCTTGTAGAAAAAGGCTGTTATAACAGTCGTTATGCATGTTCCGAATAAAGCTGCAGTAGTAAGGAGTATCCCCATAATTACATGATATGATAAAAAAACAGCCTCCTTCTTTATACAGGCATCTCTTCTCTCATTTGACCATGATTCAGGGGGACATCTTACACAGGTGATAGCATCTGCAAAATAAAAGTGTTTAGGATGGCATTATTCTTATTAGTGTATTTATTTATTCTCATGGTAAAAACAATACGATTACATAAAACAACAGATGAGACTTTATCTAAAAAAGTTTGTCCATCTAAGCGTTCTTAAATCCTGAAAATCTTAAGAACTGAAATAGTATTTAGGAAGGTCTACTCTGTCCTTGCAAGAGTCTGATGTTGTGGGCAATTAAAACACATTTTGTAAATATCAGTTCAAAATTTTATATACTCATGAGTTTTTAGATTTATAAATGACATATTTTTTCTATCTAATAATGTCATGTTTAGTATTTGTTCCAAATGTTTTTAAGTGCATCTAAGGAAATCATTTTGTAGTAAATTTATGCAACAGATTTAATTAAGCCAACATAAAAATTGACAATATTGTACATCACAGTTAAATTATGTACGATACATATTCTGTTTATGTTTATGTATTTAGCAGACACTTTTATCCAAAACGACTTACAAAGTAAGCAGTAGCGCAAAGGGTCTTGCCTAAGGACTCACACTGAATGCTTTTGGTGTACCCAGGACCTGGATTTGAACCCAGGTCACCAATGTGAATCAGGTGACTTTCCAATTTAGCTATCCAGCCGCCAATAACAATATTGAAACATAAAAAAGTGTAAAACAATGGAGTTTAAAATAAATTCTGTAAGCTAAAACATTGTAATCAGAAATCTAAAGATGGACTTGATTGTATTTTTTTTAAAACTAGGCTCTAATTCAATTTATGAACTGAAATTTCACTTTGCATGTTTAAATAAATTATCATTATTTTTTTTTTACCATGAGGCAATGTTTGTTTTCAGGGCTACAAAAACAAACTGAATTTAACTTAATAAATATGTTATAAATTAAATGCATCTAAATACTGTGTTAAATTGTGCTATACCTGTAACATTGCTCATTTCTCCTTCAGGACATCTTATACAGTCATGGCAGCAAACAGGCCTTCCTTTCTGGAGAACCTTGCGTGTTCCTGGAGGACACTTCGGACTGCAAACCGACACAGGCACCTACAAAAGGCCCCTGACAATTTTATATGTTTTCACAAGCCTTTATGACTACGTTTAATTTAGAAAAATTAAATATATTGCAACAATCTGATCTACTTATAACACTGAAAAACATTGAATTAAAATTTGTAATGGGTTGCACCTTTGTTGAGCCCTGCGCCCAAAGCAAGGATTTGTTTTGAAGACTTAGTTGTTTCCCAGGCGGTAATGATGCATCATAAACACCAAGGGTGACAAAGTCCAAAGTGCCATTTATTCTAGGCTGCCAGTGAATAACTTCATACTTTGCAGCTGGGTCCCCATTCTCATTAAAGTATACTTCTTCTCCATCCTTTATTTTGAAGTGAATCTTTCGAATGTGATGTAAAATCTATGAAATAAGTTTTTATTTTAATGTAATACAGGAAACGTAATACATAATTATTGGCTTTTGCATGTTTTTTTCTGTATCCTTTCCCACTACTTTTGATTATTTTCTTTGTGGAAAAATACTTATGTATGCTCACCGTGAATGGATCGAGCTGCACATTGTTCTTACATGCTTTGTCACATTCTAGAATATTATGAAGAGCGTGAGCCACTGCATACACTCCTTTGTAGACATTTTTAAAAATCGGCATGAGTGACATGTCAGTGAAGCTGTTTTCCACTCCAGTCAAATCCTCATATCCTGTACACGTGTGATAATTTTTAGCTAATTTCTCCGGCTTGAACTTGCAGCTAAACAATGTTTCCCAGAATTCTCTGTACAAATCAGTATTTAAGGATCTGAGTGGCGTCACATCAAACATGAATTCTCTGAGACCACTGACATGTGCTTTAGGAATGGAAACACCTATCGCTCCATCCAATATGTGATTCTTGTCGACTGCTGCAAACTGAGAATCCGAGATCCACCCTTCACTTCCCACCCACTGGTACCCCGTCAAATTGTGGTTGGACAGCTCATGTATAAGTACATCCATGTCCAGGTGAGCAACAAAGGCAATAATCACCTTTGACGTGGACGCTTTTATAGTATTAATTACCTTTTGCATTTTTTCTTTTGAATCTGTTCTAAAGAAAGCAACTGAATATTCCAGACAAATTCCCAGCTTTTCTGCAGTTTCTTTGAATATAGCAATGCCATTATTGCCGTAATCGTCATTGCTTCTAATTGCTCCAACCCAAGTCCAACCAAAATGTTTGACCAAATGAGCCAGAGCTCTGCTCTGATAGTAATCACTGGGTACTGTTCTGAGAAAAGATGAATACTTGGTTTTATCACTGAGACAAGCACACGTGGCAAAGTGGCTGATCTAAAAGAAATGACAAAAAACCAATGATCATACTAATATTTCTATCTTATTTATTGAGTTTTAGTTCTACCATTTCTACGTACCAGTGGTATTTGAAATTGTCCAAGGAGAGTAGCTATTGCAGTGCTAGGAGAGGAAGAAGTTTCTCCCACTAAGGCTTGCACTTGTACAGGCTTATTGCATGCCGTGTCAGAGTATGAAGACAGACTTTCATTGTGATTGTTCAAGGCAAGTGCAACCTTTATGCTTCTGGGAATGGAACCACAAGTGTCATAAATGCTGTAGCCAAGATAAATACCTGGCAGTATATCCGTTCTGTTATTTATCTCCTCAATTGCAAAAAGCATAGTCTGAGCAAACTGGATTTCTCTGAAATTCAAACTTAATTCAAACAATATTAGTAAATGTAAATTTTTTTTCTAATATGGAGACATTAAAATTGCACACATTCACCAACATTATCACAAACCAACAACTGTAAATTGGTAAAGACTATGTATCTTACCTGATGCATTGCAGTGGCACAGGTTTATGTTCATAAGTGTTCTCTATGATCTTCCAGCTGCTGTGAAAATAGAAGATTCCTCCCAGCTGTATGTCACCACTCCTGTATAGCTGTGGAATCTCAGGATCTCCTAGCTGCCTACATAATGGCTCGGTGGTCTGAGATAATGACGCCAATAACAACAATTGTAAAAAAGCACACCCCAACTCAGGCCAACTTTGCATGAATATCATATCTGTTAAAACCAAATCATCGGATGGCATTTCGAAAACCTGAAGGTAAATTAATAGTTGATAAAATATTTATAAATTTCGGATCATCTCATATATGTGGGAAAGTAATATTTACTCCCTGTGGGACATTAAGGCGGAGAAAGGGGAGGAGGAATGTTAAAGGGTCCATGCTTCAATTATTTTAATATTTGGTATGTGGTTGCAACACATTTAGGGTATGCCGTTTTTAAATAGGTAGACCATCTCTTTGGTCCAGGGGAATTTCAGTCGATATTGATGCGGTGACCTCAGCACCGGAGCTTTGTCTGCATTATTGGCAGTAAAATTGCCTGAGGTTCGACTTTCACTCCACACGCACACGCACACGCACACGCACATGCACGCACTCACGCACGCACGCATTATAATTATAATTATATTGAAGCTTTTATTCTGAACAACATGTTAACATGTATAGAAAAGTGTGTAAAAAAAAAATATATATATTATTCTTTCATTTAGCTTTACATTCCGTGGATGTCTTCGTGATGGGCTCAATTTTACTTTGAGCGTTATCTGCAAACTATAGCTAGTACTGGAGTTACATATTTAGCAGAGATAAAAGTGCTGATAAAAAGTCAAACGTGCCAGTAAAATGTCTCGTTTACAAAACTGCTAAACTGCTAAACTTCCAAATTCACAGGTATACTTATTGGCAGTTATTGATATACAAGAAGAAACTCTTTATTTCTCTTTATTTAACCAATTTGTCATAAGAACAAATTCTTAATTACAATAACATTAATGTACAGAATTTGCTTTACCAATTTTAACAGTGATTAATATTTTGATGTAAGTCTTAATATTTTCAGCAAGAATAATAAACAATTATAGGATCACAGACGTCTTAAAGGGCTTTTTGCATCCCTTTACTCATCAAATGTTTCTTTGTATTGTACTGGGGTTTAAATAAAATTATGTAACATTTAGGCAAAAAAATACAAAACAGCATTCCATAACTTGAAGCCAGAATTGCAAATATTTCTACAGCAACACTAAATTTTCCAGGAGAGCTCACATAAGCTGGTATGAAAGTGATCCACACTGCACAGAATATCAACATGCTAAAAGTGATAAACTTTGCTTCATTAAAATTGTCAGGGAGCTTTCTGGCTAGGAAGGCCAATCCAAAACATATGATAGCTAAAATCCCTATGTATCCCAGTACAGCCCAAAAGCCTAAAGGCGATCCAAGTGCACACTCTAGAATGATCTTCTCGCTGTAATAGTTTGTGTTTTTAAATGGATGGGGGGGATTGTTTGTGAGCCATATTACACAAATCAAAACCTGTAGAAGCGTGAGAGCTACAACACCGACTCTCTGTTGTGTAGGCCCAAACCACTTCATCATTCTACTGCCAGGAATGGTAGCCCGAAAGGCCAACAACACTACAGTTGTTTTCCCCAAAATACATGACACACATAGAACAAATGTAATGCCAAAGGCTGTGTGGCGCAGCATGCAGGACCAATCAGAGGGTCGGCCAATGAAGGTAAGAGAACACAGAAAGGATAAACTCAAGGAGAAAAGCAGTAGGAAACTCAATTCAGAGTTGTTAGCTCGGACAATTGCCGTGTGTCTTTGGCAGAAAAATATCAGGCTTACAACCACTGCTGAGAATGTGCCAATAAAAGACAAGGTGGTCAAAATAACACCCATTGTTTCTGTAAAGGTAAGAAACTCAACTGTTTTTAAGTGACAGTGGTTTCTCTCTTCACTGGATTTGTACTCTGGAGGGCATTTTTCACATTTGACAGCATCTGAAAGCATAAATACATTTAGGCTGCACAGAGAACACATCTTCAAATAGAACAGTAGAGCACTGGCTGTAATTTTTCCAAGCAAAAACACGATGAGCACCAGGGTAAAGGCTATAAATCCTGCCGCCTCACTTGTACTGTTGCTGAACTCCCCCTCTGCACAGACGATGCAATCAAAACAGCACATTGGTTTGCATTTAAGGAATGCCCGACGAGTACCAGGCAAACAGCTTTCACTACAGATGGATTTTGGTACCTGAAAAACAAAGATATTATTTAAAGCACATTTTGTATACATTCATTGAATCAGAATAAAATTATTGTATCCTGTTTTTTAATATGAAATTTGTAAAAAAATATCCATCATTTAAAAAACCCTACAGCACATTGAACAGAGTCTAAATCAACTTACATCGTTACTTTCTTTTGCCCAGATGGCTCTCACTCCAGCTTTCATCTCAAATTGCTGACCTTCAGGCCAGGAAGCATCATAATAACCAATAGTTTTAAACTCTATGTGTCCTGTCTTATCCAGCTGCCAGTTTACCAGTGCATAACGTGCCACAGGGTCACCAAACTTGTCAAAGAAAACATTTTCCCCAGCTTTAGTGGTAAAATTGACCTGTTGTAGGTAGTGCAACACCTAAAGGGAAAACATGTTAGTAATTACTAACTAATAATTACTTAATCATTGTAGTTTGGATTGAAACAGTTTTTTGTTTTTTTTGTATCTTTTGTTTCACATATTTACCTGCCATGGTTGAACATTTTGCTTGTCAGCACAATTGTGGCTCTCAAAGGGTCCATTTTCATCTTTGCATTTAAATAACATGTTCAAAGCATGAGCAACAGCATATACTGCTTTGTACACATTATTCATCAGGCTTGAATCTGAAACATCAGTGAATCGTGTATTTACATCCCGCAGAGTCTCTGTTCCATTACAGACTGTTACATAATTCTGTGTGTAATTTCCACTTTTTGGCAGCTGGGTGCAGTGAAAGATTGTTTGCCACAACTCAACAAGTCCCCGATTCCCTTGTTTGGTGGATGGTCTGCTTTTGGTTAAAAACTCCTGTAGTCCAGGGATGTGATAATTCAGTGCTGCAAAGCCCACAGCTCCCTGAACCACGGCGTAGTTTTCGGGAGAGGCAAAATAACGATATGTAATCCACCCTTCACTTCCGACCCACTGTAAACCTGTCACATTCTGAGCATATAGCTCTTTTATAAGTACATCAAGATCTGTTGCATCAGCAAAGGCAACTATTACCCTAGAGTTAGACTTTCTTATAATATTCACAGCTTCTAGAAAGGATTTCCTGGGATCAGTTCGATAAATGGCGAGTGAATACTCAACACACACACCTTCCTTTGTTGCTGCTTCCAAGAAGGTGGCCATGCCTCCATTTCCGTAGTCATTATTAGTTCGGATTGCTCCCACCCAAGTCCAGCCAAAATGTTTCACAAGCTTTGCTAGTGCTGTACTTTGATGAATGTCACTTGGAATGGTCCGAAAGAAAGATGGATAGATTTTCTTGTCGCTGAGACATGCACAAGTGGCTGAATGACTGATCTGAAATGAAAAACGGCTCTAGTATTGTCAGAACGTCTGTCACTAATGTACGTTAGTCAGAATGCATGAATGCCTATACCACTCACCACAGGTATATTGAAGGGTCCAAGTGTGCGTGCTATACCTATTGTAGAGGTGGAAGTCGTGTCCCCAATGACAGCATAAACATTAGAGAGGTTTTTACACAAACCTTCTCTTTGCATATATGGATTCATAAGATTTAGAGATGACCTGATAGACAGAGGTACACTTGGACAGGAGTCAAAGATCCTATAACCAAGTGTCACATTTGGCAGCAGTTCAGTGCTGCTGTTGATTTCATCTATCGCAAACATCATGGCGTGTGCATACTGAAGCTCACCTATTTCCAGCCTGGAATAAAAACAAGAAATAAATATTAAAAACCCATGATGAAAAAAGATTCTTACTGAATACAAAACATGCTTACCCTTCGCACTGGACTGCTCCTGGGTTGATTGAGAGTGATGACACGTGACTGACTGTAACGGGGTTCTGGTGAAAGGAAAAAATGCCTCCAATGATGATATCTCCCTCCTTAGAAAACTGCGACAGTTCTTTTGTCCCATGTACTTGACACATAGGGCTTTCGCCTCTTACATCCGTGAGAAAAAAAGTAAGTAGGTACACAATAACCAGCATAATTCCTCATCTGAGTAGTTAGCACACAGATCTGAAACAATAGCGCAGCTGAAGTCTGACTATTTTATAGGAGTTGTTAATAAGCCAACAGGGGGATGTATGAGATGTTTTTGAATATTTTGTTTCTCTACCAATTACAGTGCTTGTTCTGTGACTGACAACATAGCAGACCTTCCTCTGGGCTCTCTGAAATCCTCTGCAAATGTTGCAAAATCGTTTTGTAATGAAAAAAGGAAATATTTTTAATAATACTTCAATACTTGATTGTAAATCCAATGTCTATATATCAGCTGTCATGTCTGTAAAAACAGAACAGAAGCATCCCATCAATATTTTTTAAATTCCTTTCAACGTTTCTATTCAGCATTGCTGATCTATGAACTTAGCAAAAAAAAAAAAAGATTGTTTTTTTGGACACAATTTTGTTGCTAATATTTGACACAAAGCTACTATATTTTTTTCTTTTTTGTAGTTGTTTTATAAACTTTAAGATGCAGTAAGTGGCTTTCAGAAAGAAAGTGTTTTTTACATACCTCCAATGATGATGCTAGGTTTGTATACAAGATACATTTTAAAAATGTACAAACATCAGTTCTTTTCTAATATGATATTCCAAAAAGATATGTGTAATGTTTTTATTGTGGCCTGTCTGATTGCTTAAGCTTCACTTCTGATTACTCATTCATCCACCCTGACCATTCTCATTCAGCTTCAATCTGCTCACCTCCTCCTCTGGCTTTAAAAGCAGTCCTCCAGCAAACAGACATTGCCAGATGTCTGATATTTTTGTCAGTAAATACTCAGCGCTCCTTCCTTACCTGCATGATCAAGTTATTATTCTGTATACTGTTTTGTTAGCCTTGCCTTGCCCTTATCATACATTCTGGTCTGATTTACGCAACTGTAGAAATAGATCCTGCTTCTGACTTTCTGTCTCATGAGTGCCCTTTGTATATGTCAATTTACCTCCACGGTGCTGACATTATCACAGCTCTCTGACTGCTAGTTCAAGCCTTATCTACGGATCTGTCTGCCCAAGTGTGTTCTCCTATGAAACCACTGCCAACATTCTGTGTTCAACAGTCACTGTGAGGAGAGTTGCCCTGCTCTGCTTCCTCTCCATGTGCGGTGATGTCACGACATCCCACCAGTTCCCGATTTTGTCTCTGAGAAACTGAAAATAGTGATTTAAAGTTACAGATGGATCCTGAGAAGGTTAATGGCATTACTTCTGGGCCATTCTCTCTGTACCTAGAGGGCGTGGTCCTGTTGAGGATGATTATTATTATCAGGCCCGGCCTGGCCATAGGGAGAACCGGGAGTATTCCCGATGCGCCGGCCTAATATTGGCCTGCATCTCTATTAAAGAAAAAAAAAAAAGTCTGCCCGCAGTGCGAATATCAGATAGAGAGACCAGCGCTGGGGCAAGCCATAGAGGCACTCAGGCCAGCAGCATGAGAGGAGGGAAATATGATTGGTTTATTTCAATTAAGACCCACCCCAAACATCCGTATCAACCACACAGGTGTGGAGGAAGGGGCGTGGCGTGTGTCTGTTGACGGCAGCTCGCGCAACGAGCGAGCCGTGCAAGAAGTCAGGGGAAGCGACTCGGGTCTCCCGACAGGGTAAAAGGAACAGAGAGAGAGACAAAGAGAGAAAGGCGCTGGAGGAGGACGCAGAAAAATGCAGGAAAGTAACAGATTTATTTATTCAGTCCCCCCTTGTTGCCATTAAAATAAAGATTACAAGTAAATTATAAAAACAAAAACAAAACACGCACACACAAAATGTTGGCGCAAATATTATTTTAAGGTTAAATATATATTTTCTTTATTTTTAATAATATATTTGTACCAACATTTTTTTGTTTAAAGTTTAAACGAAGACCCCTAAAGGAACTTCAGGCTGCACACAATACAGTATGCAGTGTAAATATGGAGCCAATATAGGTTTAGCCTTTAAATTAAGATAAGGACGGGGAAGTTAAAATCACGGATTTACACGCCACTTTATTATTATTATTATTTACTTTTTAAATCATTTATTTGTCCAGCTAATCGGATATAATCTTATCATTATCATGTATATGAGTACAAGGTCAAATCACTGAGACAGGCTACATAATCTTACTGTATGAAATACAGTTTATGGAAAAACTGTAAACATATGTTTGCAATTCAAAGGTTGTGATGGTGATGACACCAGTCCTGCTGGTACTTCAGGAGAAGTAGAGCATTTGGGAGAAGTTACAAAACCATTTCTACAGTAGAGCAACAACACATGAACACTACCAGACGCTAGCATTGACTTAAGTGGCTCTCAACTGTAATAAAAGCTTTCTTTACAATTGCCGTTATTCAATTAAGTGATCGTGTTGTTAAATATTTCTGTCTGCTTCTGATTTGCTGTTATGTATCCCAGACCCAACATGACCATTTGTGTATTCCAACCTTGGATTTACTGTAGGTTGAGGTTCATTAGTATTCCTCGGTATGATAATGTGCCACTGAGGCAGTTAATTTTTTACATGATTTGACTATGTAAAGCTCTAACTTAGACATCTATTATTGTGTAACATCTTTATTATCTTAGTACTATTGCATTGACAACAGTAAAGTTAAAGTATATTACAACCTCAGAAATTACAGTAGGTCTTATAGGTGGCCTTTTATTTGGAATTTGTTATATATAAATTGTTATATATAAATTGTTATATATAAATTGTTATATATAAATTTGTCAATGCGTTTTGCTTGTGCTCATGCATTTAGGTGTGAACATGTAGGTGTGGTAACATGCATGCGTAGCAAGCCCGGGTGGCCTGGTTACACAACTGACTCCTGGCCTGAACAAATCTCCCAGTCCGGCCCTGATTATTATTAAGTCTTTTAACGTGTACTCATGGTGTCTGGCTGAAATTTCGGGCCTTCAATCTGTCTGTTCTTTAGTCTAATGTTTCACTTCCTCCCTTTGCAGATCTTCCACACAGCTGGAAATAAAAGCACTACACAGAGTAGATCACATGGAAAATACAGACAAGAAGCAGAAAAGTAATGTAAATTAATTCAAACAATATAATTTTGAAAACCAATAAAATAACTGAAAAACTAAGTGTTTGGTATATTTTAATTGCCACACAAAACATAGTTACAAGAAGCTATAAATATCTCCCACCGATCCCCCTACTGTGAACTGGGATTGGATAGGGAAATCAACATTATACCGACATTGTTTAATCCAGTCATTAGCACATGTACTATAATAAATATATAGATTCCTTGTTTCTGGTAATCCAGGTTAAGTGTTTTGACATTATTCAGGCTACTAAATGTAGATACAATTTGTAAATCAAGTAATTGAACTACTGATTATAACTAACATGAAAACAACTGGAGGGCAAGAAAAAAAACATCAAGGGCTATTCTTTTAAGGAGGGCTGCAAAATGCCGCAGTTAGTATGTTTTTTGTGGCTTGTTGAGCTGATTTCGTCCCATCATGTGGCTTTTAGTATTCCTCTCAGGTTTCAGTAGTAAAATATAACATTTTGGTCCAAAAATACAAAAGAGCAATCCGAAGCTTGAAGCTAAAATTGCAAAGATTTCTACAGCTACAATAAACTTACCGGGAGAACTTACATATGCTGGAACAAATGTGAGCCAGACAGCACTAAATATTAGCATGCTGAATGTTATGAATTTAGCTTCATTAAAATTATCTGGTAACTTCCGAGCCAGAAAAGCAAGGGCAAAGCAAAGTAGAGCTAGAAGTCCGATATAACCCAACACAACCCAAAATGCTATAATTGAACCTAAATCACATTCTAGAATAATCCTTTCATTGAAATAAACTCTATTCTTGTGCGGAAATGGTGGGGCAAAAGCTAACCATATCACACAAATAAATACTTGAATTAAAGTACAACCAAGAACACTTGTTCTCTGAAGTGGAGCTGAACACTGAGGTATTGTGTTTGTTGGTCCTTTAGCCTGAAACGCCGCAACTACAGTAATAGTTTTAGCAAGAATACACGACATGCATAGGGCAAAAGCTATCCCAAAAGCTGTATGACGAAGCATGCATGACAACTTAGTTGGCTGGCCGATGAAAGTCAGAGAGCAAAGAAAACATAAAGTCAAAGAGAGGAGTAGCAGGAAGCTAAGCTCAGAATTACTGGCTTTAACAAGTGGTGTGTTCCGAAACCGGAAAAAAACACACAAGACCACAAGTGTTAAGCTTGCTCCAGACAATGAGAAAACAGTGAGAAGGGCCCCCATAGTCTCTCCAAAGGAAAGGAACTCAATCACCTTTGGAACACATTGGCTGTGATCAAGATTTGACCAGTAGTCTGATGGACACCGTGAACACTCCGCAGAATCTGATCAGAAACATAAAATCTACAATACGTGATTGATATCAGAAATATGGAGGAAGGAAGTACATTAGTTTCACTCACTGCTGTTGTTGCTGATCTCTCCAATAGCACAAGGGGCACAGGAGAAGCAGCAGATAGGTTTGCCTTTAAGGATTGCTTTCCGGAAACCTGGCAGACAGTTCTCACTGCAGACTGACAGTGGTTTCTATAAAATTGTATCAAAACAATGTTCAGGTCTCAAAAGGTACCATGATTAGATGCTATAACAATTAATTATATTGGAAATACAATCTATACATAAGCTATTGGTAAACTTGCTTTTTTATCCTGTTGCAGCTTTTTATAATTGGCTCATATTTCTTTCCTTGTGTAGTGAGTGAATTAAAAGTTACTGCTTCAAAATCATTATACCTCCACAAGTTCTGCAGCCCATGTGATATTGTTTCCATTCATGGTCAACTGGTTCCCATCTGGATGTGAAGCATCATATGTTCCAACTGTTGGGAACACAGTATCTCCTGCAGCGTTTCTCTGCCAGTTCACCAGCTCATAAATTGCTAAAGGGTCTCGATTTTTATTAAAATGTACTCTCTCTCCTGACCGAACAGTAAAATTTACACCCTGGAGAGATTTTACAATCTACCAATATTAGAAAGAGAAACAAACATACATTTTATGTACATTTAAAAACATATTTTTAAAAATGTTCAAATATTAAGCATTCTTTAACCTCTCTTGGCTCTACATTATCTTTTAAGTTGCAAGGGTGATTCCCATTTTCATCCCTTTGCTTACAATTCAACATGCTATGCAAGGCATGGGCAACAGCATAAACAGCCTTATACACATTGTTGGATATCCTTAGCTCTGAAACGTCTGTGAAAGCATTGTCTACATCTTTAAGTTGTTCTGAACCAGAGCACAATTTTGTGTCAGGTCCACTGGCCTGAAAACTGCATCCAAACGTTGTTTCCCAAAACTCTCTTAGAAGGTTGCTCTGAGGATCCTGTCTTGGGGTTACCTGAAAAAGAAAATCTTGCAGGCCAATAATTTTTGCCTTACTTATTGCAAAGCCCAGTGACCCACTTAGTATGCCAGAGTACCTGTTTTTAGCCAAATGAGCTGAAGTAATCCAGGATTCACTTCCAACCCATTGCAGATCAGTGACATTTTGACTCAAAACTTCCTCCAGCAACACATCCATCTCATCATAAGCCAGAAAAGCAACTAAAACTCTCGCTGTACCTCGACGTATCACTCTGACAACCCTCTCAACATTTTCTCTGGAACCAGTCCTTGAAATAGCTTCAGAGTATTCAACACAAATTCCCTCCTGACTTGCAGCTTCAATAAAAGTTGCCATCCCATTGTTACCATAGTCATTATCACTTCTTACTGCTCCAACCCATGTCCATCCAAAGTGTTTCACCAGTTTAGCCAGTGCTCTGCTTTGGTAGTAGTCACTGGGAATGGTTCTGAAAAATGAAGGATACTCTTTTCTATTGCTGAGACAAGCACAAGTCGCAAAATGGCTAATCTATTAAAAAAAACAGTGACACAAAAAAATTTCGATATTCAGAAATTATTTTTCTCTTGAATCTGTAGTTGTTGTCCAATTCGTAATACCACAATCTAATTAGTTTAATCATCTCCAATGAGCTGAGTTGCGTGACATAAATGATTATTTACCACTGGTAATTGGAAAGTCTCTGAAATTTGTAACATCACAATGGTTGTAGAGGACTCAGAAGTTCCAATAATGGAATGAACAGATGACAGACCAGAGCAGTTTTTTTCAAAATTATTTTGCTCTCCATTAATCAAACCCATTCCTGCCCGTGAAGTAGGTAACGTGGATGCACAGCTGTCAAATATCTTATAACCAACTGAGACATTGGGCAGTAAAGAGCTTTTATTGTTTATTTCCTCAATGGCAAATATCATGGTTTGAGCAAAACGAAATTCCCGCAAATTGATTCTGGTAAAAAAAGACATGTTAAGGTTTATGCATTTCAATTGAGTTAAAAAAGAATGAAGATAAGAACAACAATAAGTATACTAGTACCTGGAACACATGAGAGGTTCTGGTGACCCAGTCCAGGAGAGTATAAGGTTTGAGATTTGGCTATGAAGCGAAAAAGCTCCTCCTATCATGATATGTCCTTTTTTAGACATTAAAGGAACCTCTCGGCTCCCCAACATTTCACAAAAAGCTTTTTCATCCTGTGTTAATCCTCCATTAATTAATTCAAAAGTGAAAATTATACAGATGCTTTTCCACATCTTAAAAAAGGAAAAGCCACAACACAGCATCACTTGTTTCAACGACTCACTAAGACGTTTAACTCCTTAAAGGTTGTGATTTATATTTCTAGACATGATGATGGCTAATGTCCTCTAATCCAATCGGAGACATGATGATGTAAGCAAGTGTTTTTGATTATTTTTAAACTATTTTCAATATGTTCTTTAATACTTTAAAATATCTTAAAATCCAGGAAAACAGCATTTGTATTATTTGTCTACACACATTTTATAAATTTTCTTTTAAGATCTTTCTTTTTACAAATGGCAGCTTTTTTACCCTTTTTATTTAATTGCTTAAAATAATTTTAAAGATTTTTATGTTCAATATGTTCTTTAATACTTTAAAATATCTTAAAATCCAGGAAAACTGCATTTGTATTATTTGTCCACACACATTTTTTAAATTTTCTTTTAAGATCTTTCTTTTTACAAATGGCAGCTTTTTTTACCCTTTTTATTTAATTGCTTAAAATGATTTTAAAGATTTTTATGTTCCCTCTGTTTGCTAGTTCCAGTTGTCTTCTTTATATTTTTTGTGTTTTCAGTCAAAAAATTTACAGATCCTTAACAGGTTCATGGATTATTTAAATTTAAGTTTAAGAATAGAAGACCACTAACCATGGGTTATTACACTGTAGTGTTTTTGGGCTGCCCAAGCAGAAACCCAGTGTAAAAAGGAAAAATGTAACTCCAGAATTTATGTTATTTTAACCATGACCATCTTACCATGAATTTCCTCATAAGAGAAAATAAACATCTTTTAAAAAGTTTGTCTTTTTACACTTAATTTCAGACTTCAGCATAAAATAAATAAATACTTTGCAAAATAAAACTAATTTGAGTGCCAGATCTAAACAGCTCCAAATTCAGTGATTAAGAAAGCCTTAACTCATAGTTGTACCTATGTAAGATTTTACAACAGCACACACTTTTGACTCTTGTTCACATATAATAAAGAATCCAAAAGCAAACATGGAAACTAACTTTAAATGTAAAAACAAATTATATATAAATAATATCTTACATATTTATATGTCTAAAAAGGTTATGTGGCAATATCTAAGCCGACAAAATGTCAAACAGAGCCAATGATTTATATAAGACAGCCAAATCAAAAGAAGAGGAACTTGAATTTACCTAGAATTTCAGTAAATCCTCAATTTTATTGCATAAGGATACTTTGCATGTACCAGAGCACTCACTACAATGAGTGACCTTAATGGTAAAGATATAGAAGTTCATCTTACTAGGGCTATGTGGGCACTAGATACATTGTAGAATGTGCATGGAAAACATTCACCATTGATGTCATCGTCTTCTTCTTTGTTCCTCTCTCTGGTCACACATGAGCGACACTGTGCAACACTGCCCAATGATAACCAGTTGAATTGCTCAGTTTGTTGCAATGCGTTTTAACAAATTGAGCGATATGAGAATCAGAATATGCATTTGAACTTGACCATAAATAAGAAGTGGGGAACTTTTATAAAACATCTGATCTTTATCCATTCGTTAAAATGGTTATTACATTATGACAGTATAATATTAGACAGATAATCTGTGATGATATCTGTATTTCTTTGTTCCTAATGCACTTTGCAGAATCACACCATTCTCGATCAGAAAAAAATCAACAACAACTGGGTTTCTAATTATTATTGTCTCACAGTTACAAGATTTCAAACTTCAACCTAATGCTTGCATACTGAGAGCAATGGTGTTTACTTCATATTGTTTTGCCATATCATAATTAAATATTTTTCCATTTTGTCAATGCCTGGTTTTAATCTTACATATAATATATAAATAAAAATATTAAATTCATTAGAGGTTGACATTAAGAAGCCAGTTTAAAGTGTTGAAAAATAATTGGCTGATTTACTTGAACGACAACTAAATAGTATGCATTACTTACTGATTAATGATATTTTAGAAGAAGGGATTTACTCGCAAAGATTAAAATATCTTTAAAATAAAGCTTAGGTTTTATATTTTCACAGATTAAGCAACAGCAATATCATATACATGTATCTATCTTTCACATATTTACAGGCCAGCCAATACATGTGAAGGATGCAACAACCTGCAATATTATATTTATTGCACTCAAACCGTTCTTTTATTGTGTTTTTGATTGTTTCTTCCCATCAAATGTTTTTTAGTATTTTGGGTGGGTTTTAGTAGTAAAATATAACATTTCGGAGCAAAAATACAAAAAAGCAGCCCAAAGCTTGAAGATAGAATTGCAAAGATTTCTACAGCTACAGTAAACTTACCAGGAGAACTGACATATGCTGGGATAAATGTAAGCCAGACAGCACTAAATATTAGCATGCTGAATGTTATGAATTTAGCCTCATTAAAATTATCAGGTAACTTCCGAGCCAAAAAAGCAAAGATGAAGCAAAGCAAAGCCAGAAGGCCTATGTATGACATCACAACCCAAAAGGCTGCAGGTGAACCAAGGAAGCACTCGAGAATAATCTTTTCACTGGCATGAAGTCTATTTTTGTGTGGAAAAGGTGGGGCAAAAGCTAACCATATCACACAAATAAATACTTGAATTAAAGTACAACCAAGAACACTTGTTCTCTGAAGTGGAGCTGAACACTGAGGTATTGTGTTTGTTGGTCCTTTAGCCTTAAAGGCCGTAACTACAGTAATAGTTTTAGCAAGAATACAGGAGATGCACAGGGCAAAAGCTATCCCAAAAGCTGTATGACGAAGCATGCATGACCACTTAGTTGGCTGGCCGATGAAAGTCAGAGAACAAAGAAAACATAAAGTCAAAGAGAGGAGTAGCAGGAAGCTAAGCTCAGAATTACTGGCTTTAACAAGTGGTGTGTTCCGAAACCGGAAAAAAACACACAAGACCACAAGTGTTAAGCTTGCTCCAGACAATGAGAAAGCAGTGAGAAGGGCCCCCATAGTCTCTCCAAAGGAAAGGAACTCAATCACTTTTGGAACACATTTGCTGTGATCAAGATTTGACCAGTAGTCTGATGGACACCGTGAACACTCTGCAGAATCTAATAAGAAAATATGAAACAAAAAATATGCCAATGCTTTAAAGTCTTTCATATATTTCAGAAATCAAGCACGGGTTTAACAGAGTGACTTTGGTTCTGTGTAAATTCAAAGTCAGAAAGTAGAAATCCTCTATTTTGCTCACTGTTATTGTTGCTAATCTCTCCCCCAGCGCAGGGGACACAGGAGAAACAGCAGATAGGCTTGCCTTTGATTGATGCTCGTCTGAAACCTGGCAGACAGTTCTGACTGCAGACAGATAGTGGCCTCTGTGACAAAAGCAAAATTTGACCAAAAAGAAATAAATCTGATGCATACTAAATATCACCCTAAATTTCAGTTAGGAGGACCTACATAAATGGCTAGTTTATTAGATAAACAACAAGGAACTTCTCGGATTCTATGTGTTTCTCTGTAATAATATATAATTATGACAATAAATAATCTAATAACTGTACATAGAAATAACATATATATACACACTTCTAGGTTACATTTTGTCAGTAAATTCTTCATGTTTTTTTCTCTACTGTAAAAAAAACAAAATTAAACAAAACACAAAAATAAGTCCCTACCTCCAAGGATTCTCCGGCCCATGTTACTTTTACTTTGTTCATGGTAAATTGGTTCCAGTTTGGTTCTGAAGCATTATACTTCCCAACAGTCACGAACACAACATCACCTTCAGGCTTTCTCTGCCAATTCACAAGCTCATAGGTTGCTGCAGGGTCCCCATTTTCATCAAAATAAACTTGCTCCCCAGACTGAAGTGTAAGATTGACATTCTGGAGTTCTTCTGCAACCTATCGAAAAAAAATAACAGTGTACAAATTTATGAAAAAACTGTATGTATATTCAGCAAAAAATAAACAAACAAAATACATTTTCCAAGTTAAGCTTTCACCTGTCTTGCTTGTACACGATCTTTTGAGATGCATGAGTTAGACATTGAATCACCACTTGATCCACATTTTAAAATGTTATGCAAGGCATGAGCAGCCACATAAACAGCCTTATACACATTGTTGGATATCCTCAGCTCCGACACATCTGTAAAAGCATTGTCTGCATCCTGAAGTTTCTCAAAGCCTGAACATACTTTTGTGCTAGACAAAGTGGAATGGAAACTGCATCCAAAAGTTGTTTCCCAAAAAACTCTCAGCAGGTCGCTTAGAGGATCCTGAGATGGGTTCACCTTCAAGAGAAATTCTTGCAGGCCAGCGATTTTTGCCTTATTTATTGCAAATCCCAAAGATCCAGTTAAAATACCAGAGTATCTCTTCTCGGCCAAGTAATTAGCTGTGATCCATGATTCAGTGCCAACCCACTGCAATCCAGTTAAATTTTGTTTCAAAACTTCATCAAGCAGGACATCCATTTCACCTTGGGCCAGAAATGCAACTAAAACACTTGCTGTACCTCTACGAATCACTCTGACAACCCACTCAACATGTTTTCTGGAACCAGTCCTTGAGATGGTCTCAGAGTATTCAACACAAATCCCCTCCTGATTTGCTGCTTCCATAAAGGTTGCTATCCCATTATTTCCATAGTCGTTATCACTTCTTACTGCTCCAACCCATGTCCATCCAAAATGCTTTAACAGTTTAGCCAATGCTCTGCTCTGGTAGTAGTCACTAGGAATGGTTCGGAAAAAAAAGGGATAATCTTTTCTGTTACTGAGACAAGCACAAGTTGCAAAGTGGCTTATCTATAAGGAAAAACGCAGAGAAGATATATAAAACTCAAGAAAATTAAATAAAAAACTTTATGTGCCAGAACAAACTCCTTAATGTCCAACTTCAACCCAAGCACTATGTTTTTCACATTTTCATTACAAATAGATTTGCTTACCATCGGTATTTGGAAAACCCCTGAAATCTGTTGCATTGCAATTGTTGAAGAGGATTCAGAAGCCCCAATGATGGCATGAACAGAAGAGCAATTTTTACTCCAAGTCTTTTGTACTCCATTAAGTAGACCCATTACTGCATGTGTTGAAAGTAGTGTTGAACCACAACTATCAAAAATTCTATACCCAATTGAGACATTAGGCAGCAGTGTGCTGCTGTTGTTAATTTCTTCAATTGCAAATATCATTGTTTGAACAAAACGGAATTCTCTTAGATTTATCCTGAAAAATTATATATCAGAGTCTTTTACATTTATTTCGTACTAGATATAAAATTAGAAGAAACAAAGAATAAACTTAAAAAAAAAAAACTTTACCTGAAGCATTTGAATGGCTCTTCTGTTTCATATTTGAAGAGGGATGAAATTGGGATTTGGCTATAGATGGAAAAAGCCCCACCAAAAGTTAGATCTCCTTCCTTAGACAAGAGAGGGACCTCCGGGCTACCAAACACCTTACAGGTAGTTTCATTATCTGCTTTAAAGAATCTAAGAATGACCACTAACTGTGAAACTACCCAAATCCAATCCATATTTCACATAGAGAGCTCAGTTTATGTTCCTTTTTATTAACCTGTTTGCTTTTTTAAAAGAGGATGGGCTTTGTACTTATACAGATGATGAAGGTGATCCTCATTAATTAGAGTGTCAATTTGTGTCACGGGAAATTTGAATGTGTTGTGACATCTAATATGTGTTCTTTAAAACCAGTACTTAATATAATAACCGCGAGTTCTTCCAGATAAATATCAAGGACAAAAGTACAAAATTTTAAGAAAGGGTTACTAAGGGTTACGAAAAATGATCAAAGTATTCTTTTTACCACTTTCACATTTGTAACAGGGATTTTAATTAAGAAACCATATCAAATATGTAGCATATAATGGTGGCTAGTATCTCACAATTGAATTAGATTTCAATTATTCAGGTCACAGCTCAATTTTATTTCAATTAAATGTTTTTTTCATCCAACATTAACTAAAGAATGAGATGGTGACCATGTCATATCAAACTGTAACTTAGCAACTCCTCCTTCATCAGTCACTTCACAGTAACTCTTCTTTGCAAATGCTGGTGTGAGCCCCTTGGATAGCTTTTATTGTCGCAAACTTCTACTTCTCTCTACATCTGTCCTCTGAAGTTGGTATCAGTGTACATGGACACTTATTCTGCTCCTTCTTTTAGGAAACATTTTCTACTGTGTTAAACAGCATGTTGATTACTCTTTACCTCAAAGGGTGATATTAGAACACCAGCAACAGTGAAATGCAAAACAATACAAAGCAAAACAAAGAATGATCTTGTAGGATATTTTAAGACAGCATTTTACTTTAGTGTCTTAAAATGTTTATTGGGATAATATTTTAGCCATGTTTTAATATACATCAGAAACAAAAGACAGATCTTTTACATGTTGTGACCAAATATTCAGGTCCTACGATGTAAACACACAGCTACATTTTTTAAAAGCAAATGAATAATTGTGAACCATATGACACTTATTAGCATTGTGTTTTTCCCAGCAGGTGTTTCTTTGTGTTCAGCTCAGGTCTCACAACAAGAATAAAGCACTTTGGTGCAAATATACAAAACAGAATACCATAACTTGATGCCAGAATGGCAAATATCTCAACAGCAACAGTGAGATTTCCAGGTGAGCTGACATATGCAGGGATGAAAGTGAGCCAGACTGCACAGAAAATCAACATACTAAATGTGATGTGTTTGGCCTCGTTGAAGCTATCTGGCAACTTTCTAGCCAAGAAAGCAAGAAAGAAACATAGTAAGGCAAGAACTCCAATATATCCCAACACAGCCCAAAACCCTATAGGTGATCCCAGTGCGCACTCAAGGATGATCCTCTCCATATAGTACTTCAGGTTTTTTAGAGGAATGGGGGGATTTGTTGTTAACCATAGGATGCAAATTATTACCTGTATAAAAGTAAAACCCCAAACAGTGAGTCTCTGTTGTGCTGGTCCAAACCACTTCATCACATTATTACCTGGGAGTGTAGCTTTAAAAGCCATCAAAACTACGATAGTTTTCCCTAAAATACAAGAGATGCAGAGGACAAAAGTGATGCCAAATGCTGTGTGTCGCAGCATACAGGACCATTCCGTGGGCTGGCTAATAAATGTTAAAGAACACAAAAAACACAGAGACAACGAGAAAAGCAACAGGAAGCTTAGCTCAGAGTTGTTTGCTTTGACCAGTGGAGTGTCCTTATTGATTAAGAACAGTGCTGCAACTATTAAAGTAAGAAGAACACCGAACAAAGTGAAAAATATCAGTATTTTGCCCATAACCTCAGTAAAAGACAGAAACTCAATTTTTTTGGGTAAGCATGCATCTCTTTTCTGATTGGGCCAATATGCATCAGGACACTTTTTGCAGTCAATAGAATCTGTAATAAAAATAATTGGTCTTATTATTGCAGTTTAATCAGGTGCACCCTAATAATGTTTTTACAAATGACAACATCATTGAAAGTTTTAAAAGGATACACAAACTGTTGCAGACAAAGAATGTGTGCATAATCGTGTAATATCGGTCTTTGGTACCTGAGGTGTTGCTAAATTCCCCAACTGGACATGGTATACAGTCAAAGCAGCACACAGGCTTGCCTTTCTGAAGGACTTTATGGGTTCCTGGAGAACAGCTTTTACTGCAAACTGAAACAGGTATCTATAGATTTAAAAATAAATTAATAAATAAATATGTATATATATATATATAATGTTAAAAAATTTTTTTTCATTAATACACTTGTCAGAAGATATTGTTGTCAGGAAAGAGCTTTACCTCGGTACTTCCCCCCAGCCACATTATTGCCTGTGTGTTTAGAACAAACTTTCTGCCAGACGGCAGAGAAGCATCATAATAGCCAACAGGTTTAAACTGAACCATCCCGTCTGTTCCACGCTGCCAGTTAACCACCTCATACCTGGCAACAGCAGCTCCAGTATGATCAAACCAAACATTGTCCCCATTCTTAACAGTGAAGTTAACATGCTTTAAAGCTTCTACAACCTAAAGGACAGTAAAAAAAAAATTGTCAGCATTGTTGTGCATATGCCTGTGCTCGAAAACAAGAAAAAAGCAGTCATGGATTGTTTTACCTCCAATGGCTTGACCTTCACAGTCTTTTTACAGCCTTGACCAGCTGAACACTTTAAGATGCTGTGGAGAGAATGTGCTGTCGCATAGATAGCTTTGTAGATATTTGTCGAGTATCTTAGCTCTGCTACATCATCCTCATTTTCTCTAAGCTTCATTATATCCTGATTGGCCTTGCAAGAGTTCTGACCCGTCTCTGTATTTGTCTCGTTGCATTGAAATTCTGTTTTCCAGAAATCTCTAAGCAGAAAATCCTCCAGACCACTGATAGTGGCCTTTTGTACTGCAAAGCCTAATGAACCTCCCAGCACACTAAAGCTAGAAGGGGTTACAAGACTGTCAGCAGTAATCCAGGCCTCCACACCAATGAACTGGTGTCCTGTGATGTTGTGGAAACTTAACTGCTCTAAAAGGTTATTCATTTCTACATGGGCAAGAAATGCAACAATTACCAGAGCAGTACTCTTTTTGATAATGTCTACCACCTTCAAGAGTTTTTCTGGCTGTGCTCTGTCAAATTTCTCTGTGTATTCTACACACACTCCTTCTTCATGGGCTGCTGACAGAAAGATGGCCATCCCATTGTTGCCATAATCACTGTCACTGTTCACTGCTCCAACCCACGTCCAGCCAAAGTGTTTCACAAGTTGTGCAAGGGCACGGCTTTGATAGAAATCACTGGCAATGGTTCGAAAAAAAGAGGGATAATTCTTCCTGCTGCTCAAACACTCACATGTAGCTGAATGACTTATCTGTTGACACAAAATAGAAAACAGCAAGAAAGACAATAGAAATCACACATTTTAGAGACATAAATTGGGATGAGTCTTACCACTGGAATTTGAAATGGACCAGTAGTGCGGGAAAGGACAATAGTTGAAGAAGATTCAGACTCTCCAATAATAGCATGAACAGCTGACTGGCCAGAGCAGGTATTACCCAAAGTCAGCTCATCCCCATTCATCAGAGCCATTACTGCACGCATTGAGGACAATGTTGATGCACAGTTGTCATAAATTCGATATCCAATCGAAATATTGGGAAGAATATCCTTATTTTCATTAATTTCATGAATAGCAAAAATCATTGTCTGAGCAAATCGAAACTCTCTTAGGTTAATTCTGAGAAAAAAAATGCACAATAAAAAACTGTTCACAAAGACAAAAAGTTACTATAGTATTTTGTTAATAGTTGAAAATTACCCAGTACAATGAAGTATTGTTGGTCTCTCTGTAAAGAAAAGTGAAGGTGGTGCAATTTTGCTGTGGATGGAAAAAACACCTCCAATCATCACATTTCCTTCTTTAGACAGCACAGGATACTCTGGACTTCCCTGTATCTGGCAAATAGACGCATACTGCTCAGCTGCATTGTACGCCAACAGACGACCCATAAAAATAAAGATGCTAAGTACTGATGACATTTTTATATTGATGTATGCTAATCAGGAAGATTTGCCCAAGTAAATATAGTTGCTTATTAATGTAGCTGACTGTGATGCACTTTATCCCTTTATTGTCCAATCAGAACAATGTGGGATGGCCTTGACTGGAGTTTACCATACTGTTATTGTCTAATATTATTGTCCTGGAAAAAGATATAGACATATTTGTAGAGTAATAAAATGAATTAAACTGAAGGCGCATTATAGTTTATACTTTATTGTTTTAATGTGTACTTACATTTTCATATTGATCCACACTTTCTAATTCAGAAAATGGTCACAAAAGGTCGCAACTCTTCTAAACTTCATCATATCTTCAGTCAGAATAAAAAAAATAAAAAAAATATTAACTCAAAGCCTTGACAAAAAGACTTATGTAAACAGAACTTAAGGATAAAGTAGCAATGTCCTGAGAAAGAGTGGACATTGTTGAGATGTTTTGATTAAAATGTGTCTTTATTATTACATGTTAGAGATGGTAAACATCAGTAGCAGTGAAACCAGATTTTCTTCCCTTGAAAAGATTAGCTGGACGTGAGAGTTCAGCTCTAAACTTGAAAATGTGCTTTTGCTATCTGTAGAAAACTCATGATTATGGCTGGTCTCAAAGGATTTTGAGAGGAATTACATAAGTATGGTATAACAAAGATGCTTCTAAGGGCAAACCTGCATAGCAAGAGCTATTTTCTGCATAAAGTTGAGCTTTATTCAAGGTTGTGTTATTCTCTTCCAGTACTCCCCCTTGTCATCCATCCCTATCGTGTTATGTCATTAAGATTAGAGGGGTTTGGCTTGGCAACCTGGAAGTGTTTATCCAAATTGCACCAGTTACTGCTATTTCAACTGAAATTTTTATTGTTTCTTTGTATTTTTCTCTCCACAGAAGCTACACCTGGTCTTGCATTCAGTTTGCTTTGACATTTTCCGGGAGGGGATATTGGCTGAGATACTATGAATGTTTTACATTTTACTGACAAAGTATACCTAGATGAGTTTCTTTGCTTTGTTTCTTTCTGTCTGTTCGAATGCCCAGTCGGTCATGGCAGACGGCCACTCAAACTGAGCCAGGATCTGCTGGAGGTTTCTTCCTATTAAAGATATTGTCCTCTCCACTCTATCTACATGTATGCTCGCTATGAGGTACTGTTGTGAACGACACAATGCAAGCTTTGATCTACTCTCTCAGCATTTTGATCCAGGAGGAGTAAATGCTTCAAGTTGCTGACTCAATACAATAATCCCTTAGATAGAAAACATTTTAAACTAATCTTAATACTAAAATGGCGTGGTTATTGTTAATAACTACAATAAAACTGGAATGTATTTATGATTTAATTGAAATTAATTATGTTGTGTATTGGTATCAATAAACAGAATTAAATTAAATTTGATTTGTTATTTACTTTATTTTATTTTTTTGTATATTATAACGTTACATCAAACTCCATTACAACTTTTACCCCTTTCAAGTTTAGTGTGTTTCCTGGTTTTCATCATGTTGCTTGACCCCTGATGGTTTTCAACCAATCTAAATACCTTCAAAAAACAGCTTTATTTATAAAAGAAATAACCTGACACTACTGTATAGCTTAAATAGATTATACTGTACTTACCAACTATTTCTTAGGGAAATTCAATACACTATTTTTTTAATGTAGGTGCTTCATAGAAGGAATACAAATTGATATCACCCTAATCATATTTGTTGATAAATGCTAAAACAACGTTTAATTATGTTTGCCTTTGCTAATTACAAAAATAAAAGATAATTAAAGATTTGGCTGTGCCAAAAGGTTAGTTATGAGAAGAATAGGGTCTGGTAGGACATGTGTTTGATCAAATAATTCTCCAACAGATCCCCTAAGTTATCTTTGACCTGCTGTTACCAAACAGGTCCAAGCAAGACTAATATTTTGGCGTGGTGCCAATTTTATTTAAAAATGTTTTTATTACAGTAGAAGATCTGTAGAAAAATTCCAGAAAAAGCATAAAAGGGAACCTTGTTCAGTCTGATGTTATAGTTCTCCCACGATAATAATTTGCAATACTTCTAACATTAGCATCTCTCCAGAGTGCACCGTTATATTGACCAAAACGTTTGACTGCCTTATCTGTGAACTGTACAATGATGGCTGTGACATGTTTAATGACACAGATATTTACTTTTAAGAGATCACCTTAGGTTTTTGATACTTTCTTTTTTCAGGTTTTTCAGGGTGCTTTGCTGTTTTGAACGAACCTGAAAACTGTAGAAATCATTTGTGGGGGGTTTTCAGTCCACGTAAATAATGCTGCAAAGGTGGAATGTGAACCTCAGCCTAAATTATTTTTAAAAAGTCCAATTTTTTTTCTTTCAAGGCCATCACTATTGCTCCTTTCCACATTCCAGTGATACCTTAATTGTTCCAACTGGAGAAATGTTTCCCCATAGCATGCAGCTTCAGAGACCCTATTTAAAAGTGAATATGGTGTGTTTATTTTTAAGTGCTTTATTGAATTTTCACCAAAGATTGCATCCTGCATTCCAAAAATATAAATTGTTTCTCTCATATAACTGACATAAGAGAAACGTTGAGGTTTTGTGACTATAAACTTTGTGAAGCTAAGTAAAAACAATTCATTGCCAATTGAATCAAAGCAAAGCACATTTCAAAAGAGGCAGAGTTTAAAAAAATAATAGATAATGTCGGTTTTTTGGATGCTTTTTACATAACCGAAATCAAGTTCTGAACTGAGTAAATGACTCATATTCACCTAAATTCATAAAGTCAACCAGATGTATCACCGCTAATGCGAAAAGCATCATGGACTCCTATCTGTGGTTATCTGCCACAAAACCTAAAAGGGATTATCACTGGCTGCTCAGGAAAATAACCAAAATTTCGTTGTTAAATCACAACAGAAATGTTTTGAGACAAGGTTTTAGTGTATCTTTAAAATTTGTATTTATTTAAAAAAAATGTAGCATTATTTTTCATTTTGCATCAGAAAAAAAGACAGATCTTTTTAATTTTGTGAATAAATATACAGGTTCTACAACATAAACAAAAACCTACATTTTTTAAAAGCAAATGAATAATTGTGAACCATATGACACTTATTAGCATTGTGTTTTTCCCAGCAGGTGTTTCTTTGTGTTCAGCTCAGGTCTCACAACAAGAATAAAGCACTTTGGTGCAAATATACAAAACAGAATACCATAACTTGATGCTAGTATGGCAAATATCTCAACAGCAACAGTGAGATTTCCAGGTGAGCTGACATATGCAGGGATGAAAGTGAGCCAGACTGCACAGAAAATCAACATACTAAATGTGATGTGTTTGGCCTCGTTGAAGCTATCTGGCAACTTTCTAGCCAAGAAAGCAAGAAAGAAACATAGTAAGGCAAGCACTCCAACATATCCTAACACAGCCCAAAACCCTATAGGCGACCCTATAGCACACTCAAGTATTATCCTGTCCTTATAGTAATTCATATTTTCGTGAGGAAAAGGAGGGCTTATTGTTAACCATAGGATGCAAATTATGACCTGTATGAAAGTAAAACACCAAACAGTGAGTCTCTGCTGTGCTGGTCCAAACCACTTCATCACATTACTTCCTGGGAGTGTAGCTTTAAAGGCCATCAAAACTACGATAGTTTTCCCAAGAATACAAGAGATGCAGAGGACAAAAGTGATCCCAAATGCTGTGTGTCGCAGCATACAGGACCATTCCGTGGGTTGGCCAATAAATGTTAAAGAACACAAGAAACACAGTGACAAGGAGATAAGCAACAGGAAACTTAGCTCAGAGTTATTTGCTTTCACCAGGGGAGTATCCTTATTGAATAAAAACAGTGTGGAAACTATTAAAGTTATCAGCAAACCAAATATTGTAAAAGTTCCTAGTATTTTGCCCATAACCCCAGTAAAAGACAGAAACTCTGTGTTTTTTGGTAAACATGCATCTCTGTCCTGATTGGACCAGTATGCATTAGGACATGTTTTGCAGTCATTAGAATCTGAAACAAAAATGAATATTTTCCAGATTACATTCTAATAACGCCAATGAGTGACTGTATAACAGTTAATTTAAAGAAGATACACAAACTGTACCAGAAAAAACCTGTATGAATGGTGGTGTGATTTAGGTTTGTGGTACCTGTGGTGTTGCTAAATTCTCCTACTGCACATGGTAAACAGTCAAAGCAGCACACATGCTTTCCTTTTTGAAGGACTTTATGGGTTCCTGGATGACAGCTTTCACTGCAAACGAAAACAGGTAACTGTCAAAAAAAAACGAAACAAAAAAATTGTTATGACAAAGGTTTGTTAAGATTTTCTAAAATACAGTATGTTATATTGTTGGATCCTACCTTTTTACCTCCTCCAGGCCATATGATAGCCTCTGTGTTAAGAGCAAACCTCAAGTCAGAGGGCAGGGAGGCATCATAGTAACCGACTGGTTTAAACTGAACGGATCCATCTGAACCACGCTGCCAGTTCACCAATTCATACCTATTGACAGCTGCCCCGGTATGATCAAACCACACTCTTTCTCGATTCTCAATAGTAAAGTTCACATGCTTTAAGGCCTCCACAACCTAAAGTGGACATCACCTTTTGTCAACATTTCAAATATATGTATATAGTAATGACACAAAAACGGTCTTCAGTGGTTTTTACCTCCCATGGCTTGACCTCCAGATCTTTATTACACCCTTGACTCTCTGAACATTTCAGTATGCTGTGAAGAGACTGTGCTACTGCATAGATTGCTTTGTAAATGTTAGTGGGATATCTCAACTTCTCCATATCATCATCAAGACCTTTAAGCAGAGACAAATCTGAATTCTCTTTGCAGGTTTTTTGACCTCTTTCTTTGTTCGTCCCATTGCACTGAAATCCCCCTTCCCAGAAATCTCTAACTAGAAAATCCTCCAGGCCACTGATATTGGCCTTTTGTACTGCAAAGCCTAATGCACCTCCCAGCACACTAAAACTGTTTGGGGTTACAAGGCTGTCAGCGGTAATCCAAGCCTCAACACCAATGAACTGCCGTCCTGTGATGTTATGCAGAATCAATTGCTCTAAAAGGTTATTCATTTCTACATGGGAAAGAAACCCAACAATAACCCGAGCAGTGCTTCTTTTAATCACCCTAATCACTTTCAGGAGTTTTTCTGGCTCTGCCCTGTCAAATTTCTCTGTGTATTCCACACACACTCCTTCCTCTTTGGCAGCAGAAAGAAAGATGGCCATTCCATTGTTGCCATAGTCATTGTCACTGTTCACTGCTCCGACCCAGTTCCAACCAAAGTGTTTGACAAGCTGTGCAAGGGCACGGCTTTGATAGAGATCACTCACAATAGTTCGAAAAAAAGATGGATATTCCTTTCTATTGCTTAAACACTCACAGGTGGCTGAATGACTTATCTGTTGACATAAACAAGAAAACTGCAAAATAATGGAAAAAAAAACAATCTCTGGACATCTTAGAGACATAAATACTGATTTGTATTTCTCTTACCACTGGTATTTGGAACGGTCCAGCAGTGCGGGAAAGGACAATAGTTGAAGAAGATTCAGACTCTCCAATAATAGCATGAACAGCTGACTGGCCAGAGCAGCTGTTTCCCAAAGTCATCTCATCACCGTTCATCAGAGCCATTACTGCACGCATTGAGGATAGTGTTGATGCACAGTTGTCATAAATTCGATATCCAATAGAAATATTGGGAAGAAGATTATTTTTTCTGTTTATTTCCTCAATAGCAAAGATCATTGTCTGGGCAAATCGGAACTCCCTTAGGTTAATACTGAAGGAAAAATAGCACAGTAAAATATTCTGTTCACATACAACATAAATTGAATTAACATTGTTTAGAGTTCGAAATTACCTGTAACATTTAAAAGCTGTTGGTCTTTCTGTAAAGAGAAACTAAGGTTGTGTGATTTTGCTGTGGATAGAAAAGGCACCTCCTATCATTAAATCTCCTGTTTTAGACAGTACAGGATATTCTGGACTTCCCTGTATCTGGCAAAGGGTAGACGGTTCCTCCACTGCAATGTATGCTTCTAAGAGACCTAAAAGAAAAACCTGTATTTGAAATGATGACATTTTCATTTTGCCAATTCCTACAAGGGAAGAGTCACCAAGTCAAAGGATACATTTATGGATATAAATCGCAATGGGGAACACTCATACTGACCAATCAGGAATATGTGGGATGGTCTTAGTTTGAGCTTGGAGTAATATTTGTGAAGTTCTTGAGAATTTGTGGATAATGCATTTCCAGAAGTGTTTATCCCCATATATAATGTATTATAAGATATAAGAAGCTTTATCACAATTTTTACTAACAGCCAGAATTATAAATTGATAAACTAGGTTAACATCTACAAAAATAAATCTGAAAAAATGGTTTAAATTACTAGAATATGTACAATGTTATAATTATGTGCATTTCTTGTACTAAACGTACAATGTTAGGAGGAAATAAAATAATAACTGAATTGTTGGAGTAGCTGTCTATACTAGATCTATTAAGACATGTCCCATTGAATTTACAAAAAAAAAACTTTTTTACGGCATTATCTAGTGAGAAGAGTAGGTTGTACAGCTAATTTGTGTGTGTGTGTTTGAGTGGAGATGTGTTTACAATTAAGAATAACCTTTTAAATAATGTTTTATTATTATTATTTCTGTCTCTTCATTTCTCACTCTACAGGGTTAGGCAATTTAAGTTATTTCTATAGTTATGCTGCTATAGGCTTAGATTCCTGTATGACAATCTCACAACTTCTCACTGTACTACTTTCTTCCTTTGTCCAATCTGGTTTAGTTGCCGTTATTTTAACCTTGTTAACCTTTTGTTTTCTCTTAGGGATTGCTGTAAGGGATTGCTGTAAAGTCAACGACAATACAAACCATTGTTTTGGTCTGCTGATTCCAGAAGAGTGAATGCAGCAAGTCAATGACTCGATGCAATTTGCTGGGTTTCTTAGATTGGAAACTTTTTTAAACTGATTGGTAATAATGTATCTATGTTTTTGATTGATCTTCTTGTAAAGTGCCTTGAGACGACATTGTAAATTAGCACTATATAAATAAACTGATTCTTGATTCTTGATTGTGGTTATCTTTTCTTGGAAAAGCAGCTACAGCAAGATACAGTTTGATCTACAGGGGTAGTTGTTTCTGCTTTTCCCTCTAAGAGGAATAACAACAAAGTCATTGTACACAGTCACATGTGTTCCAGAGTTCAGAGTAGTTAGGTGTTCAAGTTTGTGAAGGCTTTTTTTTGAAAACTGCAAAGCAGCTGAATGAAATCGCTCACTCCAAAAAAGGACCTTTTGATAACAGAAAGAAACCTATCTGAACAAAACCATTTCTGGTGAATTTTATTCATTTTATTTGGATTTCCCCTCTTTCCCTCAGTATGACCATTATCATTTAGTGGTTTTCCTAATGGGCTGCACAGTGGCGCAGTGGGTAGCACTGTTTTCCTCATAGCGCTTTGTTGTGTTTTTTTACTTGGGAATTTTTTTCCTCACCTTCAGTTTTGTTGTGTTCACCCAAAGTGAGGAATTAAGTTATACAACAGATCGAATCGGAAACTAGTTTCATTCATTACAATTGTACAATACTTGCTCTTGCACTGTAGTGAAAGGTAACACACACACACACACAAACACACACACACACACACACACACACACACACACACACACACACACACACACACACACACACACACACACACACACAC
>JAVLVB010000318.1:1001090-1012950 GCA_032876305.1 Orestias chungarensis | reverse complement strand
GTTGGAGGATGAAGTGGAGACCCATGTTCACTGCATCGTCCACCGAACGGTTGGCCCGATAGGCAAATTGCAGGGGGTCTAGCAGGGGGTCCGTGATTTCCTTAATGTGGTTGAGAACCAGTCTTTCAAAGGACTTCATGACCACAGAGGTCAGGGCAACAGGTCTGTAGTCATTTAGTCCTGTGGTAGTTGTCTTTGTCTTGATTTAAAGTATTGTAAAATGAAAAATATTTATTATATAGCCAGTAGAAAACTGAGAGATACCTGTTTTAAAAAATGTCACTTGATGCAAGCAGATCTCAGAACCTTGTCAAAACAGTAAAGTCCACCATTGTCTAACATTTGTAACAGATTAATTCAGTTGGTGCACTTCCCATGTATTAGGCGAAAATCTTCATGTGCTTCTGAGGCCTGTTTTGGTTAACTTTGAATGTGGATTACCATCTACTGTTAAAAAGTTTTCTTATTAATTAACTTCACTTCAGTTTGAATTCTTAACATGGACAAGGGGAATAAAGTGACACTTCTGTCAACAGATCAAAACAAACAATTAAAAACAGTTGTTATGGTAAAGCAGTGAGCCATGTGAAGTTTAATTTAATGTTTTTCTCATTTACTGGCTTCAGGGAAGTTAAGAGGTCATCCAATGTGCCTCCAAGTCCCTTTATTAATTAAAAAGAAAATTAATGTTTTAATATTTTTAGACAAGACTCTTAATTTATGAAACACCTGGAACTCTTTTGGATAGGTCTTTTGGGATCTGATTTAGAAGAGCACAAACAGTGCATGTGCCTTAAGCAGGATCGTAACTTACCGTACATGCTCTTTCCAATAACAAGCTGACAAACTCTCAGTAGAGATCACAGTGCTCCCATCCCATTAACAGTAGTAATTAAAACATAGACTCCTCAAAGTTTGCATTAGAAAGTTTCCTTTCAGGGTTGTTGCATCATGATTTAACTGAGATAACCACTGGAGACATTGTTCCTGTACACGCCTTTCTTTCACACAAAGTTGCAATGTGATCCAAATCAACTTTAGCAAAGTTGCTTCCTGAAATACATTTCCAAAAAGTAACACCAACTTCATAACAAGGGATATGTGAAACATAAACTTTTAATATACAATATTATGGTTTGCAGATATAACATACATTTCACTTAATGTTTAAAGATTAAATATGAAATTGAAGTATGATGGGTACAAGCCAGTCTGTGTATCTATCTATAGCCAGTTCCATTCCTCTCAGTATGCTGCAGCAGCTCCTCTAGTTCTTGATGTAGACAACACAAATGCCTTAAAAGTGATTTCTTCAATGCTTCTGTAACTTGTTCTTTTTATTAGTTTACTTTGTGATTTACTCTGAGAAAAACTTAAAAACTACTTACTATCTCTTCTTAAAACAGAAGTCTGAGACATAGATATGAAGTGTAAAGCTTAAAATTCTGTCTTATATACACAACTATAATACCTGCTTATTTTTTTTCTATGACTTACGGGCCTTTCTATATACCCACTTAACACAACTAGTTTTGAACTGTAACAGGTTTTGCTGCAAACACAAATGTCAAACTAAACTAAAGAATAGAAAATAATATTTGACAATGGTAGCCTTTGTCCAATCCTGTAGACAGTGGAAATTCACAGGAAAAAAGAAAAATATTTGTAATAAACATATACTTATATAATGTATTAAAACAAGGTAATTTCCCTATAAGGCCAATATGGGTTAAGAAAGAGACACTGTTACACACCACCCTGTTTTTAACAGTGGAACAGAAAAATATCATGTACAATGCTGCCACCACCTGGCGATACTTTGGCATTGTTCATAACGTAAACAATACCACTTAGAAAGAAGCTGCAAGATGCAAGGAGAAAAGTAGAAAAAATAATTATATATATATATATATATATATATATATATATATATATATATATATATATATATATGGCAGTTTGCTCTAATTCTATGGTATTATTTGTCCGTTTGCTTTTTTTGATATGCTGCATTATTTGTTTTATTTTATACATTAATTTATTCAACAACTACTGAAACATAACAAATACCTGCTTTATAAATGTAGAGGTTTGCTTTGGGTGACCGTAATAACTAGTGTTTTAGCCATGCTTTACCCAGGGCCAGCTTTCTGAAAATAGCACAAATAACTCAGCCAGACTACAGGTGTAGCAGTCATTAAAGTATTTATCTAAGACACCGCATTTTTTTTGTAAAAAAAAAAATCACATGGTAAGAGGAGAACCCAATTATTAATCAGAATAAAAAGGTTTAAAATAGTTTTGCAGGCAATGCATGGTTTGCTTTGGTGAATCCATACGGTGAAGTCCAGTCAGGAACTAAAACATCCAATGTTTCAATTTGGATGCAAATTTTAACTTAAAGATGTGGCTAAAGGGAATCACAGCACAAATTTCAAGAAATCCATAAAACTTCAAAAAGATCATGGCTGTATTGTTAAAATTAAATGTTTGGAGATTGTGTGTCTACTCTTGGGGATATTGTTTCATAAAATATAAGAAATCATTTAAAATAACTTTTTGTAAGTTGTTATAAAATGTGCATAAGAAGAGGGACATCTGGTGGTCCCTGACCTAAAAAATATGTGTTCAGGCCCGATTAATGATTTTTCAACAATGTAAATATTTGTTTTGACTGCAGCTAATATATATAAAGATGGATAAATGTCAAATAGGTTTTAAATGCGAATACAATATGTTAAATTATTTGAATACCTAGGGAGAGAGATCAGAGATAAGAGTTAGAGATAAGGCAATGAATGCTGGAATAAAAATTCTAAATCAACGATTAAAAATACTTGCCTACAATATGATAATTATTATAAAATCTTATTTACTAAAAGTAGGGTTTTTTTCTACTTCCCATTTCTTCCTTCATTTACACAACAAAAACACAAGTAACCTTATTTTTGTTATTTTTTGATAATTAGGTATTTTAAATAAAGGCTGTATCACACAAAGGTAACCTCTTCCCAACTTCAAATCAATTGCTACAGAAACATAACAAATGATGTAATTTAGTTTGTCCAATTAAGTGCGCATTGTTGTTTGGATTAGCAAGCATACCCGAGAAACCTTTAATTAATTAAGCAATTTCCTTAACACCTGTGACCTCCTGTTTCATAGCCTTGGGCCTAGATGTAATCACTCTTGCTGGAAAGACTTGCTTGTCATAGCAGTCCCAATGCAATCACCCCTCCCAAACACACCACAACCTCATCTTCCGCCTTCTGCTCTAAGTATCATTTAGTAAAATGTAAATTGGCAAAGATGATGTAAGGATTTCACTTTTTGATATACAAACACAAAAACAGGTTTAAGGGTTTCCCAAGTGTGCATTGTATTTTGGCAAATGTTTTTAAAAATGGATTTGATTAGAACAACAGATACGGTTCATTGATTATTTTCATAATAACCAGGGCACACAAACAAGTCTCCTCCGTATGTTAAACATTTTCTTTATTTTTCATATCATTGATACAAACATGATTTATATTTTTAAATCAGTACATGTGATAAAATAGATCCTAAAATCTGGTATTTTCTGCACTTTTATTCTTCGTCATAAAAAATACATATGTTTAAAATTAAAAACTATTCAAAATACATAAATGTTTTTATTTTATTCTTATTAATTTCAGGTTTATTTTACCAATATATATATATTTTTTTTTCCCCTTGTGCTGTTCAGCATCATGGCAAGTAGAATGGGTTTCTGGCTGCCATAGTTGTGCTTAACAGATTTGTTTTTCCAAGTAAGGCTTTAACAATATGCAGCTTTCCTTGCTACCTATGCCTTTATCGTTTATTGATTTCTGAGGTGTTGTATACATTCTGAACCTAAACATGAGTGAAAGGGAACATATACACAGACCGAAATCAATACTCAAATAAAAAACAAGCAAACAAACAAACAATAACAAAAACAAAGACACAAAACAACAGGGCCCAAAAACTAGCTGCTACTGAAGCATCCATTGAAACTTCGAAAAGGCAATGAAGTATATCTGTGGAGATATAATTAGCGGGACAAAGACAGCAATATATGCAGCACAAAAACAAATATATAAATAAATAAAAATATGAGACAAAGTTGATGTTATTAATTAACAAATCGGCACAGTTAAAGTATTGTGATCTCTATAGTGTGTGAGGGAGTAAGGTGTGTAAGACCGGAGTTGAGGCGCTGCCCCCCGGAAGATAGGACCAGATGGTCCGAAAAGGCACCCCCATCTCCCAGTAGCCACCAAGGGACAGGAGGTGTAAAGTCCGGCCTACCCAGGGCAGAGCGAGGGCGCCCAGAGAGCCATGACCAACCCAGGAGACCACCCACCGGCCGACATAGAGGTGGCTGGGGAGAAGAAAAGATAATAATAGTAAGCAAGTAATCACTGCATTCACTCTGGGTGGGAACAAGGGCCCAAAACCACGCACCTCTGGCACCCCAATACCACTACACAAGGGAGGCACGCACACCCAACCCCAACCCATCCAACCCCACCACCACACTCTTTTGTGGAATCCTGAACATCTAACAGGAGCTGGCACTGATCCACCATCATGCCGGCACGTCAAAGGCAGCTCAAACCCGCTGGACATAGGCGGACCCCGCAACCAGGTGCAGCAGACCCCCTGGGCACCAGACCGACGACTCCGCTAAGTAATGGAACTAATTAGACAAGAGCAGAGATCATAAATATCAGTCAGCTGATGTTTTAATAAGCCAGACATCGTTTCAATACTGAAATGATCTAACAGAAGGTTCCTAAACTTTGCAATACATAGGGCAGTTAGTATAGGTGATATATTATTTCTATGTTGGTGCTATCCAGGTTACCCAATAAACATAGTGCAGGGCATGCTGGAACTTTACATTTAAACCACACTGAGAGATCCTGACAAACCTCAATCCAGAATTACTGAACTGGTGCACAGGACCACAGATCATGCATATAATCATCAAGTGTGTTATCTGTGCACTGTGAGCAGATATTGCCATGTTTAAGATCCATCTTGAACATCCTTTGTCCTGTGTAAAGCGTTCTGTGAAGAACCTTATATTGTAAAAGTTGTAGATTTGGGGTTTCTTAGGATTCTAAAGGTGTTACAGCATATTTGCAACAAAAAAATGTGATCTGATTCTAAAGATAAGTCCGTCTCCCATTTTAAAGATGGTAAACAAATTGAGTTATCTATTTTGGATAATAGTTTGTATATTTTTGTGAGGTATTTTGGGGAGCAGATGTTTAAGAATTTTGCTACCCTGCAAGGGGTTGTAGATATAGTTGCTTAATAATGTATTTCTCATTGATTACTGCCTTTAGTTACATATAGTACATATGTATTCTAAGAATTTGTTGCTATGTATTCCATATAGTGTTATAAGTGTATCAAATTGAAATAACTTTACCATGTTTAACCATGTGTTCCAGAGTCTGTATTCCTTTGTTATTCCATACAAAGTTTAGCCTTTTTTTGTTTTGCAGGATCTCAGCGTTGCAGGGTTGTAAAGAGTGAGGATTTGGTTATTTTAAGAAACCCCACCAGGCTGGTCGAGGGGAGCTGATGTTGATGCTTTTAAAGCATGATGTTTAATGCTCAGGCTAATAAATAGTAAATCACAGATTTCCAGATTATCACAGAATATTTGTTATATATCCATCCATTCTTCATCTTGTGGGTTACTTTCAAACCAATGTGAGATGTATTCAAATCTATTAGCTAGAAAACAGTGTGGAACATTTGTTTTTTTGTAAACCACCACAATTTTTAACTTTTTGTAGAGTTTTAAAGCTGATTCTTGGTGGTTAGTTTTCCCATACAAAATTGGAGATAAAGGAGTCTAGTGACTTAAACCAAGCAGAGGATGGCCTTGTGGGAATAATTGAATATAGGTAATTTACTTTAGGAAGGACCATAATTTTTATGGTGGCTACTCTAATATAGGCAGGGGATTCCACCTTTAAGATCGTCTTCTATCAGTTTTAAAAGTTGAATCTGATTTAGCTTTGTCAGCTCAGAAAGCTTGGGGCAGATGTTTATTGCCAAGTATCTAATGTTTCCTGACTTCAGCATATTAGTTAATATATACTGAGGGCTGCAATTAACTGGCATAGCTTTAGATTTTGACCAGTTAATTGAGTAATCAGAAAGTGCAGAGAATTTGTTCATTAGTGCAGTAGTATTAGTTAGAGAGACCTGTGGATTCTGGAGGAAAAGCAATACATCATCTGCATAAAGACATATCTTACGTTCAATATTTTGGCACTGATTGCTTTTATATCTCTGCTTTCTCTGGCAGCTGTTAGGGTTTCAATAAATAGTGCAAAAAGTGATGGGGACACCCTGGTCTGGTGCCTGTCTGCAGACTAAAGGTTGGAGAATTTTAATCATTGGTCTGAACACAGGCGTTTGTAGAGCTATACAGAATTCTCATCCAGTTTATAAACAATGAACCAAACCAATATTTGTCTGTTGCTTTAAACATGAATTTCCATTTTACACAATCAAATGCTTTTTCTGCATCTAATGAAACTATTATGGATTCCAGGTTATTGATAGTAGAAGCGTCTATAATATGAATATAATCAATACAATTTTAATATCAACATGATTTGTATACATGTGCAATAAAGAGTTTAAAGTTTAGTTTTTGCAGCATCAAGATAGTGAAGATATTTGTTAGAAGGTGTCATGATATTTCTATTCATATTAACAACCTTAATGTTGCTTTCCATGTTCTTTCTTGAAACAGAAGTCAGATAATTGTTAACTACATTTAACAGTAAAAAAGGAAAGACAGCTATCAATGAGAATGGAAAAGATTCTGTATACCAATTAAAATAATGTTGTCTTTATCAAAACAGAGTGAATCTGCATTTAGCTGGTTAAGATTTATTGATGTTGTCACTGGGTTTTAATCCTACTGATTACAAGGTCAGCGTTTAGGCTACGGAATTTTTTTAACCTGCCTAAAACATTATTGGCACCCTAGCAAAGCTCAATACCAAAATGCAAATGTTATATTACTAGATGTATAGTGGAATGCTATTTAAATTAGTCAAGACATCTTCCTATGCCAATAAAATCAAATGCATAAAAACAGTGGTGTATTGTAGGTATAATTTCATTATTTCCCTACAATTTATCAACTGGATAATCTTTTGTACCTAAGCTGTCCATATTTTGATATTTGATATATTTTGATGTCTAAAATGTAGGTAACTTGGCCTTGAGACGCATTGCAGACAGGTCACTCAGATGTCATTAAACAGGTTTTTCATGCCTCAGTGGTACAAAAATAACTTGTATAATAAAGTAAATTGTGTAGCATTCTTTAACTAAATGAGGTCTTTTAAAAAAAATATATACATAAAATTAAATAATGTTCTAAATATGACCTCTTCTGTGTTAAAATTGGTGTTAAAATCTAGCTTTGACAAAATATTGCTTATTATTATGTTATTGTAACAAAATACATAAAAACGTTCTTACAAAGATACCGACTTAACAAAAAAGAAGGATCTATACTTTGAATCATTTGTTTCACATTGAAACATCTGTCCCAGCTATGCACACGGTTCACTTCCATATGTTCTGATGGTTCATTGGTAAAGTTGCACTTTCGCTTTGGCATGTTGTGCGTAAGGCTGTTGTGCTTTTCTGCTTTGCTCTCTTGGTGTATGTCGTACAGCCAACCATAAGGTAGCCTTTCAGTAAAAACACTTTCTCATTACAGTTCTGCAAAGTTATTTTTATTTATTTATTCAAGTCCCAATGCAAACTGGTAATCAAGTTCAATACTTTTATTGGAAGTTAGATCATTTTATTGTCAACTTTTAACAACATCTGCTCTCTTCAAAGTATATTATTTAGAGTATGCCACAACCATATCAGCTCTGTAGAGTGTACTAAATTGTCTACCCCATCTAATAGGAGGAAGTATTTTTATAAATAATCACATTATGTGACAGACTTTGCGGCAGTTCCTACCGAGGATTTGGACAGTCAACAGTGTAAGCTGCCAACTGTTATTTCCAACTGGGGTTTGAAGAAGACAAAGCAGACACACAAAACACGGAATGACTATAATAGAAAGGAAATATACATATTAAAGAAAATTAGCAATAATACTAACGGCTTAATTAATTAGAGGGCATAGCTTAAAATATGAGCCTAAGAATATACGGTAAGTGACAGGAATTGCTCCTTCACTTGCTTTGTCTTACAGAAAGACAGAATCAAATGCAGAGTGTCAGGTCTAAAGGTTTTACCCCTGCTGAAGTCACTCTCTAGGAAAAAGTTTAATACTTTCTGTAATACTTTTAGAATCACCATTAAGATACAGTATTTTATTTTTTATGTTTTCATTCTTTTTAACAAAACACATCAAACTCAGTTAGAAACACATGCCACACTTTTCAGATAAGATATGCAAAAGGTTTTGAAAACAAATCATTCTTTTCCTTCCACATTACAAATATTTGTTTGACTTTTAGATATTACTAAGGTTGTTTGAAGATGTAGCCTTAGAAACGGTTAATAACACTAGCCACAAGAGTAGCGTTTTACTTTAACCATATAAAAACAACTACCTTTAGCATGTATGTTCTGTACAAACCCAAAAACAGAGACAAAAAATCAAAAATGGGCATTCTGTAAAATCAATGTTGAAAAAGACTGTAGTTAGATTCAGAAACTATTGGTTGAACCTTTTTACTTATACTTAAATCAGGGATGTAAATAGACCAAACACCATTAAGCTTATTGTAACATTCTTTATACCATGTTCTGTTAAGCAAAATCAATCCAATTTGGAGCACAATATGATTTTAGAACGTCATGCATCATAAAGATGTTTGTCAACTGATAACACAAGAGAGAGTACTTCTATTTCTTTTTCTCTCTGTCTCATGACATTATTTTTTTAATTTTCATTTCATTTTCGGTAATGCTAATCAAATCAGCTATATTGTGCAAAAGTGAGGTCTAAACAGATTGCCTGGTTTTCCATTGCAAAAATTGTTCTTTTATCATTTTTAACTGTGTTTTTTTTTGTGGTTTTTTTTGTTTTTTGCTTGCTTCATTGTTCTTCAAATAACTGTTTTTTTTGCAACAATTGTACTTATATCTTTTTTAGGTATTCATTTTTGCAGCCTTTGTTGAAAAACAAATTATTAGAGCTGTGTTTGCAAGAGGATTAAATAGAAAAGTGTAACTGTGTTTACATTGTTACTATCTGAGGATTGATCAATTTACTAAATAAAGAAAAGTAAAAATAGTTTGTTTAGTTACAGAGCCCCTGCTCTGTTTAGTTCTTGCACTTGTTCATTAACGTGCTCCGAAGGGGCAGAGAGCCATTAAATTTAATTTTGAAATGTATTATGAAAACCAGATAAAGAAAAAAAAATGTGTTGAAAAATAAGAAGGGCAAGGAAACTGTTAATTGGTTAGTTTGTCTTGATGGATTTTCCAGAAATACCACAACAGGATACTGTGCTATTGTGCTCTCCTCTAGGAACACTAGACTTATCCAAAAATGTGGCAGAGTGACTACAGGGTTCTGTTTATTGTAATAAAAATTCTTTTTTAGAGTGTTTGATTATTTACTAATTGGACAGTTGATGAGAATCAACTTATTTTAGAGCTGATAAATGATAAATCAAACTTTATTCCTTATTCTTTTTTTGAATAACAAATTCAATAAGTACTAGATCTTTTCATTTGCACCATTAAAGGGAAATAAAATGTTTGATCCTGTTTAAATTTTTTTCGTACTGTCACAATATGATCATTTGGTTTAGGTTCTCTTTTTTGGGACAAACAGGAATGTGTTAGATCACCTAACACCTGTGGGCCTATTTACATTAAATCATTGGATAAATGCAAGTGCAATATATACACTGAGATTTTTTTAACCTCTAATCTTGCATAGAAGTAAAGAATCGAATGCCTCTAATGCTTAGTTCTCTGTCTTTTGGCACATCTTGTCCTTCTTTTGTGGTCACACAGGGACATATTAAGATTGTAGGCACACCTACATGCCAGGGGCAGCAAAACAGGCTGCTCGTAATATTTTGTTTCCTTCATTCTCTGTGGTGCTTTTGTTGTGTAGCCTGGAGTGTTATTATTGATAATGATTTGTGAAACACCCCAACAATTGGTTTATTACATTACAATATGACATAAAAAATATGAATAGAATGACATTTATTTAAAATCAGGCAAATGACTTTAGTTTTATTAACATCTATATATCTATCTATCTATCTATCTATCTATCTATCTATCTATCTATCTAAATTATTTGTATTTTTTTCAGTGACACATTTTTCCCCACTATCAAATAGATTAGGCAGCTTTGACTAATTCTTTAGCACAAGCTGTTATGTAAAAAAAAAAAAGGATCCACCTCAAAGACTTAGAAAAACTTTGACATAAAAAACCTTTTTATTAGATCCTTTAATTCCCTTAATTACTTAATCTCTACATTTTAAATAATTTAACCAATTTTATATGCCATGTTTTTAACTGTATGTGTTCTCCTACCACTAATGCTATGTGAGTCAATTTATTCTTTGAATTGCATCAAGGAAAGAATAATGTTTCCTAAAATAATGAAACTAATCTCTATGTTTGTGAACTTCAAAAGCAGAAAGTGTATCTAATGTCGTTTAACAGTCCCAGTGACACTTGTCTACAGTGTGCCTCATTGCATCAGTGCAGGATGACTTAATCTTACTCATGCATAACTCTGCATTATGACAGAGCTTGTATTATCCTCCCTAATGTTTCAGTGAACGTTCCAGTTCTTTGTTTTTGTTTTTACGTGCTATGAAACGAGGGATTATTTTCAATCGAACACAAGACATAGGGGAAATTAAATCTTCCTTACAGTTGGATAATGATAAAGGAAGTGTTATATATGCCGAAGTACAGAATATCCTGCATGACACTAGAGGAGGACAGGGTACTCTGCTGTGAAGACAAAGAAAGCGGGAAGTTTTATTTTTAATTAGACTGTACCTTTCCTCCTAATTCTTGGTCCAATCAATGATTAATTCATCATTTAGTATCTGTTTTTAACCATCTATGTTGTTATCATTTGATGTGCCTAAGTCACTTTGATATGCTGTAGGATGAAGCTATTTTGGATTTTATCGGTTGTGATAATACCTACTAGAAGAAGGACCTTGTTTGACTTTCCAAGTTTAGTAGTGAATCTGTTATTTCTAAGCAATTGCTACCAAGACCTAAGCCTGCAATGTCAAATGATGCCCAAATCTATTCCTGTGCTGGAGGAAAATGGGGACATTATCTTGGGGGGCCTCTTCTCCCTTCATGATATGGTGGAGGAGCAAATTCCGTCTTTCACCTCCCAGCCTGCAAAAAGTAAATGCAGCAGGTAAGACACTTCTTCCTTGTTATTGGTAGCTGTATATATAAAAGTAATCAGTAACATAAATTATCCTGATCAGGAAATTCCTTCTTGCACCTTTCAATCAATACTGTTTTAAACCAGATTTAATTTCCGAACTTACCGCTGGATGCAAACTATGATCTTTGCGATTGAAGAGATCAACAAGGAAGGGAAACTTCTTCCAAACATCACAATTGGATATAAGATGTATGATTCCTGCAGCACACCGCATCAGGCACTGAAAGCTGCCATGGAGTTAATGGAGAATGAGAAGGACTCGGAGGTTAAAGAAAAAACTAAGAGAACAAGCCCTTGTGATAACAGTGTGCCTGTTGTGATAGGAGATGGAGGCTCAACTCAGTCTCTCGTTGTGGCTCGTTTCCTAGGAGTCTTCTTTGTGCC
>JAVLVB010000318.1:984047-1000990 GCA_032876305.1 Orestias chungarensis | reverse complement strand
TATATATATATATATATATATATATATATATATATATATATATATATATATATATATATATATATATATATATATATATATATATATATATATATATATATATATATAATTATTATTTATTTATTTTAATTTTTTAAATGCATTTCCAATGTGATCTACACAATGCAAATTTCTACTTGGACGAAATTTATCAGCATTAAGCTACCATCATGTGTCACTTTGTGATTAAGGGCGATTTTTAAAAATACATTGTTTTTAAACGTTTGGGTTTGTTACATGTCGAAACACAACAAAAGTTGACGACCCACACACAGTGTTGTATGGCTAAGACTTGTGCCTTTGCGTACTTTTTATATGGTGAACTTAAAAATTCAAGATTTTTTAATATTTAAACCTTTCTATAAACATCACCGCAACCAGATTACTGACCCAAATTTTCACTCTTTATGATGGTCGTTGTTCAAATTTTTTTTAAAGCAAAAAAGTATTCATATTAAGATTTACAGAAAGAGTAATGAAGGCTGTTCTTTGTTCTAGATCTCATAAAAGGGTATCAGATGAAAGTGGGTTTAGTAGAAATAGAAAGAAAATGTATTTGCCTTCCACTTCACAATTTAAACTATTTCACACAGAAATTACCTTTTTTTTTTTTATATTACTCTCCATACATTTTATGTTGTGATCATTTTACAGATCAGTTATTTCTCCAGCTGTGCTTGTCTGAGTGACAAAATGGAGTTTCCTGCCTTTTTAAGGACAATGCCAAGTGACGTTTTCCAAGTGAGAGACAGTAACAAAGAAGCATTCAGTACAAACACAGAAAAATGTTTCATAATATACGGACACATCTCTCATGTCTTCCCAGGTGGACGCGTTGATTCAACTCGTTAAACATTTCGGATGGACGTGGGTGGGTGTTATTGCTGGTGATGATGCCTATGGTCGTGACGGAGCAAACATCTTTGCTAATGAGGTGAGTCAAACAATCCTGGGGAACAAGTATGAATGATATATAAATTTTCTTTTTTAAGCTTTCTTATATAATGGAGCCTACTCCTGGTATTTGTTCACAGGTCACAAGGTTAGGTGTTTGTGTTGCCTTTAATAAGATCATCCCTAAGAACAGAAATCATGCCGAAATTGTATCCATAATTTCCATCATCCGTTTATCTGGGGCAAAAGTTATCCTCGTGTTTGCTGTGGAACAAGATGCAGCAGCATTGTTTGATGAAGTACATAGGTATGATATTTTAATCAAGATTCTGCTGGAATCCAATCACACAAAGAGCGCACTTTGGGTTGTTTAATAACTATTCCTATCAAATTTAGAAGTGGGCTTACTGGGATACAGTGGTTAGCCAGTGAAGCTTGGATTACAGCAGCTGTACTTTCAACCCCCCACAAGTACCACCACATTCTTCAAGGTACAGTTGGCTTCGCCATTCAGCAAGAAAACATTCCAGGATTGCGAGAATTTTTGCTTCGCTTAAAACTATCAAGTTTGGATGTCTACAAGGATCCATTCCTTGTGTCTTTCTGGGAAGAGGTTTTTCAGTGCAGCCTGGGTGCAGAAACTGAGAGTCAGGAACATGAAGTAGAGAGTAAGCCTCCATGCCTTGGAAACGAAGACCTTAAAAATGTGTTGAATATCTATTCTGATGTGTCACAGCTGAGAATTTCCTACAATGTCTATAAAGCAGTGTATGCTGTTGCTCATGCTCTTAAGGATATGAAAAGCTGTGTTGAAGGAAAAGGACCATTTTATCAAAGGTCTTGTGCAGATCCAGACATCATTCAACCTTGGCAGGTACTATAATACATATGTTTAGGTTACCCACTGTAGTTTAAGATGTTCTCATTTACGTTTTGTACTCACAAACAACTTCATATTTAGCTGCTTCATTACCTAAAGCAAGTGTGCTACTCGAATTCATTTGCAAGTGAAATTAAGTTTGATGAGAATGGTGACCCTGCAGCTTTGTATGATCTGGTCAACTGGCAAATAAATCCGGCTGGGGAAATTGGGTTCATCAACATTGGCAAATTTGATGGTATGGTTGAAGATGTTAAACAAAAACTTCAAATCCATGAAGAAATCATTTTGTGGAATGGCAACCAAACCAGGGTAAAAAAAAGCTAAAATATACGTTTTTTATTTGCAAACTATTATGGTAGATAATATATTAATCTTGGATTTGCTTTTTTTGCAGGTTCCTATGTCTGTATGTAGCACTAATTGTCCTCCAGGCACAAGGAAGGCAATGAGACCTAACTTTCCTGTTTGCTGTTACGATTGTGTGGATTGCACACCTGGAGAGATCAGCAATCTGTCGGGTGAGAAATGAAAATAAAATAAAAACAAATTCCTAAATACTTTAACCTATGCTGCTTAGTAAGTTTGCTTACTTTAGTACACTGATTGAATAGTAAAACTAATACACCACATCTTAAAACAAAGAAGACCACACTTCAAATCTTTACTTTCTAAAAAAATAAAGAAAAGAAAATACAGCAAATAAAAAGACCTAGTTCAGTTTGGCAAAAATACTGTATTGATTTTCATATCTACCAGATATGATGTGAAGATCCATCGGGCCTAAGGGGCCCATAGACCAGCATCCTAGTATTTTCATTTTAAAGGCTTTTTACATGGCATCCTTCCAACAAACTTTGACCTCAAAATAGTGTGTGCTGTCAGGGCTCAGTTTGTTTACGGCTTTGTCTAAAGATTTTTCTGATGTATCCGATTCAGGAGTGAATGCAACAGTTCTAACCCATCCGCTACATATACCTGTGGATCCCACCAAACTTCGGGGAAACAGTCATGTCTGCTGTTTTCACTAGTGTTCAGCAGGGATAAAATGACAATTCGGCATTACAAATTTTTCAACCTGCCATGTGTAAAATAATATCTTTATGCATATTTGGGTTTCAATAACTCAAGGCACATTGTATAATGAATCTACATATATGAGTTTCCCTTTCCTAAATTTCCTGAAAAAAATAAATATTTTAGTAATATTCAAATGTATTGATACCTGTATGAAGAGGCTTTGAAAGTGATTTAGTTATCACAGCTAAGGCATTTCTATCTTTCTTGTAGATGCAACAGAGTGTGTGCGGTGCCCACCAGAGTTCTGGCCCAACGCTGAAAGTACCACATGCATCCCCAAACTGGTGGAGTTCCTCTCGTTTAGAGACACCATGGGCATCATCCTAGTTGTTATTTCCTTACTTGGCTCCATCAGCACCTGTATTGTGGTCCTTATATTTTTCTGCAATAGAACCACACCCATTGTCAAAGCTAATAACGCTGAGCTGAGCTTCCTGCTGCTCTTCTCCTTGACACTATGTTTTTTGTGTTCCCTGACCTTTATTGGTCAGCCATCCAAATGGTCCTGCATGCTGCGCCACACAGCATTTGGGATCAGCTTTGTGCTCTGTGTCTCCTGCATCCTAGGGAAAACCATAGTGGTGCTGGTAGCTTTTAAGGCAACACTTCCTGGCAGTAATATCATTAAATGGTTTGGACCATCACAGCAAAAGGCGATCATCACTGTTTGTACTCTAGCCCAGGTAAGGACTTGTTATTTTGTTTTGTTTTAATACAATCAGTTGGAACATTTTTATTTTTCTGCAGGTCCTCATTTGTACCGTTTGGCTGCTTGTTTCACCCCCTTCTCCACGCCAACTCATGTCAAGTGAAAAAGCTTTTGTTATTCTCCTGTGTGATGAAGGCTCAAATGTTGCATTTGCTTTGGTCCTTAGCTACATTGGGCTCCTAGCAATCTTCTGTCTTTTTTTCGCCTTCCTCGCCAGGAAACTTCCAGGCAGCTATAATGAGGCCAGACTCATCACTTTCAGTATGTTGATTTTTTGTGCCGTTTGGATAGCATTTATTCCCGCCTACATCAGTTCTCCAGGGAAGTACGCAACAGTCACAGAAGTGTTTGCAATCCTGGCCTCCAGTTATGGACTGTTGGGTTGCATATTTGCCCCAAAGTGTTACATGATCCTACTCAGGCCGGAAAAGAACACGAGAAAACAATTGATGTCCAAAGTTTTATTTAGCAAATTTTAGATTTTAAACATCCTGTGAAACAAAGTGGTTGTTTAGACATTTCACCACCAGATGGTAGCAGTTAGCTATTAAATCGAATGTGTTCTGTGGATTAAAATGACAAAACCAGAAATGTTCTTCTGTCACACACCTTTGTTCCTACACAGTCCTACACATCCCCTCTTTCTCACGCCACAAAACAGCCTTTTTTGGCTTCAGAAACATGAGGGGATGAGATAAACCTTCACCTCTCACCAACGTTAACATGAAAAATGTCTCAAGGCTAGTAAGATACAGCTTTTCTGGATGAAAAACATATACTTATTTACCTGCCATATTTAAAATACATACATATGGTAGGTAACCATATATGTTTTCATGTGTGTAATATATATATATGGAAGGTTGGCTGCCATATCTAAAACACAAAAGATGTCTCAGAGCAAGTCAATTTCAGCTTTGAGATGTATTTTTGGTGTAGCTCTAAAAGACCTAATGTCACTGACTATTTCATTAGATGGCCCAAGCTTTCTGAGGAAAGTTGTTCAGAAATTACAGCTATCCTCACTCTCTAGATATCTATACATTCAAACGTTGCATTTGTCTGCTCAATATATTCACTGTGTAACATTTTCATATTTAGACCCTGTTTTTGTCTCCCTAGACACATTAACATGATTGAATATGACAGATGGAGCATACCTGGGATCCCATGAAAAGGCAGGAGGAAATGTGGAAAAGGTTTCTTTAATTTTATTTTTTTTACAGTGACAGTGAGTCACAATAATACTAAAATGTAATCTGTGCACTTCCACAGGTATTGAGCAGTGGATGGATTTTGTACATACTGCAATGCGTGTGCTGATTAGAAGTTTTAGTAATATTTGCACAATTGATGCTAGAACCCAGAATAAATATTTTTAAATTAACAGGTCAATAATTGCATAAAAAAATGTAAAATGCTTGGTAATGAATAAAATTAAAGGATCGTGAAATTCTGAACACAGGAAATAGATCTGGTCTGCCTATGTGTTTAAGACAGAGAGTACTGTGAACATGGTGATATGTGAGATGTAATAAAATAATAAGAAGCTTTGGTGTACTCATTCCTATCTGCTCAGATGTGTGGTACTGGCTATGGTAATTCAATTTAATTCTGTTTATTTATTTGGCATCAATTAACAACACATGTCATGTTATGTCAAGGTTATTAAAATAAAATGATTTCATCCCAATCATACATAGCTCATGCACATAGTAATCAAGGCATGTTCAGTCGAGGTAAAACGTTGACAACTTCGAACCTTAAAAAAGAGAGAAGATAACATATGATAAGCTACATATACTGCAATACTTTTAATGTAAATAAACAAAAATGACAGGTCCTTTTAGAATAATCCATTCCAGCAGGCCTGTTAATGATATCAATGCATTTTCCCTGTTAACACTTTGTGGATTTTACCAGGTTCAGAAGCAGCATTTTAGCTTAATAGACTGCATTAAGGAAGACATGTCGTTCACTTGCCGCTGTTTACAGCCTGTCTCTGGCATATACAGTATCTCACAATTATACTGCTCGAGTATCTTTCCTCCCACTTAATTTTAAATTGTTTTCAAATAACACCAACGACCCTAACCCTAACCCTAACCCTAAGGCAAAAAAAAAGCACAAAAGCTACAATTATCATAATGTGTTTGTTTTGAGCTGAGAGGCAGTATCTATTTTTTATTTCTTTTTTGATGAGTTACTACCGTTGGATAAGACAGTGTTTTTCAACTGTGCCGTGGGTGATCGTCAGGTGTGCCGTGGAAATTATCTTGGTGAAATTGGATAATTGTTGAGTATTTTGTTGAGTGGACATGTTAAGTGCAATTACAAATAAGATATATAAAATATGATAAAAAATACATGTTTATTTGATTCATATTAAAGAAACTTTGATAAGAATTACTATAAATTTAGTATATACGACTATAGAATGTCATTTGCTTAAATTTTTTGTTTGTGGTGTGCCTCGTAATTCTTTCAATGAAAACAATGTACCTTGGCTCAAAAAAGGTTGAAAAACACTGGGATAAGACATGTAACTGAAGCAAAACAATCCGGAAATTGTCAAAAACGAATGCAAAAGTTACATAATAATAATGTATACTTTAGCGAACTGTAGGGAAATTGATGAACTACTTAGATGAACTGATAATAGTATTATCTAATTCAACAGGTACATATCTTAAGAATGTAAAGGTACATTTATTTCACGTGTCAGGGTTTTGAGTTTGAGGAAAAATTAGGTCAAAAACATTTCAAATTTTTTTTTAGGCACACACAAGAACTGATTTTATTGTATTTTATTTTAATTATGTCCAATTTGACTTGAGAGACAATTACCATAAAATTGTAAAAATTGTTACATTTTTTTCTCTTCCACGTTTGGCTTGGAAAGTAAACAAATCTGTTTTGAAATGGAAGAAAGTTATACTTTTTACAATCATATACTTAGTAGAGTTGACCAAATTTTGCACATCACAATGTTTATGCTCCCCTTCACCAAATTAAGGTTCCATGAGGATCATTAAAGAAAACCTGACTGTCAGGAAATGGGCTCCTTCTGTTTGTTGCGGTTGTTGCTTCACTTCTCTTCTGATCTAACAGAGGACACTAGGAAATCTGGTGAGGTGCTGGAGCCTTATTGGCTGCAGGTGTGTTGGAGACAGATCATGAGGACCCCTTGCTGTATAAAAGAAGCCATTTCTACCATTGCCTCATTAACCAATATGGTAATGTCAAGCCGTGCTGTAGTTATTTCTTTTGGTCGGTTTCTTGTGCCCGAGAGAAACTTGTGCTGCTTCTCAGTGAAAGGTATTCCGTGTGCTTTGTGCTCCTTATTTGTTGCTCTATGTGGAACCAGTGATCATTCCTCCACAGTAACTTTCTGGTTTCTTCTTCACGTTTGGCTCGCTACTGGAAGGGTCTTCTGGTGATATATTGGTACCAAATATCAAACAAAAAACAGGTCCATGCATCAACATATTAGAGCTGTTTCAGCAGCAAAATGGGAAACAATACTCATCTTGTTATTTGTGATTTAATGGTACTGTTAGAACATAAAAGTGAACTTTTTTTTTATTACCAAAAATCTGTTTTTGTAAAAAAATAATTATTTTTTGTACTATAATGGCAGTCTTTATTTTAATATTGGTTATTCAAAGGTGGCTTTTTTTGTTACTTATTTATTTTTTACATATAAAAAGAAATGGACTTTGCAAAAGAGGGTGGTGCCCATAGAAACTATTGCACTAGTGACTAGTGAGCTCAACCATAATCACACACCATTTAGTGATCCATATTTTGTTGACTATCAATAATTACAGGTTTTGTATGTTCTAAATTTGGATTTGAAAAAGTTAGAATCACTTGTGTAAGTTTGTGTTAGACATGTCACGTATTGTTATGAAGATGGCAAATAGATTTTCTAAGAGTGATGGTGCTTCTGAATGGATCCAAAAGATGACCATTTACACTGAAGTTGAAAGAAGGTACTGAATGGGCTCTTTCAATGTAATGAGTTGAAAACTCATCAACAGAGAGTTATGTTGTGGGTTGGAATGACTCTAGTACTGCACCAAACTATAATGTAACGACACACTTATTTTTTTACAAACATGAGTTTGTAGACCTTTTTAAATTCTTGCTGCTGTAAATTCAATGCCTTTTACAGAAAGTACATAACAGATAACGTCAGTAAAAGTGATTTAACTATGTTATGTGTAAAAAAATACTTTAAAAGTTTTTACATTTTTTTTTCTTTTTCTTTGACAGAGTAAATCATCAATCATTATTTAAGTCCACTATCACTTTAGCTTTATGTTTTGATGCCCTTGTTATTTCTTGTTTGGATTTTCTTTTGTTTTGTCTCTTTAAAGTTTCACGGGACAACAGCCACAAAATATCAAAAAGGAAGACTTGACGGCAGGATAAGTAACATCACAAACATAATCGTGACATTCCGATAAGAGCAAATATAATATAAAATGGAGTACAAGACAAACCAAGCAATAAGAAGCAGTAAAACTCTAACCATCAACGATAATGCGCACAATGAGATCCGTGAGTTGACAATACGTTGTTTTCTCGATGTAGAGCTCTCTCCCTCTGCAGGGTTGAATAGAGGCAAGCACATAAAAAAGACAGAACCTGGTAAAACAAGATTAACTTACAAGTTTAAAGTATGAATGAAGAGTATAAATGCAAAGACAGAAGCACATATTCTCAAAAAAAAAAAGTATCTTCAAACTTTTAGGCCTTTAACTAAATACAAAGTAAAACGAAACTTCAATTTAAGTTGGCAATTATATCTGTACAGATAATCCAAAGGGTAATGTAAAATAAAAATAAAAATCAACTTTACTTTGTTAGTTTATTTAACAGTAACAGTGCACATAATTGAATAGCGTTACGCTAAATGTAGACCTTCCTTTTGTTTCACAACACGGACAGCCTCAATTGATTAAACTCAACACTGCTTTTGTTTTTTCAAGGGTCAATACTTTAATTAAACATGCTTTAATTAAACATTTATAAAATAAAAAAAATATGACCACATAAAATTGACCTCAATCATGTTTTACTAATAAATAAAATTGAAAAGTCTACCATAATAAATAGCCTTTTCTAATGTGATTACTCCCTTTAAACATGACAAAACTTTGAAATTAATTTAAACATGTTGGCTCATGTTATCTCCTTCTCTTTGTAGGTTTCACAAAATAAAATGCTCATAAGGAATTTGGCTATTAGTCAGTATAGTTTAACTTACAGCTGAACTACTTACAGATCAAAATGCTAAGTTCATAGCAGCCGGCCTGATACAAAGACACTAGTTCTTGTCTCGTCTTAAGGGATAAATTAAGGATTGAAATGTGAATTTATAATATAGTATTGTAAATCAAAAATCTTGTAAAGGCTGCAAATGGAACAATAAAGTGAAGATAAATGGAGCAGAGAGGAACACATTGCATATTCATATTAAGGATTAAAATTAAACAGCATATTTGCTGTTCTATGAACCACTCCATGCCTAAGACTAAGAACGGATCACAGTGTTTACATGTATTGATTTGTGACCCACGCAACAGCAAATCATGTTATATAACTATATCCTTATCTTTGTGGTTCACCTGTTTCTACATGGGTGTGAAGTCAAGTTTGAGCATCCATATTTGGTAAAGAGGCACCTGTGAGCATGATAACATCTGTGACATCTTGTGATTGTAAAATGTAGTTTTCCTACAACGTTTTAAACCTTTGAAACTTCAGGAATTCTGTACCATCTAACAAATGTTGTCTAAATCAAGTAATAAGAAATGTTAACTGTGTATGAACCACACAGGCTCTGTGTTTTAAAGTTTAATTTTAATTCAGAGAAGAAGACATCTAAACCCCAGCGACATATTTAAAACTACATATAAAACTTGACTATGTGTTCCACACTGTCAGACATTAAATTCGACTAAATGTTTTAAGTAAGTTAGGGTTATGGAAAAAATAATAATAATTGGCACAGGATTTACAAATGATACATCTTAGCTTGTTTTCTTTCGTTTACTTTCACAAGAAAACACTGTGTTTGATGTGTTCCCCTAAAAACAATGACATGTGAGGCTCAAGTTAACTGAAAAGTGCTGAAATAATCCTTCATAATTGCGTAGAAAGTGATCCAATATTCTTAAAAAAGTGTGTGAAAGGATATTTTTCAGCATCTCCTTTATTGACCTGACCCTCACAGAAAGAGTTGCTTGAATGTTCACAACTATATTCTATGAACAGACAACTAAATAATGAATATTTTAAATTTCACAAAAGCGTAGCAATAGGCATAAAATTGTGTTTAATAAAGAAAATGTAAAATTATAAACAGAAAACATGGACCAGTGTAATTTGATTGGTTTTATTTTCAGGTTAATCTGTTTTCGGTTTGGATAATGTTTTTATTTTATTTTATTTAAAGACGAAGAAATGCTTTCCTGGAAAAATCATTTGTCACCTGCCACTCTTCTATAAAGGCCAGATTAACGGAATTTCTTCAACAGATTTTCTCACCTAAACTGTTAAACTGAGGAGCTCCTCCAGTTATTTTCAGTTTGTTGTTTCGGTTTCTTTATTTCTTACTTGTCTGGTGTATCCCTCTGTTGTTTATGATGCTTCATCAGTAAAATTTTTGACATTTTTGTTTGCTAAACAACAGTTAGTAAGAATAACACTTTTCTATGAGTATTTCATTTAAAGAACACAAAGTGAGACCTATGTGTATTCTGGTAGAAGCTACTAACTCAACAGACTTTCTCTAAGGCAGTAAAAACAGTTTATAGCATATGTTGTATCAAAAACACACATGCTACTACATTGTTACTGTTAAGTATTAACAATACTCCACCCAACATGCAATATGAATTTCACATCATTTGCACATAAAACACCCAGAGGTGTGTGCTAGAGCAATATGGCCTGAGGAGTGTTATAATCAATAACTGGTGTCTTGGTTAAAATCATATAGAATGTCTTAAATATGCCAAGGGACATTTCTGTTCATTTATCACAGGCATGGCTGCTAATAAAACTGATTTTTGCTTCAAGAACGTATCAGCTGCCACAATTAAATTTATGTAATAGATGTATTTGCAAAAAGTCTCCCTTGTAATAAGGAAAGAAAAAGAGAACAGATTGAAGGGAAGGTTATCAGACATGCTGACAAAAAAAAAGATATCACAGAAAAGATTACCAGCAATGTACTTTTCAGCATTGGTCTAAGGACCACAAAGGAAAAAGACATCAAGTACCAACATCTGCTGCCTGACAAACACTACCAGGGATTTTATTCCCCGTAAACTGGCAAGTTTCCCAACCATACAAAAACTGTGCCTACACAGCTGCAAAGCATTGGCCAAGTAGACTGCCGCTCGAGAAATCCAGATTGGTGAACGAAGCATGAAAAGCCATTTATTACTTTACACACATGAGGCCTGATTATAACAAATGCAGATAAACGTAATGTCGGCAACATAAGATAAAAACAACCGCAAAAAAAACAAAAACAACAACAACTGGTACCTTGTGGAATCTCACACTTTGGCTCAGCAACAAAGATGAATGCATGCTTTGAGCAACTGTTGTTCTAGGTCATTTCATTACACATCAAAGGGAGAAGCAGGAAGACAAGACAGCTGATCAAAAGTAATCACCGCCAGCAGGGAGGAACTGTGTCCAAGGTGAGGGGAAATTGTTATTAAAGAGAATAGATGCACTGTACTACCAAGTTAACTTGGGAGAAAGAACGAAGAAAAACACTTAAAGAAACACTTTTACAGTAGATGATCAAGGCGTAATCAAATGTTACACAAAACAACTTCTGGAAAAGAATTGAGATAGTCACAGAGCACCTAATCAGGTTCTATACATCAGACCGAAATCAGGAGGATTCTCCGCTGGCTTGTAAGGGTGCTGTGTGTACATGCACTCCAAGCAGGGGAACTGTTGAGGCAGTCTACTTTACAATAAGAGGAGACAGAAAAAGAGAGCTGTCAATTTCAAAAGAAGACCCCTGCCGGTCACGAGTGCTCATCCAATTACATTATGAGTGTCCTTTCTCCCCTTCCTCTCATTTTTCCTGCTCTCTCCGCTTTCCAGACCACCTGATCCTTTTCTTTTTTTTAGTTCGCGAGAGGTCACGAGTAATGAGTGCTCCTTTCCCCTCCGTGCTGCGTCTCGTGTGGTTAATGTGCTCAAACTCCAAGTGCAGCATGGACAAAATGCAAATTTATTCCGGGTTCGCTGGCAGCAGTTTTGTCTTCCCTACAGCCTTATTTAAACCTTGCACTTTAATCTACACTGATTCATTGGAAGTATTTTTTGTGAATTACTACACAAATCAATGTATACATTTTTTCACTGAGGAATTTTAAACACTTTTGTTGTTACAGTTTGAGTTTGTTGAAGAATAACATGCAAGTGAGTTTTAAAAGAAACCATGTTTTAATTAAACACTAGAAGGATAGCCTATACTATACTATACCAAGCTTTAAATGGTATAACCCAGTTTCGGGGAAAAGTGTCGGGCAGATTTGTTCTATACCTGGCAAAAATGGTGGATGAAGAGCTGAAACTGACTGCCTGTGCTGGAGATCTTATTTCGAAGTTTTTAGATGCTGCCTTTTTTTTTTCTGACATCAAACTGATATCCAACATAGATATCGGAACGCAACACCCCATAGTTAACATAATACATACAAACAAAGCAATCTAGCCAAAAAAAAAACGTTTCTTAAATATAATAAAAGATTTGCAAATTCATAGTGTGTTTAGTACAAATCAAAGCAATGTATGGCACCAATGGTATGTGTTACGCAAATCATCATTGCAAAAAGTATTAAAGTGTTTGAGGCTCAGTGTGTGAATACTTAATTTGAAATAATTCAGAGACATAAATTTTTTTGATTTTCATTATTTCATTCACATTTAGGCTCTCACTTCAGTTTTGAACTTAATTGTGGAAGTCACTTCCCTCTGAATGTATGAGACATTGCCAGTTGTTTCTTTTGACTCAGCCTCAAGCCACAGGTAATGGTGCGAGTAGCAAAAATTATGCATTTAATCTTATTTTAAACCATGTCCACACAAAGATACAGCAAATGTTTTATCCAAAAACCTGACTTTTGCATTTAAAATGCTGAATTTTAACTGAATGTTTTTACCAATAAAGTAGCTAATCACTTAATAATGGTATACATTTGCAAACTAATCAAATCTTGGCATTATTTCACATATTTGTGATTAATTTAGCTTCAGTCTGGATGTCTGCCCCCATTCCTATGTCTGCACATTCTTTAGTCAGTTGACATGTTTGAATCCTGACAAAAAACATGTCCTGAAATCCAACAGTGCCAGTCTTTGTTATTCAGATGTTGAAGAAAAAGCTCAGACTGCAACATACACCACAGGAAATATATGATGTGAAAGGAATCAACTCACCTTCAAAAAAAAAAAAAAAAAAACACTCAGCCAGTAAATAAAAATAGTTTACAGTGCCATGGAAAAGAACTCAAACCAAACCCTGTTCAGTTTTTCCCTATGTTGGTATCAACTCCTTGGAATTATTGGTTTATGCAAACACCTCTCACTACAGTTCAGCTAAATGTCTGGGCTCTTGTCTCTACCTCCACCATAGTTTAAGTTTAGACAGATTATAGGAAGAGCATCCAGGAACATCAGACATCAGGTCTTGCCATAGATCTGGACTTAGGATGTTCTAACAGTCTTATCCAGTCAAACATGCAGAAACATGCACAAACAAAAATTTGGATGCAATGAGAAACCAATTAACCAACAATCCCTGATGAAAAAACTAAATGGAGGCAAAATATAAATGAAAACTGAGAAGCACTTTAAAAAAAAGTAAGATAGTAACTTGTAAAGACAAACAAACATGTTTTGGATTTGTTCATAATTCTTACAGTCTTGGGAAAGAAGCTGGATGGCTGGAGAAGAGTTATGTTGTTCATTGAGCCCAGTCTTCTTCCAAACATTCTATGAGAGGTGTATGTGGGGTTGTACACGATCTACTTGGCCCTGCTCCTGCAGTGGCTGCTGGAAATCTCACTGATGAATAGAAACTTACTTCAGGATATTCTGCCAGCTACTCTGGGTGATCACTAAGGACCTTCACTATCCAGCGCTGAATAGATGTTGTACCACGCCATGATGAACTGGATCAGGACACATTCCACCCTACATTTGTAAAAGTAGATGTGGAATGGGTGGCCAAGACTACATTTTTCTCAGAAGGTAGTGGCAGTGGTGAACCCTCCTAACAACATTTGCCTTATTTTAATATGCTTTTATCAAAACTAGTCACTAGTAGCAATGTTCTCTCTCAAACAGCTACAAACAAAGACCAAGAAATCACATTCTACAAAAGCATTTTTTAATATGATTCCCCTAATGCTTAGCACATCTGTCTAAATATCTGTGCTGATGCATAGCGCCCTCTTTGACGTCTCCAACATCGTTGGCGGCCATCATTTCTGCTCAACGCGAATCGAATTTCATCAGAGAACAGCACTGAGGCCCACTGGTCCCTTGTCCAGCGTAAATGCTTGGTTAAATGCTGGCCCATGCAAGACGATGACGCCTGTGCCTGCTGGTGTGGTCAGGTACCCTTGCAGATCGTCTAGCACGCAGACCACTCTGATGTAAACGGTTTTGAATGGTCTGACGTGACACTTGGGTGCCTCTCACCTCCCTTAAACGTGCCTGGAGTTGAGAAATAAACTATGTGAACGATCTGCAGGAAATAAAAAATTGTGTAAGAAATGGAGTATTTACATAAAATAAACGCTATCTAGATTATTAGACAGATAGTGTTTATTTTCTGTATATACTCCATTTCTTATACAATTTTTATCCCCCGTAATCTCTGCGACCTATGTCTTACCTGGCTCCATCCAGCTCCTTGCTTACCTGTTAATATGCTCCCCTGGATTGCTTTTGCTTCTCTGTTTGTCCGCTCCTTTGGTCTCTTCAACTAAAGATTCATCTCAGCCTTATTAGCACGCCATTACACTGATCCTCTCTGGCTAGTCCCAATCATTCTTACAAGTAAGCTCCAGCATTTGTTGGCATCCCTCTCCTCTGCTACTCACCACTCTCCTGCTTCATTTCACCTCATTCTCAATCCCTCCTGTTGTTCCCAAGATTCTTCCCTGGATCATCTGCACATTCTCAATTGTTCTTTTTAATAATTTATTGCAATATGTCTCCTGAAAGTATCAAACAGGCAGTTCAAGAATTTATAGAAAAACATGACAGAACAAGCTTTAATTTTATTATTATTATTATTTAATAAAAGCTGCATATGCTCAGAAAATCCAGGCGCACTTTTCCTCCCAGGATCCACAGAGCATGTGGAAGGGCATCAAGTGCATTACAGACTATAAATCTAAAGCTGCAAAATGCCCCAAAGACCCCTCCCTGCCTGAGGCTCTCAACCAATTCTACGCCCGCTTTGAGAACCCTGACACCCTCCCCAGCACCAGAATCACGACTTCACCAGGGGAAGAGCCCGTTCGTGTGACTCCAGCAGAAGAAAGAAGGACGCTGAGGAGGATCAACCCCCGAAAAGCTGCTGGCCCAGACAACATCCCCGGACGGGTGCTGAGAGAGTGTGCGGACCAGCTCTCAGACGTGCTGGCGGACATCTTCAATGCCTCCCTCATCCAGGCAGCTGTCTCCACCTGCATGAAGACCGACACCATCATCCCGGTCCCCAAGAGCTCCGCAGTGACAGGTCTGAATGACTATCGGCTAGTAGCCCTCACACCGATAGTCACAAAGTACCTTGAAAGACTGGTTCAGACCCACATCAAAGCCAACATCAGCGTCACTGTTGATCCACACCAGTACGCATACAGGAAAAATCGATCCACAGAGGATGCCATTTCCTCCGTGGTCCACACTGCCCTCACCCACCTGGAGCAGAAGGATTCCTACGTCCGTATGCTGTTTGTGGACTTCACCTCCGCGTTCACCACCATGATTCCTCAGACTCTGATTAATAAACTCTCCTCACTTGGTCTGAGCTCTTCTATCTGCAACTGGGTCCTGGACTTCCTGACTAACAGGCCGCAGTCTGTGAGGATTCACAACATCTCCTCCCCTACCATTACCCTCAGCACTGGCTCCACTCAGGGCTGTTTGCTGAGCCCCCTCCTGTTCACACTGCTCACATATGACTGCTCGCCTATCCATCCAGGCTGTCATATTGTGAAGTTTGCGGACGACACAGCAGTGTTTGGATGCGTCACAAACAGTGATGAGTCCAGCTACAGGCAGGAGGTAGAACACATGGAGGGCTGGTGCAGAGATAACAACCAAGGAGATGATTTTGGACTTCAGAAGGGGCAAGTATGCCCACCTCCCCGTGCACATGGGAGGATCTGCGGTGGAAGTGTTCAACAGCTACAGGTACTTGGGTGTACACCTGAGTAACAACCTCACCTGGAGCAACAACACTTCCACTCTGGTCAGGAAGGCGCACCAGCGGCTCTACTTCCTCAGGAGGTTGAGAAGAGCTGGACTCGGGAGCTCAGTCCTCACCTCCTTCTACAGATGTGTGGTGGAGAGCATACTGTGCTCCAGCATCAACATGTGGCATGGAAGCTGCTCTGCTGCAGACAGGAAAGCTCTGCAAAGAGTGGTGAAGGCTGCACAGAGGACTGTTGGAGTCAGCCTCTCCAGCACCACAGACATTTACACCTCCAGATGCAGGAAGAGGGCCTCCAGCATCATGAAGGATCCCACCCACCCAGCACTATCACTTTTTGTCCCGCTTCCCTCAGGCAGAAGGCTGCGGAGCATAAAGTGCAAAACCACCAGACTGAGAAACAGCTTCATTTCTGACGCTGTGAGACTCTCAAACACACGCAAAGACAATTACAAATGAAAAAAAACCTTCTCATTTAACCAGCACTGTTCACTTTAATATCTCACTTTAATATGTCACTTTAATTTGTCACTTTAATATGTCACTTTATTAACCATCCATGCTGCTACAGCAAATTTTGCACTCCGAATTTTCATTGCTGCTATGTTCGAAGTCCCATATTGTAGATTTTGTGTAGTCAAAATCCTATTCTCTTATATTTCTTTCTATTTTATTATATTATTCTTATTTTGTAGCTATTTTAAAATTGCTCTCAGGGTGTAAACTGGACCCTGGGATTAGAATTTCGTCCCACCTCATGTACCACATGTGATGTGTTGACAAATAAAATTCCTTGATTCCTTGATAATTTTTGATTTTAAAATGTAAAACAGGAATGAATCCAATTT
>JAVLVB010000318.1:956915-975889 GCA_032876305.1 Orestias chungarensis | reverse complement strand
TATATATATATATATATATATATATATATATATATATATATATATATATATATATATATATATATATATATATAAATGCCATTTGCTTTTTTAGGAGTATAAATGTATCATTCTTTCTCTTTAGGGCACTCCTTCCATTAAGATGTGGATAAAAAAGAGCCCTTTTGCAACAACAAAAAATTATGTATTTACCTTTACTGCGTCAGATGAAATATTTGTAATTTTGTTTTGTTTTTTGCTTTCATAGCCAAAAAATTTATAAGTGTATGCACAGTGGCTTGCAAAAATATTAAACCACCCTGTTCCAATACATTGTGGAACCACCGTTTGCTGAAAATTACAGCTGTTAGTCTTTGATGGTGAGTCTATATAAGCTTTGCATCTGAAAGTTTCACCCATTTTTCTTGTGGACTGGTCTTAGCTCAGTTAAATTACATGGAGATGGTTTGTAATCCACAGTTAAGATCTTGTCAAGCATTCTCCTTTGGGATTAGGTCTTGACTTTGATTTATTAATTCTAAAACATGAATATGTTTTGTTTTAAACCATTACACTTTAGCCCTAGCTTTATGTTTAGGCTCGTTGTTCTGCTGGATTGTTAACCTCACCCTAGGCTCCTGCCTTTTGCAGACAACAGGTTTTCTTACAAAGATTGTCTCCCTTTCCCTGCTAAAAACCAGCAACCCCAGAGCATGATGCTGGCACTACCATATGACAATGAGGATGATGTGTTGAGGGTGCAAACTGGCCCCAAAAGTTTGATTTTGGTCTTGTATGACATAGTAGTGGAAGAACCCCCATTCACATGTTTTGTGTGTTTCCACTTGTGTTTCCAACATTGCTTCTGGAAAACTAAACATTTGCAACTGTTTCCTAAGTTGGTGCTATTGTCACTGTGAGGACATGATATATAAATACACATTTTACCCAGAGATGTATTGAAAATGTGGTCATGTTGTCAATTGACCTAATTAGTATTAATTGGTATTCCAGCTCTTCGTTATATGCTCAATTTCCTTTTTCCAGCCACTTATTGCTACTTGTCCCAAGTTTTTGGGGGTTTGTTGACACTGTGACATTTTGAATCAACATATTTTTCCTTTAAATTGTTACATTTACTCAGGTTAAACGTTTGGTCTGTCATCTATGTTCTATTACAAATAAAATATTGACATTTTCCATCTCCACATCATAGCATTCAGTTTTTATTCAGAATTTGTTTAGTGTCCCAACTTTTTTAGAATCTGGTTTGTATATACAGTATATGTACATAAATGCACACAAATTAATAATCTAACCCAAAAAAATGACTGTTGTCAAATCCCAAATCTTAGTAACAGTAAATGCTCAATTTAGAGATTAAATGAAATACAACAGAAGAGGAAAATATAATTTTTTGCTTTTCATTCAATTAATATTTTAATCAAATCTCAAACATCAATGGAATGTTTTTTTTTCATGTGTAAAGTGGTAAATGTTAAAATTTGTTATTTTACATGTAAAGCTACTTAAAAATACTACTTAAAATTTGGTTTTGCAGAAAATTAATAAAACCTTTCAAATATTTAATCTGGTATTCAAGAGTAGACTAAATAAAATGTCATGTACAAGATACAGAAACTATTCGTAAATATTATTTGTAGAATAATTGTTTAGAAAAAGGTTACATTATATCTGGTAAAACAGTTTTATTTTATACTTTTATTTTTTATTTTTGCATTTAGTATGTACATTTCAAATATTTCCTCATTCTTGGTTTGAATTTTCATATTTACAACATGTGGATGTTTAAAGTTCCCTGTGTTGCTGCCAAGTGATGCCATTAAATGAGCACCCTTAGAAATTGCAGCACTTCCCTTTGTGTCAGGTTTATTTCCCACTTGGATTTGTCATTCTTATCGTACTGATCCCATTCAAAGAAAGAATAATCGATTTAAAGCATTTAATGAACTAAAAATCTATACAAATCTTTTTTTAAATTGCTTATAACTATTTTAAAGGTGTATTTAATAACTGTATATATTATGTGAGGTTGTAAACAATTCACTTTTTTTTTTTTTTATAATTTTCAGTTTGTAAAATAATGAGGAAATCCTCAGAGGACAGGAAGACTAAAAGCTTGTCGGTCATTCCAATATTTTGTAATTAACAAATAAAACATTGTTCTGCATTGTTTCTCCAGGAAACAATAAGAGCTCCCAAAGTTTGTTACTGTTGCAATGATAACCTAATACAACAGATTATTATTGTTTAAATAAAGAAACACAGAAAAAAAACACAAAGTTACCGACAGACTCTGCTTGTTATTTAAAGATTTATTTTTAAAAGAAAAATTGCTCAAGATTCTTTTGTTGTAGCAAAGTATCTAAATACAGGCAATTAAGGTATATCTGTCGTCCTACGAATAGAGAAATTAGGCGCTTTAACCAAAGAACATTGACAAAAAGCAAAACCTTAAAAAAACTGCAAAAAAGAGTGAAGTCTAGTAACAATAGCGATAAACAATTGTAGTGTAGATGGTCATGGTGCATCAATCACAATCTTAAGTTAATATATAAAACGGACAAGCGTTCCGCTTTTAGGGACCCAGAAATACATTAACAAAAACGATTGAAATCCATCTAGCATACAATCTACAAATAAAAAGAAGGTTGAGCTTTGATGTAATTGTCGTTTATAATTTTACATTAAATTTTTATTTGTAAGTCTATTTGTAGTGTGGATGATCATCACGCCAACATGGAAATTTCCATTCTTTCATCTTGTATTGAACTAAAAACGCTCCTAAATCTTTAAGATATGCAAAAAAAATCTTAATTTTTTCAGCCTAGTGTAACTGGACATGTCATTTGTTTCTATTAAGCTTTATTTGATGTAAAATTTTAAATAGACGGCATTTTTTTTTTTTAGATGAATGTCAACGGTCCATAATTTTTCCTCTTATTAGAGACACCAGAGATATTTCACTAATCATAAGTAGCAGAGTTACGCACGTTTTCCTTTTCCTTCTTAAAAAGACAACAAGCAGTGTAAAAATGTAAACTATTCTTTAATATATATTCAGATTCTGTGTTCTCATAAATGCACACTTGTGGTTTAACAATCATAAGGCATACCAATTAGCTTGGCCAACAGCAGGCAGTGATAATTGACAAAGCATAGACATTCACACAAAAACAGAGGAGGCTCAGTACAATTCATGAAAGTGGTTTGGAATATGTAGATTGTCATCTCAGTTATTTATGACCACTTGCCATAAAGAAAAGAACAAAACAAAGAAATGTAGTTTTGGTTAATCTTCATTCTATTAAAAAACAGCAGACCCCTCTCAGCAGCTATCAACACAACAGTTTAGTAAATCCCTAACCCTAGTCTCTAATGGAGGATTCATGATTAAATGCAGTTTATCCAATAGACCAAAAGTGTGATAATTTACTTGATCAAACTAAACAAACAGTCAATGAAATGTGAAGTGTAGAAAACAAGACAAAGGCTGAAAACAGCTGAGGTCGACGAGAGTTCCAGCTAAGTCCCGCATACAATACAGTGGTTCGGCCTTGTTGCATGTAAGCGCGTGGGTAGGCAGCTTATTAATGTGCGAGTGGGTAGAGCACATTTTTCTGTCCGCCACTCTATTGCCTACTACTTGTAAAGCATTTTGACTGAAACACGCTCGCATATTCACCCAAACAAACAAACAGTGGCAGGCTCAAATCATAAGCAAATGTGAAGGGAAAAAACAAACAAACAAAAAAAAAACAGAAGGAGTGATTGTATCCAGTGAGCATGAGATTAAAATAATAGATTTATTGAACTACAGTATTAAAGTATAAGAGGCAGTGCTTCTTCTGCCCATGAGGGTATTGTCTGCTGCCATCTTGGATGAAATGCACGCTGCAGTGTCTGCTCATCAGCCATGGTCCATCCGGTAAAGAACTAAGGGAGGCTTGCACCTCCCGTTAGCCCTCAATGAGTGCTCCAGCAGTAAAAGAGTGGAGAGGTACCATCCAGGTAGGAGCAGGAACCAAAAGTACCCATCCCAGCGGCCTAGCAATCACCACACACGACAAATGTTGTCGGGGACCATGTTGCTGCTTTTGTTGCAGTTGAACGCTTTGGCGAACTCTGGGAAATTCTGAAGGGAACCTAATACTCTGAAATATACAAAGGACATTTTTTTTTCTCAGTAACTAAATTTACTGCATTAGAAGGTGACTGCTTTTTAAGGTTTATTGACCAAGTCATAAAGAACCGACTACTTCAGAAAAACGAGTGACTTATTCACCTGAATTTTCCAGGACTGTGTACATCCACTTTAATGGAATTAACTGCCTGCTCTGGTCGATGCGTTCCACACCAAACCTTAGAGAGACATACAGCATGTAACATATTAAACGAGTAGAGTGCCACACATTATACATGGATCCGGTATGCCCCTAATTTACTGAAGCATTCATTTAGTTGCAATACCTGTATCATACCCACTTACATTTTTGAGGAAGATGAGTAAAAATAAAAAAAATTCCCGGATTTTTATGTTTGCTTTATAAAATATTTAAATAGGTTATCTAGCGCTGAGCTTTGAAGAGGTTGTTTTATCACTTACCATGTTGACTACTGAGAGTAGTGGCAGGATTAACTTCTCACCTTACTTTGTTGTTACCATTCTAGTTATCTTAAACGTTTGACATAGTTGCTCTGACTTTATTATAGGGAGGTAGCCATATTGGTCTTTCATAAATGACCTGCTTTCCCACACAAAAAATGCGAATGATTTGTTGGTGTATTTTGTTAGAAATACAGTACATGTAGCAATTTTCCCACCAACTAAATGTACTAGAGTAAAGCTTGGATTTGTATTCCAATGTTTAGAGTGTCATTTTGCACCTGCCATCAAACATATGTATTTTTAGGCAGGCTGTTTCCTAAGTCACAACATTTAATACTACAGTTAGAATAAAGAGCTCGTAAACAGCTATTAGAATCAAATTATTCTGGTGCACAGTGTAAATGTCAACATTTAGTTGAGTAAACTTTAAAACTGACATTTCTTTTTTTTATCAACTTATTACCTGAGCAAAATTAAGAAAGAAGAGCTGATCATGCGAGAGGTCAATCCCAGGCAGTGGCGGCTCCTCTCCATGATGCTTCACAAAGTTCTTGTATGCCTACAACAAAACAGAAGATGGTATAAATCTTTAAACATAAAAAAATATATGTTTAAGTTATGGACATAAACATCCATTTCCTTAAGTTTGTTTTCACAAACATTTTCTGTCTCCATAGTAAAATACAAGTATTTTTTAAGTGAAAACATTTCATATCTGTCTCTTTAAAACTATACAACAGATCTGAATTCTGTAGCCAATTCCTGGATTTCATTTGGCTTGATTATTTTCTGATTGTAGTCTTGCTCATTCTTGCCCTTCTGTAGCCTGTATTAAATGCAGACAGGTCTAAACTCAATTCTCTCATTTTAAAAGGGCTTCTTATACATTTCCTGTGACTTAAATTACAGAACTTGTTAATACCAAAAAGAGATCAACTTAAACAATCTTGTTTATTGCATGTCAGTCTTTGTTCTTCAACTAAGTGTCATCATTGCACCCTCACAGTGCCAACATAAATGGGGAAGAAATTAAAAAAAAATGTGGGGGGGGGTTCAACAGACCAGTCTCTGGTCATGGCTTTTTCCAAGAAGAAAAATAAATGGTGAAAGCCACAAGTCAATTGCTTTTTTAAAATTGTAATTCAGAGTATTTTTTTTATGTTTTATAGGCATCTTACCAGTAGTTATTAAACATTTTTATGACTTTGGTATTTTACATATCAATTAAGTTATAATTCCTTTTAAAACAAAATTTTTATCATGTCCAGGGTTGCAAGGATTTTAGATTAGTTATTGGCCCTCTTATGGAACCAGCAGTCACACTGTGATCTTAATACATCTTAACAAGTCAACACTCCACACACTTTGTCAATTATGTTTATATATGTAGTAGGTCACATAAGTGGACCAATAACATTTCTTTTACCACTGTCTTAAAGGTTCTTTACCTGGTATGCCTGTCGAATTCCTCCATTGTCAGCAATGTTCTCCCCGAGGGTGTTGTTTCCATTCAACTAAAGGAAAAATGTGGGCAGAGTGCAAAAGGGAATAAGAGACTTGAAAGTTTTTCCTCCATATTTTCAGTAAATTGCAGATATCACTTTCTGGGTTATAAAAACATATTACCCGGGGAATAAAAGAAGCATTGTTCAAAGCACCAGTACAGAGGAGGAAGGATAAAAGGAGAAGTGCTCGTATGTCAACACAAAATATGAAAGACACCTAAAGTGGAGAGTGGATGAAGCTGCAAAACTGACAGATGGATAAGCTGGCATAGGCAGCAGGAATCTGGAAAATTTGTGGAAGTGAGGTTTATGAAACTCCTCGAGAATGGCTTCTCGCCATAAGGTTCCAAAAGATGGAGGGGAAAAGAAGCGCAAGAAAGCATTGATTATGGGAACATACATGTAGACCGTTTGCCAGGTTCCAGGAAAAGTTGCTGTACTGGTCAACAATACACTTTGAGAGCTCCAGGAATCTGTGAGTAGAATCAGGTGTCCACCAGTCCTTTAGGTCGCCATCCTTGTCATAGTTGCGGCCTAGAAAAACAAAAACAAACATCTGGCAGTTAGGGATGGGAAATGCAGTATTTATTTACACAGCTAAAATAATAGACAGAAAAATATTAATATGCCAGAAAATAAAATTTGAAAACCTAGTAAATTTTTGAAAGCTTTTGTTTCAAGAGGGAATTACTTTTTGTACATTTAAAAGCTGTTGCCTATATGCGATTTGTTTGGAGCTTAATTCTCTGCAACAAAAGTTTAAAGATGTTTTAATTTTTTTTTAAGTCATTAGACAGGCAGTGCAGAGCAAAATGCAGAGATCTATGTTGATTTTTGGCTGAAACCTTTTCTGTTATATTATACTGTAAAAGTGGTATAATGGCAAATTTCTGTAGTATTAAAACCGCAAAACTCTTTATAAGCAAATATTTAAAAGATTTAATTTGTTTTTATAAGCAGATATCAGTAAAGATGCAGATCATCTAACTTAGGGGGACAATATTTTTAGCTGAGACTGCAAGTTAAGTGCAAAACCTTGAAGCAAAAAAAAAAAAAGAACAGCCTGAGGCCAAAGGGATAATAGGGTGGAACAAAGCACTTTTCTAAAGGAGGTACCAGTTACAGGGGAAATTTGTCTGTTCCAAGACTAATGTAATCGGCCAAAACTGAAAGGGAGAAAAATGAGGTGGAAAATCGTACCATTGTCATCAAAGCCATGCGTAATCTCATGACCAATTACCATGCCGATGCCACCGTAATTGAGAGATTTAGCTTGGCCTTTGCTGAAGAAAGGAGGTTGAAGGATACCTGCAGGGAAAACTAACACGACACATGCAAACATTACATTTTTTTTATTTAATTTCTGTTTTTATGATCAGACGTGCTTGCCGGTGCTTATACAATACCTATTTGGTTTTTGCTGGATGAGTAAAAGGCGTTGACAACAGCAGCTCCAGTTACCCACCTTGATAAAAATAATTAAGCGATGATACTATGAAAAAGCGCCGAGCCAAAGTAAGACAACCACTTGAGTACAAACATTAAAATTAACATGGAGCTTTTAAAATCCATGATCAACGTAAAGGATCCCTGATGCTGGTAAAAGCCGAACTTTAAATGGGTGTAGGAGTTTGTGTGGGAGAGAGTGAGCACACAGTACAAAGAATAAATGAGGTAACCACAGTTAGTGGGTCACTCTTGCTAGTATCATTAATGAAACCACTTTAAACAGGTGATGTAAATACTGAAGGTTACAGTTTCCATTTGCAACACATCTGGAGTAAAGCTGTTAGATGCCCAGCCCCCGCAAAAACAAAACCTTACTCCTCCTTGTTGACTTTGACTCGCAGTTTCCGCAGGCGTTTCTTCTGCACATACTCCAGGTTTTGCAGGATGTTTTCGAAGTACTCCTCTGCACTGTAGCTCAGCTAACACCGACACAGAGCCAGAAAAATAAAAAAAATAAAAATCAGGGGGATTAGAAGTGATGAAAGCCATCAACACTTGGTTGTACATTCACAAGAGAAACCCGTTAATTCATTGGGATGTGTATTGGAGGAAAAGGAAATATGACTTTCTTAAATTATATTCCACATCACAAGACTTCTGTGAAAGATGTATAACAGATTTTGTTATACAAATACTCACATATTTGTACTCATTGTTCAGATATTTGTCATCCATGATGTTTTCAGAATAACCAATGCGTTCACGAATAGCTCGGGCCTGGACAAAAAAAACAACAAAAAAAAACTATTCTATGGTTGCTCTTAACGTAAAATGATTATATAAGTTCAGGTTCACACCTTCTCTTCAGCTGCTTTTTTCGTCTCTGTATCCATCCAGGTGAGGTCATCAAGGTTACTAATGAAAACTTTGCGAATATCTTTAATCATCTCCTCCATCTAACTCCCCCAATGGACCAAGAACACAGAGACAGAGACAGAGAGAGATCGATCAATGATATATTAAGAAAATGCATCATCAAAAGGAAATGTGCTCATTTATTTGTGTTGCGCTTTTCGATTAACTGGATCAGAAACAAGACAAATGCAACCCATCAACCCGAAACTCTCACCCTATTAACACGTTTTCTAAAATTAAGCGTAACATTGTCACATATCAGAAATATCCAGGCTTACAAAAGCCTGCTGAACAAGGCACAATTATAAGGCACAATTAAATATGTGATAATGCCACATGCTATTGACATAAGATTTAACTCTTGAGCAGAAAAGTTGGAAATACTTTTTGAGCAATAAAAAAAAAAAGAAAATTACAGAAATGTAAATATTAAACTAAAAAGAAAATATCAGATTTGGTATTTTAAAGCTTTTTAAGAAATTTTGGTAACATCTTACAGCAATATGTTGCTTAAAAATAAGGCAATATTCAATAGAGAAAGTGTCAAAGGAAGCACAATTCATGATGATATGATGCTGTTCGATTACATTACAACTTAAGAAACTTGTGTGGGAGCATTTTGTGTGCATGCCGGACAACTGACTCACAAGAAAAAAGTGTTACAAGTGCTAAACTTGAGGACTCGTTCATGTTAAAGGCATCTGCAATGCATCTGATCAGTGACAAGCACTTGTCTCAAGATTGAGTGATTTGGGGCCCTTAACATTGGGAAACAAAGTAGATTAATAGGAATAATATTCAAATCATTGAATATGATCTTGCAACCAATAAATAAGAATAATAATTTTACAAAAAAAAAAAAGAACGGTGTTAAAGTACATATATAGTTTATACCCTTGTTTAACAATCATTACAAGCTACACGTGTCATTACAAGAAAATGAGCATGAATAATAGAGACGAGAGCAAGAGAGATTTGTGTAGAAACCTTGTTTACTCTTTGCACAACTGCTTTAAAAGAAAAAAAAAAGAAAAAAGATTTTTAAGAATAGCCTTTGGGAGATTGTTTTGTATGGATGAAGTTTGTACAAATTTCAAAATAAACTTACAGTGGAAGGCTCCACTTAGGTTTTTATAATATTATATATGAATGGTGGTTTTTTTAAAGGGAAATTTTTAAATAGGATTCTACTAGGAAAACAATGAGTGACAGAAATACATAACTTTTGCTGATTTACATCAAGCACTTCCATGCTGAAGAATACTAAATCTCTCAGCTGTTGGTCAACTCAGCAGCTTTATGCAGGATCATGCATTAGGGGGAAAGCGTAAGCAGAAATATAGCTGGGTGTTTAGAGCAGCTGCGTGTCATTTCACACTTTACCAAGCACACGAGCGCATACACACACCCGCATACACACACAGCCGGGAAATGGGATCTGTCCGAGTAGGGAAACATCTTTATGGAACCCGAGATGCTTTTGAGTTACGACAGTGTCACTCATACACGAGACACTGATGTGGCAAAGCGTTCGCGGGCGCACAGGCACAGAGGCACACAGCCGAGATCTACAGTGTTGATGCTGGGGGCATGATAACGAGGACACCTCGTTCAGCTGCGTTCATTGGATGCGACAAAGAAACAAAGCAATGAGGCACAGACAAGAGGCAGGTGACAAAAAACTGCAGCTTTCTCGTAAACCTTCTCTTTGTATGTATAAATACACAAACACCCGCTGTTTTTATTTCATCGGTTCAAATTTTCTGTTAAAAAAAAAGAGAAAAAAACGGTTCGGTGGAGCGATTTCAATCTGATAAACTGTCCGATTCAGCCTGTACTTACCAGCTCTTTGCTCTTCTCAGAAAAAGCCTCCTGCACGTAGAGACGTCCTACAGCCTTGTCCATGTTATTGTTGACATACAGTGCACACTGTCGCCACACAGCCACCTCCGATGTTGTACCAGACAGAGCCTATTGGGAAATTAAAAACACACTAAAACGATTGTAAATCAAGGTTAAACTGTTAAGGAATACTTTTTTCATTGTTAAATTAAACGTTCAAATACTGATTTACATTTTAGAAAGTGGAGGGGAAAGAAGTGAAAGGAGAAGAGGAGATGCTCACAAATAAGTAGAAGTAAATGTACCGTCTCTTCTTTACCTTCTGCATTGTTATTCTACAATGCTAAGCTTAATAAAAATTATTTGGACACACCATCACAAAATGACTTTCTTATAGGATCCAATTAAACTTGACTAAGCCTTCCTAATTATTAAATAATTTCAGTTAGCTGTATTGAAAAACATACACAGCCTAAGGTTGCAGGGAATCTGGCAATACAGGTAAACCTCACCAATCTTCTTAGATTGGCCATACTTTAATTGATTTGTTCATCTGCTTTGCCCAGGTTCCCTGAACTTTTGCAGCTCCCCCAGAAGTTACTGTGAGTCTTCTTAGCTTCTTTTTAAAATATTTTAGTTGACAGCAGGCTACTGGTTGTCAACTGGTTGTGTCAGAGCAAAGTGGGTTTAACAAAAATAAATAAAAATAACGGACATCTTTCAGATTTTTATTCGTAAGACTTTAACATGTATCATTTTTCCAGCACTATTTTGTGTTAGTCACTTGAAATAAACAATTCTGGTTCGTTTTGTGACACTGGGTGGAAATAGCTTTGCAAGACACCTAGGTATTAAAAATATGTCCCTACTTTTTATGCATGTCTTTTTTTTTCTAATCAGCTCGGGCTACAGTAAAACTGTTCACTGCTTTTGATAAAAGGTAACATGATGCTAGAACATAATTAGTATACCAAAAAAAAACAGCGCTGAATTTAAGTTAGAGCAATGGAGGCTGGAATGCTAATGCAACTGTAGAGCCGGTGAAGCTCCATTACTACTACTGTTGGCAGAGTGGAGTCGGTGTTGCTACCACAGAGTTTATCTGGCACTATTGCAACTGCTAGTGCTACTGTGTGTTGATACGGAGAGAAAAACACTGCAATAGATTGCAAAATGCAAAACAATATAATTACACACAGACTGGAAACAAAAACATCATGACTAACAGTACAGTTGTATGTGAATAGGGAGCAGGGACAGGATCCACCAACAGAAGAACTGTAAAATTCAGAACCGGAGAAGTTTATGTTGTTAAAAGTAAAAATATGTCCACCAATATCAGTCACATCACAGCGTTACACTGCCTAAACAGGATAAGACAATAAAACTGGCTCTATTTATGAGTTTTTAGAACAGGAAAAAACAAAGGTTATCAAACACACATAAAGTTTAGGGGTACTAAGGTAAACTTACATAAGCACTTGAATCCAAAATAATCCTGGGATATGCAAAAATGCACACATTCTCAAAATAACTAACACCATCGACTAAATATGTTAACATGATCCACAACCCAAAGAAAAAAATCTGGACTTTTGGTGAAAAAAAGACTTAACATCAGGACTGCTGTTTTCAAAAGCTTTACCCTAAAAGTAGTAATTAATGTCTGGATTGATAAGAAACATAAAATGTAAAAAAAAAAAAAAAAAATATTCAAAGAATAAGAACACAAAAAAGTAACTACAGTGAGGGAACAAAAATAGAATTGATCGACAAATTATCAGGATAAGAACATGATTGATGAAAATGTGAAGAAGATTTTGTTTCCCCCCCCCCCCGAGTTAAAGTATGATGGCCGTGTACCTTGCGGAACGCTTTCCTGGTGTCTCTGTAAGTCCGGCTTAGCCCCACTACCATGTTCATAGCAAAACGCCAAACCATATAGTTTTGCAGATCCCTGGAAAAAGGAAACACAGCAAGGTCAAATAGCTTTATATGGACCTGCAATGATCTAACAGCACAGTGTGACCAGATTTCTCTGACCACATCCCCCAAACACACACCCACGCCTTGACACAAAATTATAGTTACTGCCAAGGTATTGAATGTCTCCTTAAATATTTCCAAACTTGGATAAACACACACACACCTCTTGGTGTATTTGGCTAGTACAGAGTTGAGTCTTCTGTAATAGTTAGGGGAGTAGTTGATGATTTTCTCTGACTCAGGAATGCTGGTATTGACTGTGTCCATTATCTTAGCTGTGAAGTAACTCCAGTTGAAAACCTTCAGAGTGAGCCAAAAACACACAATGGGAAGTTACAAACATACGCAATACGAAGTTTAAAAAACAGAAATGGCAACACTTTAGCATTACCTGCGAGTCAATTTCAAGTGTAAAGTTGTCGTTCAGCTCCCCCAATTCCATCTTGTTGTAAAGCAAAACTGGGTTGTTCCGATCGTCTGGCGTGTCAGTGGCCTGGGGAAAAATAAAAATAAAAAAAGAACATGACAAAGATCGCAATTTAAAGACTCCATCAAAATTGTAGTGTTTCCTAAAATATGTACACTTTGAAAAACAGCACCAGGTATGTAAATGTCAGTGCTTCAATGGTTTAACTACTTTGTAATAGTAAGCAACAGATTTGAGAGGAAGCAAACAATGTCAGCAATACCAGCAGCACAGAATGACAAAAAAAGGGTGTACAAACCTGTAAAACTTCTAAGAAAACATTAGCATAAGACTGATTAACAGGCTTGATACATTAAGAAGTTATGCTAATATGTTGAGAATAATTATGATTAAGCCAATTTACTCTAACGATGCAAGACATATGAGTCACTGACAAGTCCATCAAAACAGACCTGCATCATAATTTCAAAGACTGAATACCTTAACAATTATAGAGGCCCACAAATGCCCAATGAATATAATCCCTACTGGCTTTAAATGTGCCCAAGCTTTCACTGTTCACCGTTTTAGATACATGCCTACAGCAGATTTAAAAACAAAAAAAAAAAAAAAAAAACACATTTATAAAAGGAAAATGTTTTGGTAGAAACAAAAAGGTTAATATCATTTTAGCCACAGTAATCGATATTCATCCACAGTCGCTGAGAGAAAAAGCTCTAACATGATGCTACAACATAAATGCCGCTTACACAAACAGTAACGTTTGCTTATGCTGAATTTACTTGTTGCTGCTAATGGTGACGGCCGCCGTGAAGAAACACGGTCAGAATAAAACCATGGCAAGCGAAATATCATATAACAAATAGGAATTTTAAAAAATATTCTGAATTTCATGTGTAGTCTTGGCCTTTCAGTTCAATATATCCCACATCCATTGAATATGGGGAGTTTTTGACATTTTTGGCAGTAAATAAATAAATCCTATGGCTGTGTTAAACTTTAGATATTGCTAAGTAAATTATATGGTTAAACATATTAAGAGTAATCTGGAGTATCGAACGTGACAAATTGTTAAATACTAGATATTAACTTTTTTAAATTTGTCATGTTGGATACTCCAGATTACTCTTAATATGTTTAAGCATATAATTTACTTTACGATATCTAAAGTTTAACATTTAGACGTATTATTATTAAAACCTATTCTTAAAAACCTACATTGTAGACATGATTTCTCTAATGATTTAAAATATACACAACTATGCCACATTTTTCAAACTAAGAAATGCCAGTGCTGATTTTAAGACCGCTGTTCAAGAGATAGATCTTTAGTTTGATGCTGTTTGAGTAGTTGTAAGAGCTATAGACAAATATTTCTGAAAAACATGGATACGTGATGCTTTTTATTACAAGTTTCTGCATGCAGCCTCAGTGGAAAGAGCATGGAACAGTGTGAGAGTCACACCATCCATCAGTCTCAGTCCCTTGACTAGCCTCCTTGAAACTGCAAACATCCAAAGCAATAAAATCAAGAATTATGGCTCTTGAAGAAATTGAGAAGATTGTAGTAATGAATCATTTCTCAGAAAAGTTGAACCTGTAGCAATAAGCAAAAATGAGCTTAGATAACGGCTAGAAAAATAAAACGGATGCCCCTTTGTGTTTTTTTCCCCCATGTCCCTCAATAGGAACAGATCCACGTTAGTGTAATATTTCCAGCAAAACATTCCGTGTAACACTAACTGTAAGAGTCTGAAGTACAGGTAAAAAAAAAATAAGTTTCATGTTTTACAATGCACTCTGAAAGGTTTAGTGTGATGAGGATCAGGATTTATTCAAATCTAGAGAATTGAATAAAGATGATGCAACACTCCATGATCCGTTTACAGAACAATGTCAGCTCTAAAACAAGGTCATAATCATACATGTTTACTTTCGTTGGATCTTTAAGGGAATTAAGTTTGAGCTTAAATTAGATAAGAACTAAGTAAGGTATACAAAAACCAGAAGAAAGTGTCAACTAAGGAGGTTGAGAAAGCTGAAACATAAAGACTGCATTGTCACTAACAAAAAAAAAAGTGCCCATTTCTGTATTTCCCAAAGGACCCTGAGCATACGGGTGCAAATAAAGAAAACTGATTGGATTCTAGAGGTTTTATGGCTTAAGAACATTGTGAAAATATTTTGGCTGACAATGTAAGTCCAGTGCAATTTTTAAGAGTTTATATTCAAAAGGTCTTCATGAATTTAATATGCCTTCTGCTGATCCTTGTGTGCCGCATCGTATACAGTATATATCACAGCACATTGTAGCTTATCCCTGTGACATGCTTGTTTTCTGCAGCCCAGCATGTCGCCTTTATTTTATATTGCTTAAATCTTTAACTGGTTACATTTCTTAGGAACAAAATGTCCTAAAGTGTGTCTAGCGCTGCATTTCTTGATCTACAACAAAAATGGGTCATACCTTGTATTGCATGACAGCCATGGCAAATCCCTTCTCCCCTGGAGCTAGTAAAAGCAGGGGTACAAGCTACTCGTAAGTGAGCAATGTTTTGTGTTGAAAACACAGAAAGAAGCTCACAAATAAGCAGCTTAATACTTATTACATGTTGAATGTATTTCCTTATCCAAATTACCCATATTTGGTAAAAGAGTGGTTAATACAGACTGCCTAAAAGCCTTTGTCACAGGTTTTCTGAAGTTTGCCTCTGACCCGCAGATGGATATTTATATCAAATACATATTTAAAATCGCATTAAACAATGGAAAGCTGATCAGTGAAAGACATGATCAGTGTAGGTAGTAGCCACCTGAGAGTCCACCTATTTTTTGTTGGGAAGTTGAATCTTTAAATAAAATATATATTTTTTAATTTGTCATAATTTACTCATTAATTACTAATTTATTCCATGTAAAATTGCCCAATTTCGGTTTGACCAATCTATGTCTGCTAACATACAGATCTGACTGATGGGGGGGGGGGGGACAAAAGTAAAAGTCTTATTTTATCTAAGACAAAACATTTCAGTTTTGAATAGTCTTTGGAAGAATAGATGTATGCTCACATTGGCAATGTCTCTCTCCAAGTCCACAACTCGTGTCACCTCTTCTCTTATGTGGGTTTCATTGACTTCTAGTCCCCGGTCAGAGCGGATCAGCTTAGCCAGGTCAATCATGAACTGCTCATAAGCTCTACATGCCTATAAAAAATAAAACATTAATCAATAATACTTGTTTTAGCAAAAATAAAAATGTCTCCTCACACAAATGCATAGACCATATATAGCTAAAGCTGTAGATATTTTCTGCAGCCTCTTTTGGACATCAACACTTCAGTTGTAATATAAAACCAGAGCAAAGAACATCTGGTCGGTCTCAAAACACAAACATCTTTATCACTTTAGTCACAACATATTGTTGAAGGGCAAATCCTTATCAATATTTTCCAAATAATGTAAACTTTTTTTAAATGCATTTAAACTGAAAAATACGTTATAGTCTGTGATAAAATGGTGAGATTCCATTTAAAGAAATCTTTCAATAGAGTAAGACAGCAATAGGCCAAATCAATATTTAAAACAACTTTGGTCGCATGATATGCAACCAAATAAAGGTTGAGCTTTGCAACACACCTCTGCATAGGGACCTTCACAGGCGTAGTAATCTCGGGACAGTAGGCCAAGGCTTGTTTGCTGGTCAAACTGGCAAGAATAAAAGATTTTAAAAATTCCAGATAGTATTTAAGATCTCTATACATTTAACAACTAATGAACAATTTTCAGCAGGTCAAACACTAACAGAGATGATATATTTTGATCCCATAGATTTTACAAGTGTATTTGCATAATTGTGGTGTTCAGCTATTGAAAACTCAGAGATTACTCTGTTTCCAGACTACATAAAAATAAGAGAAAGTAGTAATTAATTCTTATACTTCTAGGAACTCCAGGTGGGTTGGAGTTATGGATCATTACAGAAATGGTAGAAAATGGGAACCTAGTAGTGTCACACTTGTCTTTTCTTACACCCATGGCGGTTAATTAGCATTTGTTTCTAAACACTTTTCTTGCAAACCCGCTGACTATTTGCAAAAAAACATTTGATGGGTCTGTGATCACACCCAATGTCTACGCAACTCCAAGACTGCTGCCTCCCTCTGTGAAGCTTTCGCTGGTTTTTGACTTTTCAAAAACTGTTAACTTTGCCTGAAGATTAGAAGCTGCCTAATAATTATGTACACCATGAAAAAGGGTGCCGACCTTCTTTTGCCACACTTTCACTCATAAGACAGACACATATTACAGTTGAATTTATTAAGCATTTAAGTTTATAGAACTTGTTAGAAAATTTGAAATATGCTTATCGAACTTATATGCCTAAAATGATTACATTAACATAATAGTCACTTTCCTAGTAATTGTGCACACAGCGTAGCTTAATTTCTTACTTACAAATTGAATTGTTAAAATAAATAAATGTTGACTAAATTATAATTTAACCAGGTTAGTAAGGCTTTTTTACAGTCACAAACTGTACTTACATGTATGATATATGAAGTTGAATCTCTGTCATCAGTGCCAACGAAAAAGTTAACCAAGAGTTGAGTTCCATATTTCTCATTTAACCTGGCAATGGCATCCTCTAACCTCCAGGTTATCCCTGAAGAAATACGATTGGAGGTAGGAGGATGTGTGTGGGAAGAAATACCATAAGTGATTTATAGTGTGATGGCACAGAGTGTGAAAAAAAAAAAGAAATGCAATACCATAGTCATCCTCCCAGTTGTCCACAGCCATGGGCCACTCAAAGATATCCGGCAGCATTTCAAGCAAAGGAGCTCCTCCTTTTTGCCCAATTAAACCTGTTGATAGTATTGATAAAAAGCCAAACAGCAATTTAGGATTTTGTTACCTACATTAATTTTACACAATCTGAAAATAGTATTAAGACATGATTCGATAATCAATTTCTCTTTTCTTCTGAACCAAATAAAAGTTTGACAGCACAAAAAAATTGAAGAAAGAATTGAAGAAAACATGGCGAAACAAAATAAAACTGTTGATTTAAAACAGAGCAGTCTGTTAACATTAGTTCTGCTGACTCACTCTCATTTGTGCAGGACTTGTAAAGTGTCTTAGCCTTGGTGAGAGCAACAGCCTCCCCCTCCACAGTCTTTTCAAGGACACCTGTATATAAGCACAAACAAAAGCATACATGAAAAAGAAACCAAAGATAAAGGTCGATCAGTGCATCTGATGAAATTTAGAGGGACCGGGATGCACAGTTGCTTTCAAGTGTGAGGGGTTCAAATGAAATGAAGGTGCTCACATTAACAATTTTCTCCAGCGTGTCACTAAGTTCTGAAAAGTAAAGCAATCACTGCAGAACCCTGGCAACAGATTGCTGTCGTTGGAAAAAGGAAACCATATGTAATTTTTTTAATGGAAGTGAAAGAAAAAACTGAACAATTTTTTAAAAGAAAAAAGCAGAGGAAAAAATATAATAACTTCAGCGTTGAACTTCTCAGTCCAGTCGGTTTTTAAAATATGCTGTTGGCAACTGAACTAGAAAGGAATACCAACCGTTCTTTGCAGATGGAGGCTACTTTGAAGATATGAACAGACTATTCTTAAAAAAGAATCCAGGTTTTCACAAAACTAAATTCTTTAATTTTCACCTTCCAGTAACAAATAAACAAGCTTCAGTGCTTTTATGCATCAACCAGACTTTCAGTCTTTGAAAAACATTAGTACCATAAAAAGGTACTTTTTTGTAGGAGTTTAGGACATTAAAAACAAAAAAAATCCTCATTGATCCTGGGCTTTTTCTTGTCACCTGAAAAATCATCTTCAGGGACAACACCCCTATGACAAATTTCAGTTTCTTTTGTTTCTTTTCATTGGCCAGTTCCCTTCAGAAACCCGCTCTGTTTCTGCTAATCCCTCAAGCAGTTTCACCTAATTGGTCGGGGGAGAAGGAGTCTGCCTGTGTGTGCAAGTTTAATTTTAGTATAAATAAACCTGTTCTGAGGAAAACTCAAATAATTTGTTGAAGATAAGATCAGATGATCATGACAAACACAGAACGTAGCTGATAGTTCAGCTTAAGGTTGTGGAAATGTTTAAAGTTTTGTTAGAAAACATCTCTAAAAGTAAATCACAACTGTGAGCCGACCAAGGAGTTTATCCAAATAAGTTGGACGTGCCAATAGAACAAAACAAAAACGAACAGGCAAAGA
>JAVLVB010000318.1:930153-956815 GCA_032876305.1 Orestias chungarensis | reverse complement strand
ATATATATATATATATATATATATATATATATATATATATATATATATATATATATATATATATAAAGTCAAGTCAAGTCATTCCACAACAGAGGCACAATAAGTGAAACTTAAATGATGCTCCAGTTTTCATTTAATGAAGATAACTAAATATATGTGTTTAGCCTTGATTTAAAATAACTCAGTATTTCAACATTTGTCGTTTACTGAAAGATTGTTCTAAATTAGACTTAAAACTAAATGCTGACTTTTGTTGATATATACTTTTTGCTAGTCTATCACAAAATTCCAACTGATAATTGTGACATATAGCATCATGAAAACATTAAAGAGGTGTAAATAATTTGGCAATGTCCATTACACTAGTAAACCTGTGTTAAACTGTACTCTTTAACTTATACACTACTACAGTAGTAAAGGACTTTTTTGAAAAATGAGACAACCTATTTTATAGGTCAGAAAAGTAAAAGTTAAGTGAAAGAAGCGGCGACCTTCTCCTGGGAGCCACAGCTCCACAGATGTTACAGCAAAAGGCCATTTGGAAACAAGCGGAAACACCAGTGGCTGATTTTATTGCCTCGGTTCATTGCCTCCACAGGGCCTCCTGTGGGCAAAAAGATGCCAGCTACAGCTGCCTCAGGCTAGTGTTTCCAGCAATGAACCAAAATTAAAGATCAATGTTTTGGTGGAAACTTGTTCAGCAGAGTTACACCAAAAATAACATTCCCGTCAGGCACTGCCACGTTTTACGAGTGCTGGTGAATAAAAAAAAATAATAATAAAAAAAAGGAAGTAAAAAATACAAATACAAAATGTTGGAAAAATTGCAAAAGCTTTGGCAATTAAAGCCCTACTATGTCCATTTATGTTGGTAAATGTAGGTAAATGTTTTCCGTTTTGTTTAAAGCTTTATGATTTCTAGATTATCGATGATCGTTGACATAATTCTTAAATAATGGTAGCATATTTTATTAAGTGAATGCATTATTAACCAATGATTACACTATTTGGGCATGTTTGAATAATAACATTTAGAAATCATCTGTGTAACATTCTATGCAGTTTTGGAAAAGACTTCTGAGCCTATTGGTTCAGTAAAAGAAAAATAAATAAAATAAAAAAATTCCAAGTCATCTATGTGCAGTGTATCACTTAAGGCGCATCATTGAGATGTATTGAAACTAAACAGAAAAAAAAAGACAATTTGTTTGTATCAGTTATCAGGACCCTCATTTAATCCCCAGTAACTCCTGATTTCCATTTGACTATGGTATAATTTTTAAGGCTTCACACTTATACAGCTGCGCATCTATGTTTTGTTTAAGAATTAAGCCCTTTCACTGTGTATCATCTGCTTTGCATTCTGTAAATAAAAAAACACTCAAAACTGTAGAATAGTGAGACCTACAGAACGCAGCTAGACATTGGACAAATTTCAAGACTCTCAAAAAACTGCAAATCTCTAAAGGAAGTCCTTTTACTAGATGCCAAATTATTGAATCATACTGAAACAGTACAAATGTTAAGATTGGCACTGCAGAAAACTGCGGGAAGATAAGTGTTGACAGCAGAAAAAAAAAATTGGAACCGAATGAAAGTCTGCTCCTGTTTAAAGTAAAAAAATTACAGAAGTGCTCTAACCCTTGACAACCTATCTTAGAGAGGCATTGCGAGTCTCACCTTCAATATCACTTGTGATTAGGAAAACACGATTTTCTGTGGTAACTACAAATCTGATTAACAATGCAGGCTCATCAATGTTGTGGTGAAGCAATTCAAGTTTAGTTGAAACCAGTGACGAGCCGTGCATTTCAGGCCTAGGCCTTCAGTGATGTCCTAAACAGTCTTAACTGAATGAATCCATCTATTAATACCCTCTTTATGACGCCATTGCTAATTGATGCAGATTAAAGGAAAAACAATTTACTCCCTTCACTAAACTCACTCAACGTGATACCTGCTAGATGGCCCTAATGTTGCAAACTCAAAATCTTACTGGTTATCAAAACTGTCCGTTTCAGCTCCAACCCAATCCAATCCACTTTATTTATATAGCACATTTAAAACAGGAACATGTCCACCTAATGCTGCACATATAAAATACATGATGATGAATAATATAAGAGAACAATAAAATAATACAATGAATAAAATAAAATAAGACAATCCACTAAAACAGTAAAAGACACATAGGACCATACAACTCATACAGTGTTAAATGCCAAAGAATAAAAGTAGGCCTTCAGACGAGACTGAAAACACTCCACAGTGGGGGCAGTTCGAACACAGAGGGGCAGAGCGTTCCAAAGTCTGGGATCAACAACAGAGAACGCACTATCCCCCCTTGTTTTAAGTCTAGTCTCAGGGACCGTGAGCTGGGACTGGCCCCCAGACCTCAGAGCACGCACGGAGTATAAAGATTGAGGCAATCAGAAATGTATTTTGGAGCCAGTCCATTTAAAGCTTTAAAAACAAACAATAAGATTTTAAAATCTATTCTAAAATTTACAGGCAGCCAGTACATTAAAGCTAAAATAGGGGGGAAAGAGCTGTGTTACAAACACCCGAGTATAGGGCATTGCAGTAGTCCAGACGAGAAGAGATAAAAGCGTGCACAAGTTGTTCCAGAACATTAAAAGATAAAAAAGGTTTGACTTTTGATAAAAGTCAAAGGTGATAAAAACTTGATTTTAAAACCACATTAACATGTTAATCCAGTTTAAAATAACTGTCCAAAGTGACGCCAAGGCTGGTGACTTTGGGACGCACGTAGATTTGACGGGGTCCCAAGTCAAGGAGGGTGTTCTCAAACAACATGACTTCAGTCTTTCCCTCGTTTAGCTTTAAAACATTTTGGGCCAACCAAGCCTTGACGTCATTTAGAAAGCTTAATAGGGATGTCAGGGGGGCAATGGCTATTTTTTGTGAATACCATGTAAATTTGGCAGTCATCTGCATAAAAGTGATACGACATGCCATGTTTTCTAAAAATCTCTCTGAGTGGAAGCAGGTACAAGGCAAGGAGAACTGGCCCTAGGATTAAACCCTGGGGGACTCCACAATGGAGAGGAGCAAAGGATGGGGTGGAGTTCCCGAGCCTGACAGAGAAGGACCTTTTACTCAGGTACGACTGAAACCATTTAAAGGACTGTCCCCTTGACAACCACACAGTTTTCCAGACGTGATAAAAGAATTGCATGGTCCACTGTGTCAAACGCAGCAGTGAGATCTAAGAGAACTAAAATGGCAGCGCTACCAGAATCAGTCATTAAAAGCAGGTCATTAAAAAGCTTAAGAAGTGCAGACCCAGTGATATGGAAGACTTTATAGCCTGACTGGAACGGGTCTAAAATGCCATTGGTGTCTAAAAACGGATGTAGTTGGGCAAGGACACATCTTCTCTAAAATCTTGGAAACCTGTGATAGTTTAGAATTCGGACGATAATTCGCTGAAAACAAGGGGTCAAGACCGTTTGTTTTTTTTAGAAGTTGAACTACAGCGTTACAAAAAAATATGGGAACAGTACCCATGACCAGACTTTTGTTAATTATATCCCTGACAAAGGAGCCAATAGTGCCCCATACCTCTATAAAATAATGAGGAGGTAAGGGGTCAGTGGGACAAGAGGAGGGTTTAATTCTGCTAACTATAAGTGTGAGGTCAGACAGTGGTACAGGTTCAAATTGGTAAAAAACAAGTGTCATTGGTCATTTCCAGTAAAGTGGGAGGATTCGGTTTAAAAACAGAATTAATAGATTTAAAAAGAACCCGGGGCTTGCTGACATTATTCATGATTAAATAAGAGACATGTTTTGTTTTTGCAGCTTTAACAATATGCTGGTAATGATTCCAGCTCTGTTTAAGAATCTGGAAGGAAATCTCCAGACGGTCCTTTTTCCACCTATGCTCCTCCCTCCGACACTCACGCCGGGCCCCGCGCGTGATGTCATTGAGCAAAGGCTCCTGTCTTGGCTTGCGGCGCATCATTTTTAAGGGGAGCGACACTGTCCAGAACATCCGTACAGGTGGAAATAAAAGAATTCATAAGTTGGTTGATATTCATTGATGCAGTGGAGTTTAAAAGGCACTGAGCCGCTGCGGTGAAGAGAGGGTTAAAAACCGCTGCAGTGTTAGAATTAACAACACGACCACGACGCACAGCTGGCAGCTCCGTGTTAAACTAAAATCGAACAAGACAGGACAGTGGGCTGAGAAAACGGCATCCTCAACCACAACATTGTCAACATAAAAGCTATGAGATAATACAAGATCTAAGGTGTGGCCATGCACTTGTGTTGGGCCAGTGACGTGTCAAATTAAAAGCTTCCATCAAGTCCATACACTCTTTGGCCATAGATTTGGACAGACAACATGGATGCACATTAAAATGTCAGACAATCAAAAATTTATCATAACACATATGAATGATGGCAACAAAGTCATAAAAAATATTGATAAAACCTTTGTCATACTTCGGCGGTCTATAAATGACAGTTCACAGTAAAGGACCGCCAGTCTGTCGCACTCGTAGCTCGAAACAGCTGAGCTCAAAGGAAGTAAAGTGCTCACTCAGTGACCACTTTATAATGAACGGCATTCTTCAGGATAGTAGCTTTACCTCCACCGCGGCCAGTTTCTCTTGGTGAATTAATAAAAGTGCAGTCTGGAGGTAAAAGCTCCGAAAAGGCACTGGACTCACCAGTATTGATGTAGGTTTCAGTTAAAAACAGTACATCCAAAGATTGCAATGTAAAAAAGTCTTGCAGGATTAAAGTCTTATTTACCACAGACCTCCCGTTAATGAGTACGCGCTTCGTACGACTCGCCATCATGCCAGCCGCCTGAGCTACCCCGCTCAGGGGCCTGAGGTTACCTGGAGACACACCGCTTGAGCCCCAGTGAGGAAAGTAGCGAGGGCGCAGTGCGCAACAATTCTCCCATTCACCGATGACGGGCACCAACCGGGTGCTGGCTGGAACCAGCCTGCGTCGTGTCATGAAGCGGTGGAAATGCTCACTGAGGTCCAGCGAAAGTAAGGCAGGCCACATAGCCTCTGGAGAAGGGCCAGTAAAGCCTTCAATTTTACAAGCCGACCGGCCGGCTCGTACTCCTCGGCGTTTGTGTTTCCTGGGCAGAGGGATGTTTGCCCGGATGAGGTACTCCGGAAGATCAGCCAGGTAAAAAGAATCCGACTTGTTTGCATCATAGATCACGCTTGATTGCACTGCTACTTTGATCTTAAGTAGGTCCTGGCGGTTATAAACCAGCAGAGACTCAATGGTCCTTATAAGACATTAAAGAACTAAAACAAAATAAACAAAACTTAACAGAGTTAAGCTGCGACACAGATACTCTGGCGCCATCTTGGATCAACTCCAACCTTCAGTAAGATTTCTTGGAGCTTGTTTAAGGCGCCCTAGCAGTTCATTTTGAAGGCCTTCAGGAAGATTTCTTGGAGCCTGGACACACATGATAGCTAAAATCTGGTTGGATCAAAGCACTAACATACATATACAACACTGGAAGCAGGCTGCGTCAGCAGTATAACCAAGAAGATAAGTATGAAATGAAGAGAATAGACTATAGGGAATAATTTAATAGATATTTATGAAAACATACATTAAAATAACATTTATTTCTGACTATATTTAGGCCAGCAGAGAAGGCCTTGTTGGACCACCACTAGTTGAAACTAATAGGTCCTTGTTCATGTGTGCATTTACAAACTGTAATCTAGCTTTATATGTTGCCTTTAAAGAAACAACTTATTTTCTGAGCATGTTCAATTATTTTCACCAGTACTGTGACCTTAGCACAAGATCTTAATGTTTTACTGAAATATTTGCAGGAAACTAGTGGTTGAAGCAAGAAAATGACACTTACCTCTGTCAAAATAAACGAATAAAAACAAAGCAAGACAAAATAAACCTTTTAGGAGATTTGCCTACTGAACTGGGTTTATATTTTGTGTGGAACAACCTTTTGACTTTGACAAGCCTTCACGGATCTAAACACATCACCACTGTTTGTCATTCAGTGTTATCTCAAATGTTGCATCAGCCGATACACACCATCACACAAACTCTTCATCTCAAAGCAGCACCGGGATCAATACAGAAAAGAGGATAGATCTTAAATTACAGAGGGAGCTGAAAAGGAACTCTCCCTGGAGTCCAGAAGGACATCCCTTACGTCACTTTGAGATTACAAACTAAAAAGTGGGAAGCTGAACCCATTTCTTCGTATGGTTGGGACCAACAATAACACGTGGGGGATAAATAAAACTTCAAATCAGACATGCCGTTGTTTCTGTACTTGTTTTCAATGTCCTTTAGAAGCCCTGCAGTCAAACAAACACAATGCATACATTACTAAATGACAAAGTCAACCTGTCTTTCAGAATAACTTAAAGGTATAGGAGACAATCTTTTCAGTAGAAAAATTTCAATGGAAAATCCCATTGAAAATGACAGCCAATCAAAAACGACCGGTGGTGAAAAATTACTGGCTGTCAATGGGGAAATAAAACTTACACAATGACGTATCTCACTAATGTCCTCACCCACCGGACCCGTACAATGCGCGCAGAATGTTGTTTAGGAAGTAAAATGGGACGGACAAGACGCATCATTCACCATTGAAGAGAGGTTCTCCCATTACGGCAGCAAAAGTGGAAGCTCTCAAGAGAAAAACCGTGTTTGAAGTCGCTGAGAAAAAAAGAAAGATGGCTGCAGAGATGAACAAAACACGAGTTTTTCTTGTAGATTACTGCTTTGTGCGGTGGCGGGTATTGAAAGCCGAAAAGGGATTCAAAACCGATCAACTCATCGCAGAGTTTCTGCTAGACAAGTAATGTGCTTATACCTGCTCATTTAGAAGGATTTGTGTTGATTTGACACAAGTGTTGTAATTGCTACGTAGGGTCAGTCAGAAAACGCTAGCTGTGCAGCCTTTATGTGGAATTATTACCCAATGGCGTGGTTATGTATCACTGATAATCCTTAATTACTGTAAAATGTTCTTGTACAAGCAAATAAACAAATAACCTTTTGGTTAGTAATACATTGCTGTAAAATAAATCAATTCTGTAATAAGTCCGATGTGGCGCCAGAGGCTGTGGTCCTGCAGATGTAAACAGACTGAATGTGCTGAGGACGTCCGATATCAGGGGTCGTTACTGGAGATGAGGTGGCACATGCGCAGTGTTTGGAAAATGAGAATGAGCTGAAGATCCTCTCCTATACCTTTAACTGGTAAAGCCTGAGGTGAAATGTTTAATGTATCAACAGTGAAGCTCAGAGTATACTAAATTGTTGTCCAACCTATTATGTCAAGTGTGAGTATAGAGGTATTTTTGCTATAAGTCAGAATAGAATTATCTCTGTCTTTAAATAGAATTTTCTTACCGACAGGGAAACTGAACATGACTCCACTGTGATAAAATTAAAATAGCATTTACATTTTTATAACTGAATCGGAGTATTTGATGGACTATACATTTCTGTATATAAACTAGATAAATTGGTCTTGTAAAGTGTCTTGAGATAATGTTTGTTTTGAATTAGCTATATAAATGAACGGAACTGAATTCGTTTCACTAATTAAATTGATTATTTCTTATATTCACTATAAAATGATGATCTATCTTTCAGATAATAATTGCCAGCTTATTGAAAACGTTGTACATTGACTCTTAAGTGTGAGCGCCTTTTGCATTAAATACTACATCAATATGTTTTGGCATTGACAGGCTCTGCTTATGGCTCTGATGAAACATTGAGGAAGCAGAAGTCGATTTAATAACAGCCTTCAACTCCTTCCTATTGTTCAAGTACACCAGTTATGTCTTTATGAATCTCCCCAAACTTATAAATATCTTTGATTCTCATTCCTTAAGGCTTTATGCATCCTTGCTCCAATAGCTCACTGAATATACGCTTTTTTAGCAGCAAGCATTTGTGGTCAACCGTTGTGAAATTCCTCAATGACTGCCTGCTGGACCAGTCAATTCAGGTGTTTACCCCATAACTGTGTACAGTAGTTCATAACATAGGCATAAATAATGTAATAAGTAAAACAAAATTTTGGCTAATCTTTAATGAAAAATGCTTGCAATTTATCAAAATGTGTAATTCTATTTGCATTTTAGATTTAAAAATGAACTGATAAAACATTTAATCCTTCAAGAATATTTATATTTCTCACGATTCACTTCCACTGTCCATCCCAGCTTTCCATTGTTTGCCAGTTGTGACCTTTACAATTGAAAGCCATTGTTCGACCAACTACAGAAGACGCAAGTGTCAGCATCTTTATTTCACTTGGTCAAGTACAAGTGTTTGTTTGGCTTAATGTTGAATGGGTCAGACTGAAAATTGAGCGCAATATTTGGGTTTAAAAATGTTTAATTGATAACATAAAGGATGAGGATTAGCGCCAAATACCTTTTGATTAGGATGCAAAGGACTTTAGAAGACAGATATGTTGGCTTTGGTACTTTAATCCTGTTGTAGTTTGACAAAAGCATCTAAACACTGTGTGAGCTTATTTAAAAAAAGGACAAAAACATCCTTCAAACCTGCTTTCCTTCCTTTATGGATGAAAACATCACTTTATTGACTGTGTACACTAATTTGCCTATTCCTTTTCATTTAATCACCATGCATGCACTATTTATGCACTACTTTAATTGTAATGAAGATCTAACCTAGAGACCTTTCACAGGGAGCCTTCTCAAAAAGGGCACAGATCTTGTGTGTGATTGGATTACTGACTGTAAAACAGGCATGTTTAACCACAGAAAAGGCTTCACGTTAAGCTAACACAAACTTGTGAATTTGTATTTTGATAAATTTTGTTCAGATAGATACCAAATTTGATTTGGCTTTGCCATTTCATACTTAACTGCCTCCCATTTTCTATTAGCAATTTCAGCTAAAATAATTTTTTTAATGCTGGAAGTTTTAATATGATTGTATGATTATAAAAGAAAGCTTGGGAATATACCAAAACTTCGATGGGTTTATGATTTACAAATAATTTAAAACTTTAACAGCAAAAAACATTCCACTCAAATTAATCTAAAATACAAAATGTAAAGCTTGGCGCCATTGTACTTAGTAGTGTATATATTTTTTTCTTTGTTATAATAAAAAAGAAATGAACGTCTGAGGAAGTTTACTGTGGTAGTTATTTGAAATACAATAGATTTTTTTGGTATGGGTATAAATAAATGGTAAACGGATTTTACTTTCATAGCAGTTTTGTAATCAAACTGACCACTCAAAGCATGTTACAAGTGAGACAAGTTAAGTTCAACAGCAGTTATTGTTTTTATTTTTCGCATCTGACAACAAAGCCTCTGGTGTAACTCTGCTTGTGGACTTCATTTAGTCCACACACTATCAATAGGGGAGGTAAAAGCTACGGGAAGACCGGTCAATATGCTTAATGGTAGACCAATTAATCAATTTTGAAAACAGTTTTCATTGCCGTCTAAGATCAATGCCCAGTTTCAAGACACAGATCTGCTCCACGTCTCAACCATTTGATCAAAACAGTAACAGTAAACGCCCAAGACAAATATTTTATTAACTAAGAATTAGAAACTGACAGTTTTCAAAGTGAAAAATGTAGAAATACATGAACACATAACCGACTGAAATTTAGTTATTTAAAACAGACAAGAGGTAATGGAAAGTTAAAAGATGAATCTCTGAGGCATTCAAACCATTAAAATAATTTAAAATTTTTTTTTAATAAATAAATAAAAGGCTGTGCCAATGATCAACTTAATATTTAGAACACTTAGTGCTGTCACGGTTAAGCGGTTTCTCAACCATGACAAAGCCCAGAATGTTTGGATTCTTCAGCATCTCGGGACAAATTGGCATAGAGGAGCTTCTTTGCCATCTTAATGACCTCCAACATGCTTAATGGAGTTACATTTATCCAAGTACTCAGACTCCGTCTCCTTTAAGGACAAATGGAGAAGAGGTTAAGTAGATCCCCAAATGCTTATACTTCCACCCAAAAGTATCAATCCAGATCTGCAGTCCCTAAAAGCTGACTGTCTACAACACACAGTTTTCTCTGAATTCCTTAAGGTGATGCCAGACAGCTGTTTCAGATGATTGTCTAACAACAGCTTTGGCTAGTATTAATAGACTTTAAGCCAGCGCTCCTGGAAATTGCATCTGAAACAGAAAAAACTCAACAGGGTCTATTGATATGTTTCAAATAAAATATCATCCAAAAAGAAAGAAATTTCTTGTTCACCCTTACCCCCTTTTCGGATTTAGTTGGCTTGGCCCCAGAAGAGCAGCATTGTCTCTATATGCTGGCCTACGTTCGCTTAACAATCCATTCTGCTTTCTAATCATTAAATTGTTATTGGTAAACTTTTTATCTGAGACCATTTTGTAGGATTTTATTAAAACTGCTACCAGTGACAGAAGTGCAGAACATATTCTAATGTATCACAGAAGCTCTCAAACCTTCCAGCATGCAGCAAGCAAAGATAGTCATTCCACAAAAAGCAGATAGTTAAGCCCATGATTAAAACAATTATGGTGATGAGGATATGTCAACTATCGACCAAAATTTGAACAATCACTATAATTCTTGATTTCAGTACGATTTAATTAATTTAAAAAATATTTAATCTAGAATGATTATTGTAATCTAGATTAGAAATGTAATGGAAAATGTCGTACAATTTCTTTCAAACCACCTAACTAAAACAGGTAAGAAAGACTTCAAAGATGTTCCCACTCAGGATAATCTTCTTCCCAGATGAGCTGGATGTGTACACAGACAAATTTAGTGTAGACAGGAAAGGCTAATTGTGCTGGAGGGAGAAGGAAATAAGCAATAAGCTATGGGACTTGTGCATTATCTTGGTCTTACAGAAAGCCCAGCTCAACCGATTTATGTTTGCATTCCAAATCATTGCATGAGGTCATTTAACATTGAGCATGTAGGTCTCTCTCATCATACTCCATACAGTAGATGTAGATGAGGGAACTAAGTGCTAAGGAACGGGACTTAAAAAAATTTTTTTGTACTTTTCTTGACTAGATTTTCCACCACAACCATTCCCCCCACTCCGCTGAATTATGATCATTTTAACAATAATAAACAACTATAGGTTGAGGTGGAAAATATAGTCCAAAGGTTCGTTAGAAAACTACATCCTATTAACAATAAAAAGATGCTAAAATTTGAATTTCCAAGTTGATCATAGATAGATAATTAAACAGAAAGATTTGTGATAAACTATTTCCTAGTCAAAAAGAAGTTTCTGCATCACATGTGGCTGCGCTTTGGCTCATGAATGTGTTTATTCATAATATTTTCTCCTTCATTAAGCTTTCAGTTACCAAGATTCCATAACACTCTCCAAAAAAATTTTAAACAACAGATCAACTTTTTAAATCAAGTTTAATTAAATATATTTGTATATATAAGAGATATGGTCTTGTATATGTTCGAATATGTCATGTTTGTATAATTCAACAAACTTTTGCTAATGAAATTATAGGTATCCATTTTCATAATTCATGTTGGTTAAACTGGGTACACTGACCTTTAGTTTTAAATTCATACTTTCCCCTTTCAAATTAGATAGATAAAAATTAATGACTAGTTAACTTTCTCTATGAGAGGGATGATTAAGTTATAGTAGTTTACAAAGCTGTGCTACAAAAACTTGCAATAGTTTGTTAAGTTGCTACATTGTTAAATGCAAGTTTTTATGTCTATGATTAGGGTTTAGTATCACGTTCCATTCATTTTAGGGTTGAATTATGCCTAAACAAAACACAAATATAAAGCTCTGCCTCTTCCCCAATAAGTACTGGAGACAGAATTCAGACCCTGAAAGTTAAAAGGATTGAGGAAGTGTAGAAAGTTCATGGATCCTTTAAATATCTACATCTAGGAAAGTTGATGATTTGCGTAAAAAAGTTGAGAAAATCGAATGTTAAAGTGTAGGCTGAATACTCTAAATTAGATTTCTGTTATTTATCACTAAGTTACCTTGCAAAGTTACAAATCAGTGGAAAAATGTTTTGCATGCTCATTAAGAATTGCCATTACTGCAGTTACACCCCATAAAATCCTGATTATGATTATGTCTACCAGCATATTTTCTTTGTGCTTCAATGTTAAACAACGTCTCGTACATTGCTGCAGAACCTCTAATCTCTGTGAAATGAATAATTTTAGTCTGTCTCATATTATGCAAATGTGTTTCAATCCTGGACAACAAATGAGGCATTGGAGGCAGTTCAGGATGAGTGTAGAGAATAAATCTATTGGGTGCAAGCTTCAATTTACAGCAGCTTTTTTTATATGCACAACACATTTAAGGAATGCAGGAATAGTCCAAAGAGCACAAATTAAGCGGTTAGAAAACAGATTTCTATTTTAATAACCAAACTACGGTTACGAATCTTATTCACACTTTAATCAAACAAGCTTAGATTTAGAAGTATTTACACCTTTAACACATGGTTTTGCAGCTGCTGAAAACCAAAATGGTCACATTAGCTTTTTATCACATCTATCAAACTCAGTCACCGTGAGCCCTATATAACCTTTACATTGAGTGAAATCTTTTGGTGAGCTGCTTCTGTTTTGAAGCCCTTCATAGTAAAGCAAAATTTTGACATTTACATTCTTTTAACCCAACGTCTTGGGTGTTTGATTATAGTTTTATGTTATCCCCTTACAGAAGGTTGAAGTGGCTTGGACTTACTGATGCCATTTCAAATGTGTACACATTTTTGTTATGTTACAACCTCAAGCTATAACGCTTTTTACTGGAATTTGATTTTGACAAATAAAAACACAGCAGCAGTGGAAAAATCCTTTTATAAAGTAGAAAATGGGTGTAAAAAAAGTCCCCTTTGCTGTGACACCCCTAAATGAGTTAGTGTAGCCAAATGCCTTTGAAATTTTTTTTTATAATTTCTTAAGCAAAGTCTGCCAGTGTCATTTGTGGACATTTCATGTTTGATAGAGGACACTTGCATCGCAAAGGGCAAGGAACAAGTCAGACAGATCAGATGATAGTTGCAGAGAAATTTTAAACTGTTATAAAAACAGCATCTAAAGCGTTGAACACATCAGACATCAACATCACGCAAGACTGATTGTATGGTACAGCTCTAAAGCTATGAAAATCCATCCTTCCACCAATACCGACAAGCTGGAAAATGAGAACATTAATGAGAATCCGCAGGAACCAGATTAGCTTCTTCACAGCTTAACAAGGAAAGTATGACACTTCAGTTATAAGTTACGCACATTATAAATCTTTTAGAACATAGAATAAATATTTATATAAAAAATATATAATTATTACCTTACAAAAACATGGTTAAAAAGAGACCAACAGGTATGAATAATTTTGCTATTTGTTATACAAGTTAGCAGTGCATGGCAGGAGTTTGATTTACAACTGTAGGCAAAGAATTTAAACATGGCTAAAACATATTATTCTGATTAAGTTTCCATTTGTTGTTGGAGGACATCTAATTTCTTAACTACTTTAATGGGCTTTAAATACCCACATTTCCAAACCGTATGAAAGAAGACTCAAATACAGAAAGAAATATATAATTGTCCTGAAGTAATGCAGAAAGCAGAAACTCAGCAGTTTGTGCAGAAGTCTCTCTGATACACAGTATATAGCCAGGAGATGACAACTGAATGCTGTTTCATGTGCACCGACCTAACAGCGATACACCCTGCTTACAAAATTCATGTTCACTTTACGCCTAAGCTGACCTTGTTTTCTGGACTACGTTTTATCATCCATCTTCTCCGTCCCTCATTCAACTCTGATCTTTTACATCAGCTCAGGATTTTTTTCTCCTTTCAGAACAAAACCTTTTATCCTCCAATGACTGATGCAATTCCCGCCTTCATCTTCCAGGGAACAAAGTAATTAGTGATTAAAATGCTCATGGTCAATTGGGCAAATTATTGCACAGTATGGCACACCTGAGAGGGAGGGAGGAAATCAGAAAAAGGAATGCTTGTGTGCATGAATGCTAAGGGAATCAGGATGGGGAAAAAAAAAATTAACTTCAGTAATAATCATTAACAGAGTTTTATAGGAGTAAAGAAAAATCTGAGGCATTTAAAAATGACTGCATAGCACACAACTATTGCTAAATATACAAGCATGTCGACTTTTGTTTTACTGCCCTCGTGAAACCCTAGCAATCTAGTGTCCAGGTGTTTTCAGACTTATGCAGTTGTTGAGAGGAAAAGCATCCATCAATCAGCGGGTGGTGATGTTCAAACAAGCAGCCGTAACGAGCCCTGGGATCACAGGCTGCGTGTTTGATGTCAACTTTAAACGTAGATGTCATTATCCTGCTTTTCACACATTAGTTATTGAGAACTTTACCATATTGGCTAATGTTATACAGACGTGTGATGATGCAGTTCTTTTTTTTTTGTCCCTATAACTGAGTTTTACATAAAGACACAGACATACACACAGAGAGAGTATGCCTGCACATCTGTTTACTGTACAGTCTGGGACATTCCATCTCTGGCTGGTGAGCTCCAAAGCCCAGAGGAATGAGCACAACACTGACGGTTGGTGGGGATCAAGCTGTTGAATGATTAGGAACAGTCCTCTGGCAGTCTCGTTTCTCTCTGCAGTAAGCATAGCTTTTTGTGCAATTAAGCCAAAAATTTGACAGCGTCAACCTTTTTCACTTTGGTCACAGTTCCGCTTCTGTTTTCGTTTACTTTTTTTTTTACATTGTGTTCTTTTCTCTCACACACCTACCGGTCAAAAAAATGTATGTAAATGCCTATGGTATCAAATTGTTAAAAATAAATGTTTATTTTTTTCTTTTTTCCCCACCACTGTCTGTGGCTTTTATGAGCATGTACTGCCAAGTAGGAGTCAGGTCAGAATAATGGCTCCAAACCATTCCTGAAGCAACAAACAATGGGAGGGAAGTTTACAGTGCCTTGCAAAAGTATTTATATTCCTGGAAATTTGACATTTTGTCATATTATGACTGCAAACTTCAATAAATTTGACCAACCTCATTTATATGTGAAAGAGCCTAACAAAGAAGCATACAGTTATGAAGTGGAAGATAATAAAAAGATCATAATGATCAAATTGTGCAGAGAGTGTACTGTGTATACTACAAAATACGATTACATAAATTCTAGTCCAACCAATTATCCTGTGAATTTAATTTTACTGCAAACACATTCTTTGAAGGCCTTAAGATAGTTGAAGAAAATATGTGATCATCATTAACAACAACAAAGACAGGAGATTTAAAGTGAAAAGGTTGTGGAAAGGTTTCAAGCTGTGAAGTTCAGAACATCCCAGAGTAATCTTATTAGGTAAAATGCAAATCCTCCTAAACTGACAAAAAACATTAACTAGAAAAAATGCTAACAGGCCTAAAGTAACTATAGAGGAGCTGCCAAGATTCACAACATATTAGGAAACTGTTGGATATGCACAGGTGTCTTACAGGCTGGTACACTTTTGCAACAGGCCCAATAGACAATCACTACCACCTTCCGCTGGCTTATACGCTTTTCTAACGACCCCAAACCAGTTTTTCACACTGTGCATACTTGAGGGAATACTAGCAATGCATGGCAGTTGGAAACAGACGCTTTAAATTTTCAGGTTTGTATGCAAATTACTTCCAAATGATTCTGTTCAGTATTTTAACAATAGCACCAAATAAGGTTAAAGACAGTAGAGCATCACTCTTGACCAAAAGAAATTGTATTGTATTATAATATATATGTAGACATGAGAAATCTGTAGCAAATAATTATATTTTGGTAAGAGGCAATGGTAATAATTGCCTAATTTAATTGCAGTAAAATCTATCAATCTGTTTTCTATCCGGCTTCAAATAGATATTTTTATCAACAACATGAGCAAAAATAAAAAATTATCCTGAACATAAAATAGTCATGGGAAAGATGCAAGAATTTTCTTGAATGCTTCTTAGAGTCATTACTTCTTATAAATAACCAAATGTGTACAATTAATCACAATTTAACATTGTGCAAAGCCGGAACTAATGTCCCTGATTTTCATGGAATATGCCAATATACATTATTAAAATATATTGCACTGTACAATATTGATGGGGGAGATGGATTTAGATTAATGCAGTCAAAACCCCAATAATTACATTCCAGTCAAACAACAGTAAACATACAGCAAGACCTTAATAGAAGGATTTTGATTAAGGAATATTAAAGTGCTAGAATTGCATTGTCAAACTCAAAATCCAAAAGTAACAATCCGTGGCAAACATTTTATTATAACAAAAGCAGGAGGGATTTTGGCAATCATTTTGTTGTTTGCTTTTTTTTTGTATGCATATGCAATGACTTTGGAGTGGTCTTATGAAATAATAAATAAATAAACACTTTAAAACATGTGTTTTTAACATTACAAAATGTGCTAAATGGTCAATTTCAAAAAGATTCTGCAGGTTTAGCAGAAAATGAACCCTTTTTTTTTATCAACTAAAGAAGTATAAGGTATAATTTTAGTCATTTTGCAACACTTTTATACCAGTAATGCCCAAAAGTCAAGTCTAATTCCCAACTAACCATTTTCACAATCTTAATTTTCTCAGTTGGAAATATTAAGAATGTTAAAGGCAGAACCTCTTACATTGATAAAAAAAAAAAAAACTTTAAATTTTATTTCATTAAACAATTATTGGGAACTCTCTAAATGGCTTTTCTTACCCATGAAGCTTCACTTAGTCCTCATAATGCACAAAAAGGCACAGCCACTTAATTCGAACTTTCAGGGCAGAAGAAGAGTTTCTGTTTTCATTGAGAGTTTGTCCTCCATAAAGTTTTAGTGCCCTCAGCAGAACACTCAAGCGGCCTCTCACAGACAACCCTGGGTGAAATACGGACCTCACACAAATGCATACCCCCATAAATCCACACGGCACACACACATTCACAGAGTAATGTGACCCTCTCTGTATATCACAAAGACCAACAAGGCTCTAATGCCTGCTTGAAAGAAGAAAAACACACACTTGAGCTTCATACACAAAAGCAAAATAAGCTATTTGTTCCACAGAGTTTACAAAATAAAAAAAATCTACATGTTTACTAACAAATTCACTGATACACACTTTTTACTGGATTTGAAAGTCCTGCATGGTAAAAATGAACCCAGACTCCTGTGGCATCTGAGATGTCTATAGAGCTGCAGTCCCATAACAACAATACTCTCTAGAAGTTTGACCTCTAAGTAACTAAAAAGACTTTTTTTTTTATCTCTGAAGCAGTTGCACTGAAAACAAACATGTCTGGCCTACATGGACATCCAAATAAACTTGAAACTGTCAAGTAATAGATTCATAAACAAAGTAATTTATTATACTTCAAGAAGGCAATTATCTAGTGAGGGGTTTGGGAACCCCAGCTTGCTTTAAGTTGACTTAAGCTCATCTGCATTGTATCATTTGTTCTTCCTCTCTAACCAATTTCTATTTCCATCTTTTGTGTTTTTGGTGGGGATGGGGTTGGACCTGTGTTAGTTTATTGGTCATGCGACTGACAGTGGATTGGAAAGGATAAGAAATTTGAAATATCAGCAAATATGACACTTTAGCCACAAATTAAATACAAGTACAGAATAATGGTATTGGCCCAAATTTTTATATTGTTAAATCCCTATTTCTTATGGAAATGCTTTTCTTGCTTGTGCACCTTTTCCTACTTTTATTTTTTACATTCAACCTTTCATGTATATATGATTGGATACAGCACTCTATGAACTGATTCTTTAAAAATGACCCTTTTGGGCTTCCTTTCTGGAAGGTAAAGCACTCTCCTGGACAACCAGCAATCTTACACATTACCATGTGAGTCACAACTTGGAATTTCACAGGATGCATTAGTCTTTTTTTTTCTTCAAAACTCAGATGGAAAACACTTAATATACATCTCCCCTAATTAAGCTTTACTACAACCAATTATGATTCTCTGAAACTTCAATAATACTTAACCAACTCCTAATCATGACCAAAGAACCCTCAGTGAAGATTCATGGCATTTTCAGACCTTTAAGAATGACTTCCATGTCGTCCCTTAAGATGTCGAACGTGCTATATCTGGAGCTGGTCTCTGGGATGATGTTCTTTTTCAGCCATCCTCCACAGGCATATTGATAGAAGTTGTCACAAGGGTCCACCGTAGCATCCATGTTCTCAATGAGGCGAGACGCTGCAGAAAATTGAGAGAAAGCAAATTTAAAGCATAGGGGAGGAATTAAAAAAGTATACTAGTATGCAACAGTTTGCAAACATATGATCTGAAAAAAGTCCTATCAGATTGCACAGATTAAAAACAACTTAGATCTGTAAGAAAGATTGTGAGGACTGCATTAAAACTTACATACAGACAGCGCTGGAAGGCAGAACACTAAATTAGCTTTACTTATGAGTGATGACAAAGCAAAAAGATAAAAGAGCATAATGAAAGCCTGGCAAGAGAAAGAGGTCTAAACACTGAGGAGAGTAGCAACACCTAATTAAATACAGGTGTGCCAAGACATAGTGCACAAGCAGAAGGCCTTTCAAAATAAAACAGGAAATTGCCTCAATTATAATATATATATATATATATATATATATATAGATATATATATATATATATATATATATATATATATATATATACACACAAAGCAAACATCACAGCGTCATAAGAAATTTGACTTTAACAATGTATTTGTTTTTTACAATTACTAGAGCCACAAGACTAAAGATGCTGCTTCATCACTAATTAATACTCTGACATGTTGGGAAATACGCTTAATCATTTTACACCAGTGAGTTCAAAGACAAGAATCGCTATGAACCTGTTGAAGGGTGTGAAGGGTGGAGGCTGCAACTGATTAGTTGAATGATAGAAACAGGAAAGCAGCTTAAAAGGTCTGTGATTGGAGTCATCTAATCCTGCAAATCTAAAGAGCCAAGAATCTAAGATAAATTATAAATCTTAGATAAACTATTATACACAAAATTAGATGTATTTATATGAGAGTTCATGAATAACCACCAACAAATCATTGATTTTTTTCAAATAATTTGACAGACTTGAATACATAAAATATGTTTATCAGTGAGTTATTTGTAATGGGTCAGGGTACTCATTGTATCTAAATTTCAGTCTTTGTGCTAAGCCAGTTGCATGGTGAGACCTCTTTACTAAGGCTGAGCTTTATCATAGTTCTTATATTATGAGTGGAAACTAAGCTTTCTCAAATGCTACAGTTCAGTACAGCTGTTATAAAGCTTTGTACTGTAAGTGTGTCAGAAATATTTTCTGCCATTGCATTAGCAAGATATAATTGAAAGTACTACAAAGACAAAAATAAATTGTAGGCTTTTTTTATTTTTTCATTCAGATCTAATTTTCAGGCCAGTAAAATCTTAACATTAGCAGAGATTTCCAAAGATAAAACAGCATAACTGAAGTAATTGGGTTTTCTTCAGGCACCAGCAGTGAAAATATGTTCACTTTTTTCCAACTGCAATTAAATTACATATGGCTGTTCATTCGGAGATCCCTTACGATAAGGCTGTCTATCAAATCTGACTGAATTGGGACACAGACTCTGCAGAAATTCTTCAGAAATGAATTGGCATCTGTTGCTGAAAACTGGCACCAAAGATGAAGTTTTTTTTTTTTACTTATCATTGTAGCTTTCATTCCCCTACCAATAAATTCCTCAGCCATGCACAATTTGCATCTGAGGAGAGACACAGTGACAATGTATTCTGTCATCCTGGATCAGATTAAGGGGAAGATACAAGGTATTGGTAACAGGTTTATCAAATGAAATACCTTTGATAGACGAACGAGATAATGGCTCATATCAGTTACATTTGCACTGGTTGGAATGTAAGAGTTAGAAAAAAAGTTTTCACTACAGCTGTGTAAACATAGGTCTTTTTTTACTGAAACTTATTATACATTGGTTTATTATCTGGAAGATATGTCTATTTCATTTCCTAACAGAAACAAACTCCTTGGTTGAAATAAAAAAAACAGAGTTTAACTATATGTAGAACCTGCCGGATGCAAGGAGTCATCAGAGTTGTATTCTGTAAACATGCCTAGCATGCTTCTGAACCGTTCGCAATTTGCCTATGGTGTCTCCCTCTGGAAAAAGTAAAAGCCTTCAAAATGAAACAATGGATGAAAAAAAAACACACAAAACACAAGCTGCTTACCTGACTGTGTGCAGTCAGCTGTGGTGCAGATTTCATCTGCAAGAGATTATAAAACACATTTCCATTACTCAGTGTGTTTGTCGGAACTCATAAGCCATTTCGTCTAAATCAGTCGATTCTTTGGTTTGCTTTTTCTTCATTTCTTTTTTTCCAGTTAATTCAATGCACATATGTGCACCAAAACTACTCATAAGTACTGCTTTTGCTCAATCAGAAATGTATTAATCAAGTGAATCTGGGATGCACCAACACACCAGCAGATTGCTATCTGACCTTTAATAAATCGCTCCAGTTGGTTGTGTGTGAACACACACAGGATGAACATGGTTGGGTGTACACATGGCAACAAACAAAGCCAAGCCGTTTGGTGTTCATTTCCCTGACAAAGCAGCTTACACATTTATAAAGCACAAGACCTCAAAAAATTAATAATAGCTCAACACACCCACAAAAGCCAGACAAACTCCATCAAACTTAATTGGATGACCTTTTCTGTCAGGATTCAGCAATCATGGCCTGTTGAACTTTGTCAATAATTAATCTATAGATCACCTGCTTGTGATTACTGGTAGTCAAACCCTAGTTGCCTGCTTACTTATAAGCAGAACATAAAGAAGTGGAACCTTAAACCTTGAGACTGAACTTCAACAGATATTAGGATAAAGTCTTGTTTTTAAATTTCCGATTTTCTGTAATACATCATCCAGTTTTGAATACCAAATGCATAACATTTTCCAGAAAATATGCTTAGAACAGTTCTTAGAACTAATCCAACACTTAGAAATTAGAGATAGTGTTTTTGAGTCATGAAAACCTTTAAAAGGGGACCTTTAACCACATAGTATATATTTTTTTTTTAACGAGAGACTGCATTGAAGCATGGTGCGTAAAAGCACACAAGTATCTCATATCTGAGCAAAGGGCGGCCCTCTGCATGCTCTTTTGTGCTGAAGTGAAACCTAATGAATATCCTTGAAAAATCCTTTCCAATGATTCACCATTTTTGCTTATACAGTTGTTGGTGAAGTTTATTAAGGACAAGAAAAATGCACAGAAACATATCAGTAGCAGTGCTAATCCTTAATTAAAACACTCACCACTCTTCTGGGTGGCAAAGAGGATGATGAGGGCAACAATGACAATGAAGAGCAAAGAGACAATAGTAATGAGGCCGATTTCCAGAGAGGTCCAACGGGGCTTCTTTGCCGATTTTGGGGTATTGGTCTCTGTCATTCTCAGGTCTCGTCTTTCAACAGCCGGCTGTATCAACTCACCTAATGGGAAAATAAATGATCATTGAATTAATTAACAATGTTGACCCAGTAGCAGCTTCCTCATAGTTTTTGTGCTAAAGATCCTGTTTATTCCTGTTTTTTTCTAAAACCACTTTTCTCAATATCCAGAAAAACATAAAGACTTAATAGAAGTTCCTCAATAACTGCAATAGAAACTATGAGACCGTAACTAAATGGCAAGCTCACTATCACTGTGGTAACCCAAAATTCGGATGGGAAGCTTGTTGTAGAACAAAGAAATGTGCCGTCTTACCCAGTAAGCTCAAACGAAGACTCAAGGGTGGAGATCTACTTGCAAACTGGGTGATATGTGGTTTGAGCTCCCTTTTGTAATCTTTTCAGCAGCCTAAAATGCAGTTGCAACATTAAATGTCTCACAACAGAAAAACGGATTTTATAACTTGCCTGTTCGTTGGCAGAAAATGAGACAATACTGGTAAATGTTGAGAAACATCTTCCTAGTCGTGTCACTGATTAGGAAAATAAGGGAAATTTTATAAACTATTTTTTTGTTATGTCACTATGATATTGCAATGATGACCACAAAATCTGGCAAACCAACAAAATATAAACAACCTATAAGAATCCCCCAATGTAAGAATAAAGATAGCTTTACTCCTTAATCTGCAATGGGTTATGAATCTGTTGTAATTTGCAGGCATAAAAGAAATGTGTTGCTGGATAACATTGTAAAAATAGAATTAGGTACATACAATGTTAATTTGGCAGGAATTTGGAATAACTGATCTTTTGTTTAAACAGAATCAATGACATAGTTTTACAGGTTTCTTTATTATTACTGTAAGCAATGTGATGCAGTTAAATTATTTTACTCAATGTAATCCTTTAAGAAGCTTATAATGATCATTACCAACATTTAACATAAAAGTTTAGTAAATATTGTTAAATAGCTGTCAACACATGTTCCTTAGGCCAATGCTTAAATATGTAATTTGGGGAATATTCTTAGTGGGTGTTTATTACCCATGAATTCTAAAAGGGTGCATTTCAAATGTATCAAAAAAAAATTCTTAAACAGATTTTGTCCCAAAATACTGGATTTACAACTGCATAACTTATAGACTTCAATTGCTTAAAGTGCTTTGCTCTACGCTCCTCAAAGAAACAAAACAGGACTTGAGAAATCTTGATTTCAAGTAAGGATGGGTTAGTGGTGTTGTTATAGCAAAGTCAGTGTAAATCAGTAGCTGAAAAACTAAATAGGAGATCACTGAGATTTAGGTGAGATAAAAAATCTATAACTGATGCATCTTGAATGGTAAATATGTTTTGTGAGTGCCATTTAAGTATTCAACTCTAGTTATTTACTAATCTTTGAATTCATCAAACAACTGTTTCCCAAATGAGAAATACAATTAATAAACATATTTAACAATTACATAGCAGGCACTTTTTCAAGCTTCCTATGTTTAGACACTGACAAAAATGTAAAAACAAAATGTGGAAAGCAGAGATGAAGGACAAACTGCAGTCATAATTAAAGGAAAAAAAGAGAAAATTAGAGCAAAAGGTGAGAACAACTGAAGTTCTTACCCTTGCAACTCTGCGCTCCAAATTAAGAAAAAGATGAGAAAAATAAATAGACAATAAAAGCCAGACTGGTCCTCTGGTTCTTACATTCAAGTGTTGTTTTTCTCCCAGAGGCCAGGAGAAAACTTAACAAAGTTCATGTAACAAGCACTATCTGTGAAGGTCTGAAGGCAATTAATCCCTAATCCTTTAACAGCGCCGCACGGACTCATGCGCACAAACACACATCCACAACCATGTTCCAGCACACTTTTACAAGCCAGCGCCATGAGGTGTCTACTCAGACGGGTGGGTCTCGGTGTGAGCAGCCCATAATGAGAACATCGTATGACCAAAGCCTCTTTGCTCACTCTGAAGGAACCAGCCCATCATTTAAGACGCACACATTCATTTATCACTGGAAAATATGGTCTCGCTGTGTGTCAGATTGCCTGTCATTCCTTTGCATGACAAAACAATAGACCAACGTAAAGTAAACTTCCCTGATTATGGTCATTATCCAACCACATTATTGTACACAGTGACTTTGGCGGCCTCCAGGCCATTTCCCTGGCAAGACATCACCACAGGTTATAAGATTTACTACAAGAGCGTGACGACTGAATGCCACATTACAATGAAGGAAGTGAAAAATGAGATATTTGAGCCATAAATAAAGATGTGTAACGGAGTGGGAGGATGTTGACTTCCTTACAGCCCCTCTATGTCTGCAGAAAAGGGCAGCCTTTGGGTGAAAAAAAAACAGATCACAGTGACAGCAGTCCCATAGGTCTAATAAAACCTTGCGCATGTCAACACAAGAGACTACACATTATCTTTATTCACTTCAGTTCTGACACTGACAAACAACTGAATGTCTGTAGGATTTTTTTAAAAGGAGAAGTGTTGAAGCTAAACATACTGGGCACACTTCACTTTAAAATCAGTGAAACTCAAGTTACACTTTCCAGGCAGCAAAGGAACTAAAGCCTAGGTTCAATATATGTGATTATTATTCTTGTCTTCAACATTGTTTTTGGAGGTAATAAAATATCTGAAAACTTACTAACTTTTCCACACTCCTCAGTAATGGGAAAATGTAAGTATGTTAAGGGTTTTGTAAAAGTCACCATAAAAATACTTTCACCGCACCCTTAAGTTTTCAAAATACCATCAGCATTTACCTTACGTTACTGTTGAACTCCACAACACCTACGGAAAACCCTCCTACACCTTAGGCCAAACAGGAAGTTGGTAATCTTGAATTAAATTCCAATTTTGACACCACTGTTCCTGAACAAGCATGCACCACAAACATACAACAGTTGATAATAAAGCAGCACGTTGTAGGGTCTACGTGAAGACTTTGTCAATTGTTAATTATCACACAGTAAGTGAAAATAATGCTGTTTGCAAAGTTGGATTTTGGCAAGACTTTAAATATATATCGCTTGATCCCAACTGAAACAAACTGGTAAACTGGAAGGCGAACTAAATGCACTCCTAGTTCTCGTATAGTTCGTATAGTTCTTTATATTTTATTATATTATTTAAAATTGCTATCAGGGTGTAAACTGGACCGGGGGATTAGAATTTCGTCCCACCTCATGTAGCACCTGTGATGTGATGACAAATAAAATTCCTTGATTCCTTGATTCCTTGAATGGCGGACATGTGCGGTGCTGGGCAGGCGAGTGTTGCTTGCAGCTTTAATTGTAAATTGTTATTGGATAACAAACCTTAATAACTTTTTCCCTCTGTCTACAGTAGTGTAAACAAATATTAAAATATTACTTATGCAGAACTGTTTTAATTGAGCCGCACTAAGCAGAAATAGCCAGTTTACTGTGATGGACTTTGTCTAGGCTGGTTCACTATCTTCATTTCTTTGAGGGTTGGAGCAGTAGACTTGCTGGTGTTATTCAGGCAATTTTCTATCAGCATAATTTAAGTGCTCTTAAGCTTAAGATCTTTAACTAATGGCCAGACTATCTCCTTCTCCAATTTTCTGAGAGAGAGAGATCACACAAATTGCGGCTTCAATAATGCTTCCATTTTGTACCTGCTAATAAACCATTTTATACCCATGTACTTTAACCTTAGCATATCTGTTTATCATGTATTGTTATTGCTTAATTTTGAGTCAGTTGTCATTTACACATTAAATTGTGAAAAATTATGAGCTGTTGATAAAACTAAGTTACTTCTTGCTTGGATAATTTCTACTTAAGCCAGATAAACAAATTTCCTTAGAGTAGTCCAAGAGTAGAACATAGAAAACACCTTCAAGTCATAAGTCATTAAAGCAGGTACGAAATGTTCCCACTGCAGGTATAAATCAGTCCTTGATCAGAATTAAATGACCCGAGAAAGACAGACGTTTTTTTATTATTTATTTTTTTTAAAGAAGAAGTAGCTCCAATTGCAAAAAGACAAATTATTAAAGTAGCATAAAAACAGCAACGTCATTTGAGGCTGTCTGATACCAACATATATGGTGAACGGACAACCATTAGGCTTGTAATCCTCCATCTTTAAAAGTTGTAGTTGTCAGAGTAAACATCCATCAGACTAGATAAATGTGCACCAGAATCCATGTTGGAATCTGTAGAAAGCATCACTCAGCATTGGGCTCATTAAAACCATTAAGTCACATTGAAATTCGCTCTTTGATTGTTAATCATAGTTTTCCTCGTCTAGTGTCAGTTCTTACTACAGATCTGACATCAAACTTTCTTGTATAGAATGTTTTTACCCCATTTAAACAATAATCTGAACTAGAGTGCAATATTAAAAGGGAGAATTTAATTGGAATCTGTAAATGACAGTCGTTGCAGGTGACTCATATGTTCATTATGCTCAGCTAATCATTTCAATTTCCCTACTGTGTTCTAAATCTGTTTATTTTTGTTTGTTTTTAATAATAACCAAGTGCTCAAAAGATAAGTCTATTATTACACGATGTATCTTAGTCATTCTTGAAGCTTGCATGCATTTTTCTTTTTAGGGATCAGAAACTGTCCAACTCAAAGTTGCCATGTTTCTGTTAACACAAGTGGATCAAATCAAATCATTGCACTTTGTTAACTTTTACTCCAAGGAATATTCAAAATATTTCTGTATTTGTTGGATAATGGTTAAAGAAGACAAAGATAGAAAGTTACAGGTATTTTCCGCTATGCTCTCTATCTATATGGTCTGTCTGACATTACATATCTCAAACATTAACAACCGGAGTCACAAACTGCTTTGGAATTAAACCGTAATTCATTCAACCAGACACTGTAAAACACCCATATTTCTGCACATCAGCAGAGCAAAGTCATTTTCTCTGTAAACTGCATGTGATCCATGAAAACACATGGTAAACCTAAATGAGTAGAAATATGGCCTGCTTTGCATAAAGGTAACACAGAAAAAAACTTAGCACTCAGCTGAAGGCTTTTGGCTCCGAATCACTTATGAGAGAAGAGACTGATGCCCAGAGGTGATGTAATCTAGATCAGAAGTACACCTCTCAAACGGCTTCCCTGAATGCAAGTAAAAAT
>JAVLVB010000318.1:888717-913307 GCA_032876305.1 Orestias chungarensis | reverse complement strand
TTTTTTTTTTTTTTTTTTGGAAAGAGATGTGTTTTGATAATAGACGATAACACTGTGAATTTATTCATCACTGTAACCGTATACTAAATTTATGGACGTATTATTCAAGACAAATTATTTATTCTTTTTTTTTCTGTAACTGTAGTCTGAATCATATATTAATCAGATGCTGAATAGTTTGTGTGGCTTTTACATGTTTTACACTTGTGGTATGGTATATGATATAAGTGTTACAACCTATCTAGGAGCGGCTCAGATCGCAACATATTTAGTGATCCCATTGCTCAAAAAATCCTAACAACCATACCAGGTATCTGTTTGAAATGAGATTGATATATTAATGAAAATGGATTAATTCACTAATTGACAACAGAGGGGGAGATTCTTGGGCTTCAGAGTGAACCAAGGCCGAAAAAAACAAACAAAAAGGCACTATCTTTATAGACAACAATTACCTAATGAAATAAACCAACAAACCAAATGATAACAACTTACCTCTCTAACTAAATGAACAGGAGAAAACAAACTGCCTTTCACTCCTACGAGCTCCCAAATACAATGTTTAGTTTCATCAAAGCGGCAAACGCTGTGTTTGGTTTGAATGAGCTGAGAAAAGAGATCGTCAGCAGTGAGCGTCATCTCTCTTTATCCACGTAATCTCAGCTGTTCCACCAATCCGATGTCTCCATTTTTAATGATCCAATCAGCAGGCAGCACCTGCACACTTAGACTTGCTTTTAAGTAAAAACAAACTAAAAACCTCATGACTGGTGTCGTACCATAAGGCATTCCCTTCTATGGTGGAATGGTTATACATGAACAACATCTCCTCCAATTAATTTTAAAGATAAACATTGGATTTTGGTAAAGGGTCAATTACAGTTTCACCATGACTTTTCAAAATTACACTCACTACGGCCACTGGTTCAGTCATTTTCCTGTCTAACCATAAACTCTGTCGCCAAAACACAAAACATATTGCTGTCAGTATTTGCTCACCAGCGTCACATAAATTTGAGCACCAAGGCAAGGAGTTGTCTATACCGTATGTCCAGACGTGCAAAATCACAGATTGGTGTAAGAAGATAATGATAATGACATACATAGTTCTCAGAGTTCTTCCTTTTTAACCGTAATACTAGCTATACACCAATAAAATTAATCTTAGCTCAGGAATAATTTTTAGAGTGATTCATCAAATAGTTTTACCTTGTTGAACAGCTGCGTCATATGCAGTGACAAAGTTGATAATATCCTTCAAAGCGGAATCAATGCCATGAAAACCAACCAAATCCACTTGATAAAATCCCACACAACTCAATTCTTGTTTTAAAAATCCAGAAAAATGTATTGTAATATCATTTCACCCTGGAAAAGAGTAATTCGAAACAGTACTGTGATGTCTGTGGTCATGATATTTAAAATTCTAAATATAGATTTATAACTTCACCCTGCTTTATATTTCTGAGATTTGGTCAGCTTGGGGCATTTTACAAACCAGAATCCTCCTTTTCTTTGGTGAATAAAGATATTGGGCAAGTCAAGACTGGTTCAGAGACAGCTGCTGTCCTCCAAGATTCATGAGTTAATACTCAAGTTAATACTGTGGTAAACTTTGAGCCTAATGAATAACTCTGCTTTTTGACAATAAAAAGTCTGTGTTGAATAAAAATCTATGGCTTATGTGGTCATCTTTGTGCGGTGTTCTGGTTTCTGCACTACGACATTGTACTGTTGCAAGAACTACTTGTCTTAACACGCCAACATGACTCGTCGACCACCTCCGACATTCCTACACCTCTATTTGGGTCTGCACACTCTGTTTCCTCTCCTGTCTCTACGTTTAGACAGAATTGTCTGACAGGAAATATTTCACATTATTTGACTTTTAAGTGTGTAAATAAGAATCTGCAGAATTTTTTTTTTTTATCTTCCTGAACAGTAAGTGAGCATATAAATTGGCAAAATATTAAAAGAGCAGCCTAAGGGTAAAATGCACAGTAAGCTGCACGGAAAGATAATTATCACTCTCTGCTTGACTATCTTTACATAGTAGTTAAAAAGCTTTGCGTTGCTGTTTTATAACTATTATTGCTATGTACTTCCATGCAAAGAAAGCACAATAACGTCCATTCATAACCATCACCCCCTTTGGAAAAGCCCACTTGTTTTTTTATATTACACATCTGGGGTGCAGAAAGTAAGATCATAAAATCTTTTGAAGTAAGGTTTTATCCATTATGAATAACTAGTTTTTGTGTCACTGAGACATTTGGGTCTTTTGTTAATAGCATTTTTTTAATGCATGAGCACTAACTCATCAGTTTTTCGGGAAGGTTTCTGCCACATTTCAGGCTGATGTTTTACTGAGAACCACCCACCTCCCCACTCTTTGTAAGTGCATACTTTTTTGTTTCACATTTTGTCACGTTGTAAGGACAAGCTTCAGTGTTTTTCATTTAGGATTTAATGTCCCCACGCAATGTAATGGATGTTATAAAGTGAAAATAAAAGGCTTTAAACATTTCTGTTTCAAATTAATCCAAAAAAAGCGTGTGTAAAGGAGGGTCCCTTATTGGACCCTTTAGAACAATTTCAATTTAATATCTGAAAATGGGACTTATACTACACTGCAGCCTTACCGAATCATGTTTTACACTATACTTGAAAGGGCAGGCAAAAGATCATTGATGTAACAAATAAGAAGGTTTCCATGAAAACTCTAAAGGAGCCAATGAGAACCACTTTCAGATTTAGGTGAAAAAAAAGCTGTCCACAGGAAAAATATATGTGCAATGTATGGAGTGTGTGACTCAAAAGTCACATTTTCAAGTTTGCCATGAGTCTTGCAGTGGTCACAACTATCGTAAGTTTGTGCTTTTTTGGGGGGGAGATAAAAAAGGAACTTCTTGGGATCCAAATCAGACATAAATTTTTTGCAGCTCATTGGCCTGAGCACACCATCCTCAGAGTCAAACAAGGTGATGACAGCATCATACTGTGTGAAATGTTAACGGAATATGAGCTATTTTTTATGGATGTGCAAAACTCCTATTAAAACTAATGTCAAAATGTTGAACCCAGAATTGCTCTCTATCTAATTTGAATGAACTTGAGCTGTTTTAAAAATTGTAATACACAGGCATTTGGTCTGAATTTTGTCTATACTTTAAAATACTGAAATATACCAGAAAAACAAAGCATATGTGATTGTTTTTCCAGCCTACATTCGTATGCTATCTTAAACTGGTCTATCATGAAAAACTGAAATGATAACATTCAAAAGTATGGTTAAAAGGTGACTTAATAATAACATTATCAAAAGCAGTTATGCATTATTTAAAAGTCAGACATGTATTTTACACTGCACCGTAACCATTGCCAGATTTTACCGTAGTTGTTTTCTTTCTCATCATACTTATTGAAGAATGAATCAGTAGTGAGATAGGCCCCAGAGGTAAAAAGGAAGTACTAATGGGTCCTTAATGAAGATCTCCAGCGTGCTTATTAATGTAGAGAAACACATACATCAGGGACGAGGCCAAGAAAGAAGGTTAAGACTTGGTGCTTGCACAAATGCATATGTAAAAATATACTCGCAAAGAAAAACAGATGCCTAGTCAGACTGGTAACATCATGTTACTTTAATGCTCCTCTTAATTTGGGAAATAGGCTGCACAGGCCCAACCCGCCCCCCATTGTCTCTGTAACCATCGAGGTAAATTACTCTATGCCGGTTGTTTTCTTGATATTTTCTGCTCTCTATACTTGTAATTACTTCCATTAAGCCTGACATGCCAAAGGAATTAATTATACTGATTAGGGCAGAACAGCTTGTTGGCAAAGCATTTGAAAGTCTATGAGCAAAACGGTGAATGAAACAAACAGTCTATTTGACAAATTTGTTAACAATTGCTGTGTGGGGCTTTACCTGTGGTCTGTCTTAAACTCTGCTGAAAAGTCTGTTGTAGGGGCTACAGAACTGTTTAACAATCCACAAAATAGAAACAGCCAGAATATATACATTTGGTCAACAAGGAGATAATCTTAGCTATCTATGACTGTACTTACATACTGATTTGAAGCAATTTTTGGACATCTATTTCTGAGTAATCAATTGTGGGCTCTATTTCGGAGAGCCCACAGCTGATTCGTAACAAAATCTTGCCTTCCTGCAGTGCAACAGATCCATCTGGTGGAGAAGTTGCAAACTAAAAATTGTTAACAAATCCTCTAAATAATCATTGTTATTGAGCCTAGTTTCCTTTTAAAAGTCATACAAATAGAATCCTCCTCCATTCAACACTGTCTTTTCATATTAGTATGTGAATATTGGGCACACATTTATAAAGGTAATATTTATATTTCCTTTATTTTTAACTCTGAAGAATATAACAAACAAAATCATTCTTAAAAGAGTTCTAAACAAAAATATGCCCACGTTTTGCTTTTTTCGTATTAAGGTTGACGGCATCACAACAATCAACAAAATCAGTGGGTGGATAAGCAGCTTTTGACAGATATTGATTTGCAAGTTTTGCGAGTTCAGCCTCATTGATTCCATCCATCCCAAAGCCCTGTTGGAATAGACAGGGGAAGTTTTACTATCTAAATTAGCCTTTTTTGTATTATTTATTTTACCATCTGATTGTTTTCTTGCAATATTTCCCTTTCAAATAATTTGTAAATGTTGTAATTTTCTTGTAGAATTTTTAATAATATTTGTATTCAAAGTACATTTTCACACCAGAAACTGAACTCCTACTACTATAGAGAAGTTAATGCCAACATTATTAATACTACTGATCAAGATTTAAGGTTACTTTTATTTAAACCAGAAAATCGTTTTCTGATTTTAAATGACTCAAGAATCTACCAATAGTCAATGATTCAATGTTCAACACATATCACTGTGGGAGAAGAAAAAAAATCTTGCAAACAATTAGATTAAAGTTACAATATAAACCTCGTAGTTCTCTTGGCTAAACCCTTCTTCTCCACTTTAGATGTGTGCAGTTGTTCTTTGCCACACTAGACCATCAAATGTTGCTGAAGTTGAATGCTTCTCCTTTTTCTACAGAAAAATATTGCTGCGTCATTTGAATGCTTACATTGAAATTCAACATTTTGTCTCTCTTTTGTTTTCTTCTTCTTCATTGGTCCGATTAGATTTAGCTAAGGCCAAATCGGTTTTGTGTGGGTGTGCTACTCTGAGAAGTCTTTAACTTTGGTCAGCATCCAAGGAATCCTACAGAATGCTTTGCTCATTGCACTCTCTGGAATGACATGTTTGCTGTATCCAGTGTCGCTTGGGATAACCTATTTTGTAGATCAACCTCTGAAATTTTACAACTCTTAGACATGGCCTTGTAGCACTTATTGTGAGCAGCCACAATGGAAGTAAGCAGGCTGTCACATGTTCATCTGTCTAATATTGATAGAAATCTTAGTAAAGGTTGTACAGCAGGTGTTCGGAAAGGAGCATGATTGGACTTCAGTATAGGTCTGTCTAGTAATTATTCTCTGTGAAATTAGCAGATAATGTAGCAGTTCTGCAGCAGTTGTTAAAAGTAGTTAACCTTATTTGTATAGCCAATTTCAGCTACAATGTAGTTCACACTGCTTTACATGATAAAAACATAATAGAGTAACTACTGGGAACAGCACCAATCCTTAGAATTTGAACATTTATAAGAGCAGTTATGGACAGCAGGGAGCTCTTTTACCCCAGCATTGGCTTTTTATTTGACGTCTCCACTTTATATATTATTGTGAATATGAAACCTAACAACCACATTCCAAGGAGAAGTGCAGTTATTGATTGTTATGAGCTTCTATTAGGAGCTTGGACCAAAAGAAAGAGCAACATATCTTCACTATTTTCACCTTCAAGAATTAATTTTTAAAACAAACTGTCAGGAAAAAATTATCTAAAAACATAACTCAAAATGCAGGCCGTTTAAAAATGTCACCTATATGCCCTTTAAATAATTATTGATTTATTACTGTGTAATAAAAAAAGAAACGGTTTTGGCCATTGTGTATTAGGTTTGTGCCAAGCGAATTGTTCCACCTTGGCTTCGATATGGTTTTGCTCGTTGTGTTTCCTGTATGTAAAGCAGAAACATGACAATGAATGAAGTAGAATAATCAAACCCATGGTAGAGATTCTCACTGTCACTGAGTGAGATGTGGCAAACACAGAGCGTCACACAAGACATGGGGCAGGTGTGTTTAGAAACACTGTATACATGGATTTTTTTTATTTTTATAAAAACAGTGTTAATCCCATAAAACGCTTTCTTTGACCTTGCAGGAATCCCTTCATTTAAAGATTAAGCATGTGGCCACAGTGGAAAGGAACAGCTCTCTTTTAAAAGGAAGAAACCCACAGTAAAAATGGCCAAAGATTTGAAAAGCCAGAATTCCAGCTTAAAAAGATCACCGAACAAAGAAAGAAAAACTGATAACATAACATTTATGGTAGCAATAAAACCTCCAATGGTTTAGTCTGCAAATTAAGACACACACACACTTGTTATGTTTCTTTATCCTGGCGGAGACTTTCCATTGACTCTAACCGTAGCCGTAGCCATAACAGAACTCTTACCATAGTCATACATCCAACAACTAACCCATAAACAGTGATTGACTACAGCCTAAGCCCCCCCCTCCCCCCCTTGTGAGGCTCAGGCTGTAGTCCCCACAAGTAATCAGTCCCACAAGAACACTATTTGTATGGTCAAACTGACACACACTCCCACAAATATTGTTACCAATAAATGCCTATCCATAATTCTAACCTGAACTGGATTTACGCCTTAGTCCTAAACCCAACCCCTAACACAAAAACCTATTGTTTTGGGACCAGGGTTGTTGGTCCCGTAAGGAACATTGGGTCCCTACTGTGTACTATTTGTTGGGAAATGGGCTTTACAAGATGAGAAATGCTAAAACACACACATTAGGGAGATATCATAGAGAGTAAATTTCATGTTCCAATCATTTGGCAAACCTATCTACGCTTAGATGGGTGTATATTGCTTGAAAAACACATGCTGTCCACTTGCATTTATTACATTCATTCCCACCAGGTGCTTTAGACTTGTTTCAGCTCAATAGAAAGAAATGTTATTTCTTTATTTGTTTAAGTTTCATCGGCTGAGAAACACTAACCTAAAAATTACTGAAAAACTTGAGGTGATATTCTTCTATATTCAAAGTGATTTCAGCTTGATTAATGTAAAATAGAATTCCAACATGATTATATTTACTGTATCATAAGAAAAGAAGCTTATCAGTACAATCTAGTGAAAAAAGCTCAGTTGTTTTTGATGTGAAACTGCACAGCGCCGTGTTTTTGTTTATCCAAAGAAACAAGGAAAAGACAACGAGAGAAAGAACAGAGAGCAAAAGGTGTTTGTCTCTGACCATAAACTCCAACATTGTTTCCTTAGAAACAGGCATGATGAATTCAATGCAGCCTGACAAGAACTTCTTATGGTCAGGGTGGTTTGGCTTTAAATGACAAATGCACACTAAAGCAAGGAAATTCCAGGGATTGCTAGGATTCAAGGATATTCCAGAAATTGTCTTTTTCCATATGTGATTCTTGTTGGTTTTCAGACATAAACAGAATTTGATTTTTAATTGAATACATCACATCACATATAACTTCGGTATTTTGAGATTCATTAAAAACACTGCCTGAGTAATGCCAGAATCTCTTGTGACACACTGCTGACACCTTTCTACATATTTATACCCCCCTTTTTGAAAGATCCTCAAACACTGAAATTAGATATAGTCACTAGCCCAAAAGCAATATCAAAAAGTATTTTCTTGTTTTGGATTGAATTTTAGATCTACAGGTACCGACTGAAATGTTTTATTTATCCTCTTGTGCATCTCTGTCTCTGATTCCATCTTTCATCAATGCAAAAGGAAAATCCTGGAGATATATTGTTGTTGTAAAATAATTCATACCTCTTCTTTTTTTCAATTTTGTTACAATGCAACTATGAATACAATTTATCTTAATAGTGGAGAAGAAGTCATAACAGAAAGTTGCACAAAGTTGTGAAGGGAACAAAAGATTAGGTTATTTTTTTTAACCTTTAAAATTGCCTGTCAACACCACTATTGCACTTTCAGACTGAGAAATTTGCCTTCTTTTTCATTAAAAACAAAGAGAAATAGTTTTTAGTATTTAAATATACCTATTTTTATAAGATTTTTGTTTTTATAAGATTGTTTAAGATTTGCACCTGTATTTTTGGTGGGAACCTTGTAAGTTCATGAAATGATAAAATACCAGTGCATTTTAGATACATATATTTTGGGCTCTCCTGGTAAAATGAAAATTAATTGTTATCTGTTCTTTCAAACTTAAAGAAAAAAATTATAAGAGAAATTCTGTTACACAATCAGATTTGTATTGTCAGTTGACCTTTATTTTGGTTTTCAACTGAAGAAATATATCAACCTACATTTCATTTTGTTTTTTTGATAGATGCAGCATGGTTTTATTCATTCATCCATTATGATATTATGTCATTAATATTTTGCTTTGTAAACCTCTCATTATTAAAAAAAACATGTTCTATCAGAGTTAACCTGATTGTAAAGGTTAGAGAAAGCTTTGAAGGTATTCATATTTAATGTCCTGTTCCCCTAAAGATCAGCTCAGTCGAGAATTAAGGGGTTAGTTATTAAAAATGCATGACACTAACTACTCATTTTCCTTTCTTCATTCAGTTTTAATTCGCTCTTTTATGCAAATATAATCATCCATCCTTTTGCCGTTTCTGGGGCACTCTGTCAAGTGCTGCTTCATTAATAGTTGATGTAACTTGTGATAATGATGTAAAATGAGAAGCAGATTGTGCTGTATTTCTGTGTGTCAGTCTAGTTGTGTGTGTGAGAGTTCTTGTTTTCCCCACGCAATGGGGACATTTTGGAAAAAATATTATCTATGTGGGGACGTCTGCTCCCCATGGGGAACAGGCTTTAGTCCCCATGGGTACCGAGGTCAGGTGTATGACAATGTCATAAGTTGACTTAAAGTGAGATTTAGGGTTAGGGTCAGGGTAAGGCTATAGAACTTCATGACAAATGTGTGGTGGTGGTGTTTTGAGTGGGGTGGGGGAGGGATTAGTGCATGTGTGTATTTTTGTGAGTTTGCAAGTGTGTCCATGTGTGAGCGATGGATTTAAGTCTGATACAAGAGGAGGTGCACTCAAGCAATTACACTTTAAACATTTCAGACTATGTTAATTTACCATACACCACCAGGGGCCAGTAAATAACAGGCTAAAAGCAGTGTGATTGGAGCCGTGTATTCAAACATATGACCACAGAGCACAATATTCACACTTATTTTTTGCAATTAATAACAAACTTGAAAGTAATTTGTACAACACAGAGCAATTGGCTTTCATACAGTAAATGCTCCAATATCCTGTTTGAATGATCTTGAGTGAAATGTAGCAGTTACCGCAGGTTTCAACCTCATAAAATGTTGATCCTTGGTAAAAGTGAATAAACAGATGCACAAAAATGAATTTGCACCTTTAAAATATATGCTACTGCAATTGAATATTAAGGTTTTTTTAACAATAATAATAAACAAAATAGATCAAATTAGACCTAATAGATTTATTCAGTGGTAAAAAAAAAAGATCTAATTTTGAATAATATTTGTTTTTGACAAAATCCCCCGTGACACAAATATTAGCATATCTGACAATCCCTTTAAATGAAATCTACCTATAGTTGGTAAAAGTTTTATAAGCTTTAATTTACATGTTCCTTCTTCCGCTAGGTTTAAATATGACATAACACAAAGGCAATAATTTTAACAAACAAGAATAGTAAGGTAAGTTAAAAAATTGTGCAAAGTTCTATTTGAGAAAACTCAACTTCTGTTTGCTGGCATCATGGTGTTAGAAAGTCTAAAAAGAAAGCTCTGATCTTGTTTCTGTTTAAAATGAGAATGTCATGGATTTTTCCTTTTCTGCATGTCACCTCTTTTTTACAAATAAATAAAACACAGGAGCTCTTTTACCACTCTGATGGAGATGAGATACCTTTCTTTGCAGTTAGCCAAGTACTTTCTGAGCCAAAGAGACCAACAGACAAGATTAACTGAACATTAAGGCTTTTGTTTGTGCATTGATAGTTGATACTCATTTTTCTTACCAACACACACTGAAAGAGCATCTGTGTGTCTCTTTAAACGGGCTGCAGAGATGTGTGTAGCAAGGACTTGAGGAGGACACATGTCTCAAATGTCATTTCATTCCCCGACATGTTCAGAATAGATTGTTTGTCTGTGTTGGAGCAGCGTATTGGATTGATGCTGCCTTTTGTGATGGAGCTTTTCTGCAAATCGCTGTTAATGGACAAACACTAAGAGTTTATCCACAAAGGTGAATTCTGAATTGTCCCAAATGAAAACTCTTCTGAGTTTTTGTCTGATGGTTGCCGCATTGTAGATGTTCCTTCTGGAGAGGATGGTGTATCGGTCTGCAATGATGATGCCTTCGATCAGATTCTAATACCTTCTAATAATAGGTATGTGTGGGGATCTGTGACAACAGTCATTACAATAGCACGTACAGTTACTCAACCTCGTTGTTGGTTTCTTTGTTTTGCTTCTCAGGTAAAGCATTTCCATTTAAAGGATCCCCCATTCAGACTGTGGCTGGGTGTTCATCAAGTGTATGACCTCCAATATTTAGACAGTGGGCACATGTGTGCAGGGACCTATGATCAGGGGGTTTTGGAAACCCAAAGGTTGTTTGATTTAATCTCATCTTTTTGAGTTGGTGTACGTTGTATCTTGTGAATTACTACAAGTCTAAATTCATAACGATTGTATAGTATACTATCCTGTTCACATCTGACATCAGTTATGGTTCCGGTGGGAATCTTTTAATGAATATAAAATTATTAGTTTTTTTTTCATCATTTACAGTTTATTTAGGCACTTTATAAATAAAAGAACTGTATTGCATTTTCCAGAATTCTCATTCTTAAAAGCATTAAAAATGGCCCATTATTTACCATAAATCATAGAATCAGAATCAGAATCAGGCTTAATTGGCCAAGTAGGCTCACACATACAAGGAATTTGTTTTTGGTTACACAGATGCTTGCAGTGCACAAAAAATACGGTAAAGAAACATTTGTAACATTTAGCATGTATAATTTATATTGTAATTTATTTTTTTTTAACTGCAGTTTTGTGCAGTATAAAAACTATAGAAGTTATAAAAATATATAAATAAATTGTTCAATATGTTCATGAGAATAATGGAAGTTGGAAAAAAGCTTCTAGTGTGACTAGTCACTAATTTTATAATACAATTTTAAATGGCCATATTTTCATACAGTAGATTCATTGGATTGGGCCAATTTCCGTTTAGGTGGACAGTCAAAAAAGTAAATGACCAATGTAAAACTTGTTTGAGAAAATATTTACATTAATATTATTCAAGCATGCTTTTATCATGCCCAAGCGAAGGCAACAGTAGTTGAGATGGAATATAGCCTTTAATAAATACTGCAGCCTAATGTCACGTTCTATAAATAGTGTTATGCATTTTAATAAATTATCTAATACTACCCATAACTATGACTGTGTCTCCATACAACATTTTTTCCCGCTTGTTTGTCATCTCTGTCTTTTCATCTTCCATTTCAATGTAAAATCCACATGGAGTTTCTGTTCTATTAAAAGCTTACTGGATGTGACTTGTTAGGATGTTAGCATTTTTGTTTCCAAACAGATCTGTTTTTATCACATTCACCCGCTTCCTCTCCACTGCACTTGTCTGTGAAAATCTTAGACTTGCACTCTCACCTTTTTCCACACAGGATTCCACTATGCATGCAACACACTTCAACACAGACACGCTTCCACGTATAAAGTAGGTCACATTGATGCGTGAAACTGCTCTCAGTCTCTGCATCTGTGCTTGTGTGTATTTAGGTGTTTCTATATGCTTGTGGGTTGCTTTTTTGCATCCTCTCATGTTCCTCTGTGTGTCCTCATGGCACCTGCAGAGGGCTGAATCATTAGGCCAGCTGCAAGTCACTTAGCTCAACTCAAATGTAATTCTAAGGCCCTGGGTTACGTGCATTCACACTTGGGCTTTGTAATCACATCATGTATAGAGCTGGGATAGATAAGCATAATTTAATAACACAAGGGTTGGGTTTGGAAAATAAACGAAAGCATCCGTATGCGTCCTGCTTAAAGGGCAAAAATCTCCTTATAATAATAAACAGGGCAGACTAGGCGTCACTATTTTTGGACCTCGGAGTCGATGATTGAACACCCATGAACTGTTTGAGGCAAAGTGAGGAGTCCTTTAGCCTGAAAATCCTTGAACAGCACAGGGAGAGATGAGACAAGGATTTGCACACACATTCAGACACTCAATCAAACTTTTTCACAGGGACCTTTATTTGGTTGCCGAAATCTATCACTGCTGTCCGTCTTTAACGTACAGCTCACAAAGCATTAGGCTTATAAATTGCACATTGAATTGCTATGTCTCTGTGACAAACAAGATTATGATGAACTTCTGTAGGACAGCTTCCATTAGGGAGGGTGAATCAAGGTTAATTTTCTCTTTTAATTTCATTAGTGTGAACTTCTGTTCTCTTGCTTTGTTATCACCTCTCTGACAGTAAATGTAAACAGAAGTAAATGCAACCCCACCTGTCAGGAATGTCCATCTCCACATAGTCACAGTAATCACTTTAAATCCTGTAAACACTATCCTTGGTTGTCTGACTCAGACATTCCACCATTTGACTTAGCCAGAATGCAGCAACACGTCTTTTAACTAGTAGTAAAGAGCATGAACGCACAACTCCAGTCTGGAAACTCCCCATTGGCTTCCTTTATGAATTTCCAGTGATCTTGAAAACTTTATCACTTACTTTTAAAAATTAATACTATATAAAATAACCATATTTGTTATGTAATCTCCTCCCGTTCTGCAGACTTTTAAGGGGACCCGAGCATCCCGCACACAACTGTTAACTGGTGAGACAAGGATAGGCTTTGTGACTTTTAGCTTTTTTTTTTTTTTTTGCATAAATCCACAAATGTGCTCTTTAATTTATTTAGTTTTTCATTCCCCTCCCTCTACAATTACCCACAAAACAAATTTCTGTGAAAAAAGGAAATACTTTTAGAAGACGCACACAAGTAAACAGATTGAACGTGTGTGTAACTCTATCTCAATAGAATATTAGCTGTCTTTCAGATTTGTATTAAGTTTTTTTTGTTTTTTTGAGGAGATTAGATAATTGAAACCACCATGGAGACCAAAGAGCACAGACGTCAGGGAAGGGACGAATATGGGATAAAAAACTAAATCTGAAATCAGGTAGATGAATCTGTCCACAGAGAAGGTAATAGTTATGCAGTTTACTGGTTGTTACGTTTTATTAAAGGGTGGACATGAGGTCATGTTTGCTGTTTCCCACTAGCCATGTAGAACACACAACAAACATATAAAAGAAGAGGTAGGATGAAAATCAACTGAACATGTTGGCTTACACTATGGAATTAACCACGGACGTCCCTGTGGCCACAACATACTGGGAATGTTGTTTGTTCAGCAGAAATAGAAATGCTGGGCATGGGTGATGTTAAATGCAGATGTTTAGTACAGCTGAGTCCAGCTAGAGCTGCAATAGAATGTTTTAGAGTAAAGCAAAGCTAATCGGGTGAAACAAAACGTTTACTCTATGTAATTTGAATTAGTTTGTGCTTTTAAGAATAATAATTGGTTTATTAGGGGTATGTATGCAAATTTGGTAGAGAAAAACCCTACGTATACATGAATGCATCGCAGCTTACACTATTGAAAAATCATTGCATTTGTGAAAAGCATTTGTCAAACTGTTCTGGATTTCTCGACTCTTTCTTATTTTGTCTCGTTCACTTTGAAATGCTTTAAAAACGCAACGACTTGGTCACAGTGAACACAAACCCAAACCTATTTTTCTATTCATGAGAAGACAGAGGGGGGAGGAAAAAAAACTCATATTTCTCTCTCATTAGTATGCGGATGTAGCAAAATGCCTCTCAGGCAGCTTGCAGTGTCAGTATTGGACTGACCCGAGAAAAGATTCCTGCCAGGGGCCATAAATGAAACACCTGCCGGATGCGCCGGTTCCAGTCCGGTGGAGGGATGCGTTAGGCGATGACGAAAGCGCGTAAATCGGCTGCTGGAAAACCAGAGATGCACACAAGTAAGCGTCTGCCTTTCCTGACAGCCGACACGGTCCCCGGGTCCTGGACAGGCGCGCGTCTCCAGATGGATCAGACAGAGATGGTGCGCTCTCGGATCTTCCTCCTTCTGCAACCACTGTGATTTTTAAACATACACATGTATATGTGTTTGTTTGCTTATTTCTTTAACGACCTGCAGGTTGTGCTGCTTGTCAAACTTCACCAGCCGATCTCCCAGTGAAAACCACAAAAACTCAACACAAATAATGTCAACGACGCACGGAAGCTCCCCGGCGCCGAGCCAGAACCAGCTCTCCACGGCGAGCGCGGACAGAGCGCAGCCCTCCGGCGCGGAGAGGCGCATCCAGCTGCTGCTCTTCGGCTTGTGCGTAACCATCGCCGCCGCAACTTTGGCGGGAGGCGTGTATTCGCTTCTCTCGCTCCTCCGAATGCGCCGGAAAACCTCGCTGTGTCTCATCGTGGCGTCCATGTCGGTGGACGACCTGCTCAGCGTGGTGCCCCTCTGCCTGTTCATGCTCCTGCAGTGGGAGATCCGTCGGGGCGACCTGTGCACGCTCTCCGGACTCCTGTACGTGTTCCAGGGGGTCTCCAGCAACATGAAGGCGTGCCTGATCGCAGCCTACACCTTCTATGTCACCAAGAGGTTTGGGGTGCTCCAGTCGGCGCGCCGGCCACTGGGAGTCCTCTGGGCGATCGGCGGCGTGTGGGCGGTGAGCCTGGCCGTCAGCCTGCTGCCTCTGTGCGGATGGGGCAGCTTCGCGCCGGCCTCTCTAGGCTGCTTCCCGGAGAGCGACGGCTTGTACGCCGTGATGCTCTCCTCGCTGTACCTCGTGTGCTTCTGCGGCTTCCTGGGGTTCTTCATCCCCCTCACGTACCAGCTGCTGTGCTCCACGGAGCCGCAGAGGACGCTGCTCCGGCCGTCCTGCTCCCGGGACAGCCTGGACGGAAGTTTCGGGGCTGGCAGCGAACTGAGCCCGAGTTCGTGCGGGACGGGGATCAGGGCGACGGTGGACGGAGGTCTGTCTCCAGCGTCAGCCTCGGTCGGGGATACACCTGCTGTGTTCGCACAGAAGCGCTTCTCCATGATCCTGGCGGTTCTGCGGGTCATTTTGTGGATGCCGATGATGGTAAGCAGCATCACCAAAGAGGAAAAAAAAAAAACAATCTTAATTACAACGCTTTCCATTTTGCTGCAACAATAGGAAAATAACCCATAAAGTCAAAACATTTGTATTTATTTGGACTTTAAGGAAAATTCAGAGGTCAACATTTCTAGATTTAGACTTGCTGTGAAAGGTCATCGTTTGCTGTCACAAGTTTAATGGCTCCTGCTTCTCATCTCCATGTTTGACTCATTTTGCATAGACAATTTACCTACAAGCTCCTCCTGGTCTACTGAGTCTGCATCGCGCTCCAGAGCATATATTATATTTGTTTTCTGTAATGTTTGCCTGGATTTGGGGCACCGCATAGAATTCTGACAGAACCTTAGGCCACCCCTGCAAATGTGTAGCTTAAAGCAGAGGTTTACATACTGTATAGTGGATGAAGACACATAGACAGCTTCATATGCGAAAAGCTTACCTCAGTAATTTGGGGTTAGTCTTACCTTTTGTTGCTGATAAACTAGTGGAAATGATTCAAGTTTGTAGGCCGCCTCTCTAGGTCTACACAAATATCATCTATAGGATTGAGATCAGGGTTCTGTGATCACCACAGTACAACAAGGATTTTGTTGTCTTTAAGCCACTTTGCGACTCCTTTGGCTGTTTGCTTAGGACCACTCTCCATTTAAGAGTTTTACTTTTTCTGACCTATCTTTAATTTTCTCCCTGATGTCTTTACATTATACTTCAGCATTTCCATGACAGTTTCTTCCCTTATATGATCTATTTAGTCAACTATATTGTAGCAAAAAATAGCACCCCAGAATGATGCTGCCACCTCCCATCTTCATATTCATGAGAGTGTTGCAAATCTTAACAACGTCCCTGTTCTTTTCTCCAAATGAAGTAATGGTCATTATGGCCATCAGGAGCATGTCTCAAAAAAATAAGGTCTCTGTGTACTAATGCAAAGCTTCTGTAAAATGTTTGAAATTAAGGGGCACCTTTTAGTGTGGATAAGAACAATGTAATAGTAGCTTCAGCCATCATCTTCACAAGGTCTTTTCCTTTTGTTCTGGAATCAATTTGCACATTTCGGACCAAACTACGTTTATCCTTCGACCACAGAACCAATTTCTTTCCTGATCATAATGATGGTCGGACATTGCCTCTATGTATATTTTTGTGTATGAGTGTTTCATCAGATAAACATACCTCAAACATCTAGAAAGTAGATTAACTCCGTTCCACAAAGTTATCTTCCTGATATCTTACCTGATTTCTTTTTACTTTGCTATCGCGTCAAGCAAGAGAGAAATGTGTTTGAAAACAGGCCTTAAAATACACTGGTGTCAATAAACCTATCGGCAGTTTCCAAGGATTTGACATCATCATTTTGGGTTTCTTTCATTCTTTCCTAATTATTTTTTTTGTAAACTTTTGATTCTGAAGAAATTAATCATTAAATCTATAAAATATCATCTCTCCCATTATCGTGATATTTAGGAACTACAAAAAAATATTTGTAAATCTTACTGGCTTAAAACATTTGATTTTATTTACTTTTAGACATTGACAAAATAAATGTGTCTTTTTATTTAGTGAATGTAAACTTATGGTTTGTATAGCATCATGTTGTTATGGGGTCAATAAGGTATGGAACCGACATTTGCGACAATCTTTTTTTTTTCCTACTAGCTCATCTGAAGAGATGAGAAATTTTTAAGCTTTTTTAAAATTGCTTAAGCACGATCACAATGAGTAAAGAAACTCTCTGAACACCAATTTTCACCAAATTTCAACTGCAAATTGAAACTTTGAACCCCCTTCCCCTTGCCTGTTTAAGAAAGGTTTTCCCACTGCATGCTGCTGCCATTATCATGAGGTTGCATCACATTTCACCATGAAACCGGTATGTTTAGGTTGTTAGTTTTTGCTGGACGTTTATTGTGTAAAAAGTCCATCTATCCATTAATTCATCCGCTTATCGGTCATTGGGCAACAGGCGAGGGTTCATCCTGGACAGGTCGCCAGTCAAAAGCAGGGCAAAACAGAGACAGAGAAACCAATTAACCTAACTGTCATTTTTCTTGGACTGTGAGAGGAGGCCGGAGTAACCAGAGAAAACGCACTCATCCACAGGAGAACATGTAAACTCCTTGCAGAAAGGACCCAAGCTGGATTTGAACCAAGAGACGTCTTGACGCAAGGCAACGGAGCTTTAAAAAGACCAAAGTCTTTAATTAGTCCAAAATGGACTACTGTAACATTTATTAACTTTATTTGAGATTATATATTTATATTAATAGTTATTTTATCTTATGCTGCATCTGATTTATAGTTTCCCCTTCCAAAACACTTATCCCAACCTTAATCCTATCAATAAAAAAATAACAAAAAACTGAGTTAACTTTAATTTTAGGCTAATGTTTTATTTAATTATCATTCCCAGAAGGCTTAGGAAGAGTAATTTGCAGGTTTTAATGAACAGCTCAGTGCAGGAACCATTAGGGCACAGGTTACAACGCTTTCCACACAGACAGTGCCAGTTGATCATGTTTCAAAAAGAGAATTATTAATCATTTCAATGATATAATTACTTTGGGCTATCTGATTAAAAATAATAAACTAACAGATGTGACATTGTAAATAGCTTTATCCTTAACATGATGAATGCCAACAATGTCAACTTACATTATACTACACTGACTGTTAATTTACAATTAGTTATGTAATGCTTTTGTTTTATTATGGGTTTCATAAAAGAATCATGAAAGCTTAAGATTATGTTTAAGTCAGTCTTACTTATTCTGGGTTTTTTTATCACTTGTTGAAAGTGTTAACTGTTTCTTGGCCAAAATGATGTTCACAAAGCATTAAAACATGCTTCTTTAATTTCTCAAATAAAAAGAATGATAGAAAACAACCTGTATATATTTGGTCCATTACGCTGCTTCCCACTTGCAGTGTGCTTCAATATAGCTGGCAGCAGTTGTTTCATTCCATCTGATTCAACTTAAAATATTTCTGTTACAAAAAAAAAAACATTTTGTGACTTGTGAAAAAGAAATTACTTTTCATAGGCATCTGTTTTTATGTCCATACTATGATAGTAAAACGCCTGTTCCTTATAAGTGGACATTTGTGAAACGACATCGTACTTTTGTCTAAATGAGTGAAAATAAAAGACAATTTTTCAAACACATGTTGCCACATGTATGAAGCAAGTCATAATGTTGTAGGGTGTATTAACCTAAATGATTCACTACACGTCCCCTTGCTTGGAAATCCACCTATATCAGTGAAGAAAGAGTTTTGTTTCCACAAAGTACCTCAAGGACAGAAACCTTCGCCAGTATTTAGAAGGATTTGCCAAAAGACCATGGTGAGCTGCAAATAATGCTCAAATGATAACAATGTATTTTAGACATGAATTTATGTAAATTCCCTTTGGGAATTTAAGTTCTCTTTGGGATAAATAAAGTATTTATGATTGATTGATTGATTGATTGATTGATTGATTGATTAATATTAGTTATTTAGGATTTTTGTGTTGGACAAGTCTTGCATTGTTGACATCTTTTAATCCAAGTAGCAATCGAAAGTCTGTGCTGCTATATAATTGTAACCTTGTTATCAAACGTGAAAAAAAGGGAGCATGAGGAAGACTGGAATGTTCTGCGACCTGGACAAGGACGTGGTACGATATACAGAGTTTGCGTCTGAGTTAGAGACAGCACCAACATAAGTTGTTTTCAGATCATCTCAGAACAGAGGTAAAAGAGTGGCCTGTGGATTCACAGTAACGAGGAATTCAAACCAAAGTGTCGCAGTTTGTTTCTCTAGGACCTGTAAACCCCCAGAACCCTGAAGCGACCAGTAAAGATTCTGGCTGATCCCTTCCACCCCAGTCTCAAGCTATTTAAAACTCTCCCTTCTGGCAGTAGGCTGCGGTCCACCAGGACGCTACAAGAAAAGTTTTGTTCCCCATCTTCTACTAGCCTTAATAACGAGGCCATTTTTTTTATTTATTAAACATATGCCAAACAAATTCCTTGTAAGTCCAATAACGTACTTGGCAATAAAGCTGTGATTTGTTCTCCAAGACCACAACTAAATGATTTATATGGCAAAAAGGAAGGATGCCAAGGTGTTATTGAAACAGAAGGTAAAGCAATGAAAGAAAACCCATGTGGATAACAAGACACTTTATAGCTAAAATAATTCAAGGCAAAAAATAATAACGTATAAAGTCGCACCCATCATTTCAACTGCACTGTATTAACCTGAAAAGGCTGAGTCGTGATCTAAGGTATTATTCATACCATCATCTTTAGGTTACACAGTATCATTTGTTTCTTCCCTTGTCATAAGGTCATATTAAATGATATTATGATGTTCAGGGACCATGAGAGGTAATTTTGTCGCATGGATTGGCCAAATTAACAGAGTTCTCTTTAAGAGGTCGTAAACAAAATAAAAACATTAAAAGCCATTATGTAAAATCATTAAACAATTTGGATGAACTGGAGAGGGCTTTTTAAATACCAAATTCAATATCTGTGTGGCAAAAGACATTTAAGACAATGCAATACCTTTTAAGAAACAATGTCAGAAATAATTCAGAGTGCTATAACGCTAAATATGACAAGCGAATTTATAATGCTGTACTTATTTCTGACCTTTTACAAAAACAACAATAATAGAAAAACGCCTTTTATAGAAGGCTATGGATCCTTTTTTTTATCATTCCTGTGTTTCTGTCCCTGCAAACTCCTCATGCATTTTGAATTTCGCACTTCTGGGTGAATTAATTTTGTCTTCCTTCTTGCTTTTTTTCCCCAGACTTTGGTCCTCATACGGCATGCGGCAAATGCACGGAGCTCTTCTCTGGAGACCCTGAGCTTCTTTCTTACTCTGCTTGCACCTGCGGTCACTCCCCTGTTCGTCTTGTCGGAGCGTTGGATACATATGCCGTGTGGCTGCTTCATTAACTGCAAGCGGGATGGAGCACAGGAGACTTCAGGTAAAAAGAACCACTTTAACTGGCTAATACACAATCTTCTGTCCTTTTGCATAATAAATTCCCAGTAGGTTTTAAAGAAGAAGAAAAAAACATTAGCGTCTCCTTTTGATGTCTGTATTTGTATTTCTTCCATGTCTTCCTCATAGAGATGAAAAGAAGATTTGAGTTCAACCTTTCCTTTCAGCAAGGCTATGGAGTCTATAAGCTGTCGCACACTACCAAGTCTCTAAGCGACCCTACTATCAAAAACCCTACTTATCACAGTATTTTTAACTGTGACTTTCCAAGCACTCGCCTTGATGCGCTGGAACCTGGTGGGCTCTTGAGACTTGGTCGCACTTTTGAATTCAGCTCTTCACTCCCGGCAGACAGCTCGTCTCACGGGGGTCTCTTTTTAGAGGGTACTGCCAGCGTGGGGGGAGCACTTGCCAATCATCCTCCACTTCCCCATGAAAACCACAGGGACGATGAGGAATTCCACTGTGTGCCCTCGCTGCCCTGTCATTTCCGAGAAAAGGATCAAACTCTCGACGGCTCGTCGTCAGTTTTCGAGGGGCCAGAAAGGAGGCTCTCGCACGAAGAGTGCAGGAACATTGAGCTGACAGATTGGGAATGGTGCAGGAGTAAATCAGAGAGGACACCGAGACAGGTACAGAACAGTCCAGAGTAACTGCTTTTTTTGTTGTTGTTGTTGTTGTTGTGATATTAAGCCATTAAATCCTGTTTGTATCCGTCATGTTGTGCTTTATGGTTGCCACTAACAGTTTTCCTATTTATTGTTTTTCATTTTGACTGCTGTTTTTCCTACACTAAACAAACACAAACTTCTGTGAGGGGGTAATTCAGAAATAATTACTGGTACAAGGTTTATAAAGGCAACACAAGAGTAAATAACAAATCTATTTAAAGTGGGGGCTTTTTATCATATCACACTACAGCCCCAGATTAAAGTTTCTGTTTTTTGCATTTCCTGATATAGACCAACAAAAAAGATTGCATAGTTGTGACAAAAAAAACAAAAAACATAAACATTTATACTACTCACAAATCCAAGAAAATCTACACACCGACAGCTTTGTCCTTTTATCTCTTTAGAATCAGTTTATTGATCCATTAGTGAGACATTCTAATAGTCCAAAAGTAGTCCAGCTACAGGCAGGAGGTGGAACACCTGGAGGGCTGATGCAGAAATAACAACCTATGCATTAATGTAAAGAAAACCAAGGAGATGATTGTGGACTTCAGAAGGGGCAAGCATGCCCACCTCCCCGTGCACATGGGGGGATCTGGGGTGGAAGTGGTCAACAGCTACAGGTACTTGGGTGTACACCTGAGTAACAACCTCACCTGGAGCGGCAACACTTCCACTCTGGTCAGGAAGGCGCACCAGCGGCTCTACTTCCTCAGGAGATTGAGAAGAGCTGGACTCGGGAGCTCAGTCCTCACCTCCTTCTACAGATGTGTGGTGGAGAGCGTCTTGTGCTCCAGCATCAACGTGTGGCATGGAAGCTGCTCTGCTACAGACAGGAAAGCGCTGCAGAGGGTGGTGAAGGCTGCACAGAGGACTGTTGGAGTCAGCCTCCCCAGCATCACAGACATTTACACCTCCAGATGCAGGAAGAGGGCCTCCGGCATCATGAAGGACCACACACACCCAGCACACTCACTTTTTGTCCCGCTCCTGAAGCTGTGAGACTCTCAAACACACTCAATTACAAATGAAAAACACTTTCTCATTTAACCGGCACTGATCACTTTAATATCACACTTTAAAATATCACTTTAAAATGTCACTTAATATGTCACTTGCACTCCGAATTTTCAATGCTGCTATGTGCGAAGTCCCATATTGTAGATTCTGTGTCCAAATTGTACATTCTGTGGAGTCAAATCCTATTTCTCGTATAGTTCTTTATATTTTATTATATTATTTAAAATTGCTATCAGGGTGTAAACTGGACTGGGGGATTAGAATTTTGTCCCACCTCATGTACCACATGTGATGTGATGACAAATAAAATTCCTTGATTCCTTGATAGTTTATTATAACTAAAATGATTTTATTTTTATTTTGACGTAAGTAATTCCATTGTAACAGCGGCTGTATGCTTTTGGATCTAGTGCTCTGGAAGAATAAATTATGGTTTAGTCTCATGTTTTTTTTACAGCCTCTAACAGGCTTTCATTGAGGATTGCCTTGTACTGTGTTGTGCTCAATTCATCATGATCATTCATGTTTGATGCTGGGTATAGCGTGTTCAGGCTTGTTTGTAGAGTTAGTTTCCACTTCTAGCATTTTGTATGTAAAAAAATTAATTAAAAAAAGGTTGATTTTTGTATAATATAATAGAACACCTTGTTTTACATGTTTACTATGTATTCTTCTGTCACATCTACCAAACTACAAACATGATTTCTTTTAACAATTGCTTTCCTCTTGCTATTCTTTCAGAACTGACCAGGTTTGTTGAGTGCAAAGTTAATAGTTACTCACCTGAGCTGTGTTATCTGTTTTTTTTTTCCTCCAGAGACACCATAGAGACACTTTTGGGCTGTTTCTCGATCATTCAGCTTTCCCATTGTCTTTTGTCGATTCAGAGAGTCGTGTTTTGGTTTGCAGTTGTCCTTCTTCTATTTTCCATGTGATAGAACAACAATACTCCATATTGCAACTTTTTAATGAGCTAAATTACACATATTACAGTTTGTGGATATAGTGAAAGAACATGTGGAAAGGTTAAAGGAGGGTTAATGATTTTGCAAGTTAGAGTAACACTGGTTAAAGAAAAGCTGGTTAAACTTCATGTGTCTGACTTTGTCTATGGGCTTCTTTTTCTATCTACAATTATGCCCTTTTTAAAACGTAGATGACAACCTGGACGGCGTGACTACATTCTAGATAAAAGTGAGCTTAAATCTTCACTTGTTTACCCTGTTTTCTCTCCTGTCCTCTTTGATGCTTCTTAGCAGTGGTGTTCCCTCCTCATCTAAATTTTAAGCGAGCTGCATCAGATTTCAACTAATACACACCTGTCTTTCAGAGGCAGAATTGATTTCATTACTGCTTTGAGACTTTAAAAAGTCCGAGCTCATTTTATTGATTCACAGAGCAGAATCTATTTAGGGGGAGGATGTCTAGATTTAACGATTTAGGGAAGATTTATCCCTTGGTTGATGTTAATTTGAATTGTTTTTTTTACATACAAATTACAACATTTTGTCACAGTCCAATCTGAGGATGTTTAGTTTTAGTTTTGTCTTTTTTTTCTTTGTATTCTAAGTTTATCTATTTACAATATTTTATTGTAATCATAGTTGGTTATTACTTTGTGTCAATTATTTAATTATTTTGTTCTCTTCATGGTGCTAATTGGATTTCGGTTTTGTCGATTAGTGTTATTCCTCTTTATTTGATATGTAGTTTCCTTTTTTCCCTCAGTTCTTTGCAAGTGTTATTTTTGTTTACTTTCCCTCAACAGTCATTAGAAAATAATTTCAAAGCAGAAAAGTTGGCCCTAATGAAACTATGTTTAATACCATATTATACATTTAGTTTGATGAATGAGTCTCACTCAAATGAAAGTTTTAATTTATCACATTTAACCAAGTAGCTATTTAGTATTTACAGCGTAATGTATTGTTTTTCGTCTTGCAACACTGTGATTATAAAGTGATTTGATTTGAAACTCTTTTCCAGGGATAGAAAGAAGTCATAGTAGTCTAGAAGTAGTCAGCTCCTCCTCCTCTTATACATTTTCAATGCCTTTCTCTCTTTGTTGTTGGAATGCTTTGCTCTCACAATAGTTAAAGCTTAATTATTGTGGTTTGTTTATAAGACTCAAACAAATTGTTAAAATAGGCAGAACGATAAAAACATGATGATTAATGCACCTTGACATTGGCGATAACAGAAACAAATGGAAGAGATCAGCCTTGTTCGGTTCCTGAAATAGCAGAGCAGGCACAAGCGCAAGCCTTTGAAATTGACTCAAAACCTGTAGAAAAGTAACACCATTAGCCCATTTTGTGGATGATTCTGAGACTGAAACAGATGCGGAAATACACATGCGTACATGTTCACGCCAAACCCTCTTGAGCAAGCTTTATCTCCAAGTCTTCTATTCTCTTCTCTGCTCTACTCACAAGCATGAAATGTTTCAGGTTGAAAACTACCAGAGGG